>JAGDQP010000037.1:161882-172761 GCA_022664845.1 Lepisma saccharinum
GGTGCCCAAGCCAGGATTGACGGCAAGGAAGGTTTTGCTGTGTGTTTGGTGGGATTGGCAGGGAATTATCTACTATGAGCTGCTCCCCTACGGCCAAACCCTTAACTCGGAACTATACTGTCAACAATTGGACCGTCTGAAGGCAGCAATCGCCCAGAAGCGCCCAGCTTTGGCCAATAGGAGAGGCATTGTGTTCCACCAGGACAACGCCAGGCCACACACATCGATAGTGACTCGCCAGAAGCTCCGGGAGCTTGGTTGGGAGGTTCTTATGCATCCACCTTATAGTCCGGACCTGGCACCGAGTGATTACCATCTGTTCCTGTCCATGGCGAACACGTTTGCTGGTGAAAAATTCGCTTCAAGAGAGGCTTGTGAAAATCGACTGTCTCAATTTTTTGCCAATAGGGACAAGGGCTTCTATGAGAGAGGCATCATGATATTACCTTCCAAATGGCAACACGTTATCGAACAAAACGGCGCATATGTGACCTAAATCGGATCATTCTAACTATGGTAAGTCAAGCCTTCAATGTCATGCAAAAATAATGGATTACTTTTTACTACACCAGATATAAACCGAAGATTTTTCACTCACTTTGCTAAGAAAAGACCTGGTCCATCTTTCAAGCTGAAAACGTCTAAGAAATTTTGGATAAGTTTAACACCACATTTAAAGATTTTGTATAACTAAGAACCAGCGTCCAGCTATTTAGCTGTTGGCGTCAACATCGAGGAATAAGAAGCTTCTCTTCAATTTGAATTGTGTAATGTGGAAAGTTAGTCTTTTTTCCACTATGAATTTCATCAAGAACCGTTTCAAAACCCGTCTTACGTATTATTCACTACATCATTTTCCGAGACTTGTAACTTAAAAGATTGTAATTTTTTTTTACAAGTGACCAGATACTTTTTTAACAGTAATTTTGTGATTATAATTTACCATATTTTAAAGTTCCTTTAAACGGCTTGATTTAGGACGTGTGGCCCGCCACGTAATTCTTGGATATAAATATGGCCCTTGTGTAGTCTGAAGTTCGAAACCACTGTTTTTATTTTTTTTAAAAAAAGATAGCGCATTGACCTGGTATTCATTCATGTTGTTTATTTGTTTTCCATTATTTCAAGCATTTTACAAGTACACTTGTAGCTATTTTCCGACTTGGATCACACTATAGGTACTTATTCTTGTGAATAAAACTTTTGGGCACTTCGCCCGTTTTTATGGACAAAAGCATTTTTATTCATGCTTTCTGGAGAAAAGCGGTGTGAACCATCGATAGGTTGATTGGTTTACTTGTCAGAAAAAGGAGTTTCTTTTTCTTTCCTCCTTTTTATGCCTTCAGTATGGGATTCCATTGTCTCATGGATTGGAAACCAATGACCACAATCTACAGCATTTTTTTCTGTAGCCATTTTCTGTGAATATTGCTGCTTTCGGGCTGGAATGGTTTCAAACCTATGCACGTATTACAAATTACATCTTTTACAACAGAGTACTCCAGTCATTGAAACTTTTTATACCAAACAACTCTGTCGAAATTCGTATTGTTTTGTTTCGGAAATTCTTAGTACTTGCTTTATTGGCACGCCCTTTGTAGGTAAATCAGAATCTTCAACGTCACTATTTGGTGTTGGCGGCGTACAGATCTATTGTGTAATGCAGCGAGTCTATGTTGGTTACTTTGAACAATTTACACTGCCCACAACTAGTTACTTCGTGCTTCAGCCGAGGCTTCTTGCTCATAAATAAACGTATATCCATGCTTTAGATACCACTTTACCCTCACAATTACTCGTTCACATTCACCAGCGTACAATCTCATAAACTGCACATTTACTCCATTCTAAAACCCAGCACTGTTTCTTTTCATTATCTCAAAGAAACAAGCCACTAAGGAAACTGTGTGACACTTGTTAAAACTAAGCTCTCTTTTCCTTCGAATTGTGTGTGTGAATTCATACAAGACTTGTCATGATAATAAAAAGAATCATTTGATAAAACAAACTGGAGACTACTATTTTTCAATTTTCTCTACGGCGTATGTCGACTGCAATGCAAACTTTGTCACTAGTAGATCAAAGAACGGTTAGTAATGCAGAATGCGGTCCATACTTGTTGAGGGAAATGTTATGTGTCAGCATTATGAAAGAACACGCTTGTACGGGCAAAATTTCTTCCAGGACGGGCACTGTCCATACTGGCCCCGTCTTGGCTACGAGCCTAGAGAGCACTCTTTTCATGGCATACACCGATTCATCAAAATCATTTGATCTGTCTTCGAGATCAATATGCCAAATTTGCACGTTTAGTATATAATAAGGATTTCTATGTCAGGTAGGCAACTGTGGCTTAATATCGTCACATGTCTGGAGGACACCTGGCTCATAAATGTAAGTTAAATACATATTGTATATTCCCGAAATACATGTCTTCGTGACTTTTCCGGCAGTCATTCCGTTTCCTGTGGTTGTTTCAAGACGGTTTGAGATATTTTCGAGGAGTCAGGATAGGTTACGGTCAGTTTTCACCATTATCTCGGCCAGGTTTTTTTTGGTAATTGACTCTGTACGTATATTTCTTACCTATTTGTCACTTCTTTATATCATCTTCATATTGGAACAAACGAGATCCTCACGTAGTCATCTATTTCTAATTCTCTTGAATTTTCTGTTTTTCGACAGCTTTACCAATTTCAACTTTCTACGTAATCGTTAATCTCTCACGAGAGCTTATTTATCCTTTCTTTAATATACAGATACTCGTTTTACATCTCATTTTCTTTACCATACCCGTCAATGTGAATTTCAAGGTTCCTCTGATTTTAATAATACTGTCTGGCTCTGTTATCAGTTGACGACTGAGTGAGCACTGTTTTTTTTTTTTAAAGATACGTAGGCGGGGAGAGGGATCTTTAAGGTTATATTATTATGGAGGCTTTGAAACAGGCGAGATCCTAATTATACAGTGGGAAATTGCTATGCTACGCAGTATAGTTAAAAGTGCGTGAGAGGAAATAAAGACGAAGTTGTGGTTTATAATAAGTTTTTAGCGCAATTTGGGATATTGTAACTGAGGCTTTCTTCAGTGTTACCATTCGAATGCGGGCACTTCTTTCTTCGGAAGAATGCTTGCCGAGGTAAGTCTCAGACGTGATGACTTTAGGTCATAGCTGCCTACTCAGCCCATAAAAATTCACTAGAGAGAGCGTTGCTAACTTAGTTTATCCTTTAAACAAGTTAAGATACTCTTTGAGGCGAAAGATACAGCTGACGAATTTATTGCATTATTGTTGTATTAATTGTTTGAAAGTAACTGAATTGAATAATAATGAGAATATATGGAACCTCGTGTGTATATATATAAATGTGCTTCACAAATAATTTTGACTCAGAAATTATAGTAGATTTTTCTAAACGAGCTGATACTATCTAGAGTAGTTGTATTTGAAAGCTAAGAACTACGATTAGCTAGCTGGTCCTGAAGGTGGAAGTGTAAAGCGGAATCGAAATGGCTACAATCTTGGCCCAGTGCCAGAATTGATCAGAGTGAGTGTGTAGCTAAGAATATCCCTGTGCAGTTAGGAAACGTCTGGATGAAAGAAGCGTTAATGGATGTCACTGATCAGGCTTTGTTTTTAATGTATGCTTTGGATTTTCATTGTAGGTGTTTTAAGATTTCATAAGCGTTTGATACGAAGTCTGTCAGAATGTGTGAGGATTGACTTTCTGTATGCTAAATAGCGTTGAAAGTAAGACTCATCAATCCCATAAATTACAGCTCGGATTCTTAGAACTGCGACAAGCATCCATTTCTCTCTATATACTGTATCTCCTCTTATAAATGCGTGCATCAATAAGTTGGCGATGTTTGAAGGAAAACACTCTTTTCGTTATTTTCAAATTTCAATTTTATTTTATTTATTGCCTTTAGGCATCTGAGGCTCAAGTGGGATAGGGGAGGAGAAAGGATTCGGGAAAGTGTCGGCCAGGGCCTAGGTTGAAGGTGCCATCCCGACACTTGCCTGGTATGACAGAGGAAAAAGCTCTCTCGGAGTGCCTTGCATTCGAAGCTTATGAATACGTATGCTTACTATTTTGGGGGAAAATTGTTTCTTTTTCAGAGTAAACTTGGTTTTGTGTGTGTATTTCATTCTGCTATTTGGAAAGACATCGCCGCGTCGCCAAAGGTTGACTCAGTGTCCGATATGTACAATTTCCAAAGAGGGGGAATTTTTTCTTAACGTAGAAAACAGTATTTTATATCCGTTCGTATCCCAGGCTTGGGGGATATTTGGCAAAACAGAGCCAGGGAATATTTTCGCACAGAGTGGGAAATCCCTGCCATCCCCCGCATCGAATCGAACATTGATTGTACTGACCAACGAACCCTAAAATTTATCAGCCCCTGTAGCTCAGGAGGTAATCGGCAATAAGTAGCTATGCGGATTCGAACATCGCAGCCGACAGTGCTAACAGGAGCAAAGATTTCCCTAAGTTTCACCAGGCGAATGCCGGGATAGTTTCTTAAAGCCCCAGGGCGATACCTTCCCCATTCTGTATCCTATCCCGTCTTGAGCGTAAGATGCCAAAAGGCTTTTAATAAGTTCATATTCAGTCCAAGGATTTAAAACCAGGATACAGTAATTTATTGAAAGAGTAGTTAGTAAATTATAGTTCTTCACTTCCAGTAGTCTTCAAAAGTGAAAGCAGTTGCGAAATGTAATTTGTGATTAATGCAAAAAAAAAGTTGTTGGTTTCCTTGTGTACGGTTACTACGGCGATAACACTAGTTTTGAACCCGGCAGTAAAATTGGAATAGGTCATACAAACAACCTAATCAGTAAAATGTACGTTTTATTATGTAATTATCGTGCCAATCTTTTACTACAACTTGTCCTTGCTTACCGTGATGACGTCACTATTCCCAATGGCTTCATTGATAATTCCTCTTGAAAGATAACTCCGGTGACGAGATAAGATAATGGATTGTGTATGGCTGGTTTTGAAGTACCTCAAAGAAGAGATAAATTAACTTAATTGCTGATAAAGGAAACCGTACGTTGTATTTATTGTATGCCCTCTGCATTGGTAGTTCTTGTCAGTTGTTTCTCCAGTCTGATGCTCACTCTTGTTCACCGGTTATCTTGTTTTACACTGGCACACTGCGTTGCTTTGTAACAAAATGAGTAGTTGAATTGAATTTATCTTTTTTAGACATCCATAGCTTAGGCCGGGATAGGGTAGAGGAAAGGATGTGGGAAGGGTTATATCTCGGCATTTGCCTGGTGTGGTTAAGGAACAACTCTATAGAAGCTTCAGTGAGGAAAAGCCTTTGGTATGAAACCTAAGAACTTCGGAATGTGAACTCAACGCTCTACCAACTAGGCTACGACCGTTTTGTACGAAATGTGTAATTTGATATACCTACTGATAATTAACAGAAATGTTTTGACTGGAATGCCTGTACTCAACTGTACTTTCACTCATATACACCGTATATTTCCATTTGGATCTAGTAATAAGAGACATATCCAAGTATAAAAATTATGGCATCTGAATTTTTCGTCATGCCTTGCGGTTACGAACTGGAGGTATTTGAAGGCCATGGCTGTAGCTTGTTTCCTTTAAGGAAATTACAAACATAACTGATGTTTGGTAGCCGAACACAAGTTAATGATGCTTGTAACACCAAGTATTTGAGGTATCCAGTTTAAAATGTTCCTTGTCCAAGCATCATAATTATTGGGAAGGAAAAATAAATCATCTCTGGGTATATTTCTTAAAAGCTAGGGGGAAATTTGCAACTGTGAATTCCATGAATGTAGTTGGAGTTTTAGTTCAACAAGATTATGACTTTATCAGGTTGAAAAAGAAAATCTCACTCCATGTCTTACGGAACTCGCAAGTTCATTGCCGCAGTGACGAACGTTCGTCATTGGATTCTATTCTGGGCAACGTCAAGCTAGTTTTCATCTTGAACATACACCCTCCATTCCGAAAGAAACCGAACTTTTGAAAACAAATAGTACCACTAGTGCCATCTGTTGTAATATTTTACCGGTAGATGGCGTAGTCCCTCATTGACAACTGGTATAAATGTCATGACATTTGGATGCACGGCAACAAAGTTATTGCGTTTCAACTGTCAGTGTGTTGTGTACATCGGTCGGAAAATGAGTTTCAAACAACGAGCTGCAATTGAGTTTTGTGTTAAACTGGGTAAACCTTTTACTGAAACGCACCAAATGCTACAAAATGCATATGGTGATGAGTGTCTATCCCGTACGCAAGTTTACGAGTGGTTCAGGCGATTCAAATCGGGTAGAGAGACGCTGGATGATGACGAAAGATCAGGCCGTCCCAGAACCGGATTACCGGAAGAAAACATCGAAAAAGTGCGTGAATTCATCAAACATAACAAAAAAGCGTCGGTGAAAGTTATTGAAATGGAATTAGGCATTCCTCAAACAACCGCATACCGCATTTTGACCGAAGTTTTGGGCCTTAAGAAGGTTAATTCGCGGTTTGTACCACAAACTCACCGAAGACCAAAAAGTTGATCGAATTGCGCATTGCAAAGACATTGTTAAAAGTGCTCGGCAGGATCGAAACTTCTTGAAATCGATTGTAACTGGTGACGAGACGTGTTGTTTTGAATATGAGCCCGAAACAAAGCGGCAAAGTGCTGAATGGAGAGCGCCGGATGAAGGACCACCCAAAAAAAGTCGCTTGGTGAAGTCAAAAGTTAAGGTGATGCTGATTTGTTTTTACGATTCAAAAGGAATTATCCACAAAGAATTTGTTCAGCCCGGCCAGACAGTCACTGGAGAGTTTTACTTGGGCGTCATGAAGCGTTTGCTGGCAAGAATTCGTCGTATTCGGCCCGAATATCGAGAAATCGGCAGTTGGACTCTTTTGGACGATAATGCACCATCACATCGTTCGCGACTTGTAACTGAATTTTTGGTCAAAAATCACATTATTCGTTTGCATCATCCGCCCTATTCACCAGATCTCGCTCCGTGCGATTTCTATCTGTTCCCGAAACTGCATTTGGCGATGAAAGGAAAGTGGCACGCATCGATTGAAGCCATTGAGAAGGCGACGACCGCCGTCCTGAAGACCATTCCAATAAAGGACATGGAGAAGTCGTTTGACAACTTGTTGGAGCGTGCAAATATGTGTATCGATGCAGAAGGGGAATACATTGATTAATAAAAATGATTTGTTCCAAAATGTACATTGTTTTTTTGTTTTTTTAAAACGTTCGGTTTCTTTTGGAATGGAGGGTGTACATACACCTCTCGAAGGTCTCTTGTAATATTGCCATCCCAACAACGTCTCGGTCTTCCCAACGGCCTTTTCCATCCGAGCTGCATGACCTGCCCATCTTAGTTTTCATAATTTCGTTATTCTAACTCCATTCAGTCTGTGGAGTTCATTATTCAGTTTCCTCCATTTTCCGGTCAGCTCGTCCCGTCAAAACCTTGTTTTCAAAAGCACGTAATTTATGTTCAGCTGCAAGGGTCGTACTCCAATTTTCGTAGCCGTAAAGTATTATCGACAGAACAACCGTTCAGTACATTTTTTATTTCAGCTTTCTTGATATTAATCGCGATACTGGGAGTTTTTGGACTAAATAGATAACATGTATTGCCCGTTGCTAAGCGACTTTTGATTTCTTGCGTGACCTGTTCTTGCTAGTTACATATGCTCCCAAGTATTTTAATTTATTTACTTTCTCTATGATCTCAATCTTTATTGTAATGTATCTATTTCCTTCATCCTCTGTGTTTCAGCATGTTACCATGTATTTTGTTTTCTACGTTCACCTGTAGATAGGGTTGGCAAAAAAAAAGTTTTATATAAAAACCGTTTGTTTTTGTTTAAACCAGTTTTTTTTTTTGTTTAAATACTTTGCTTTATTTATTTATTTATTACATATGGATAGAATTAAGTTTGTTTTTCCTTAATGTTTTTATGCAGCAGAAGGGTTGTGAAGGACGATACCTACATCTACTGCTTAAAGTGGAATACGAACCACTACTCGGTTTGCACCTGATAGAAAATGTTCTCCACCTGGACTCGAACCCGGGCCCCCTTGATTACAAATGCGATGAGTCTTATCCACGGAGGACATGGACCACCTTGGTTTAAACCAGCCAACCCTGTCTGTAGAGCTATCTGTTCGGAAGCTTCTACTTAGCCATCGATGTTACTTTGTAGTGGATCTATATCGTCCCCTATTAAATGTAGCTGCATCATCCGCGTATACGAACAGTTGGTTTAAACCATTCAATGTTAGTCCCTTTTCTCCTCTTTTATTATTAGAATCGCATATTCTAACGCAAAGTTAAACATGTAGGCATCACCCTGTTTCTATCCGCTGTATTCCTTACATGTATTCTGCTTATGGGGTCCCTGAGACACACCGTACTAGCTGAACAAGATATTTCGGAATTCCAAAATGTACCAGAATATTAAATGTGTAGTTATCCCTTTTGATAGTCATATGCTTTTTTAAAATCGATGAACTGGTGAACTGTCCCAGTGTATTCCCACTTCTTCTCAAGGCAAAAATCTAATCCAAGGTAGATCTATTTTTTCTAAATCCACAATGTTGATTATAGATATATAAAGATTATGTAAAAAATACATATTTTGAGTTTTGTTTTCTGTCCTTTATTTTCTTACAGTGTTAGGAGATGAGACAGTACAGTTTCAATGTTTGTGGGCAGAGCCTTTTGGAAAAGGACGTTTGATACATGGAATGTTCATGACGTCATAATCCACCTTGATTATACTGTTTAGGCGTTACTCGTTTCCTCCAGCATAGGAAACGAGAGCTTTACATATTGTGCAGATAGAGGAACGCATTTTCAATATCTCCTGCCCGAGTGTTTTCAGATTTCGGATCAGCTCTGAAAAGATTGTACGGGATCGAATCGTGTTTTCGCCAGAATCCTGAGTTAGGTTTCCTATAGTTTTCCTCAGTTTAATTCGGGTAATTATTCCTCCGAATATGCGAGTAATCGAACAGTTATCCGAATAATCGAATACCCGAAGAATAAACAGATGCTATAATAACCAAGTGTATGAATATTTCCGAACTGAATCGTCATTATCATCACATCCCAGTTAATGGCAAAAGCCTTTTGGGGCGATAGTTTCGATTTCCCGCCATCCGAACTGAATATAACAATGTAAGTATATTTCTTATAATGAATAGTCAAGAGACGGCCATTTGGATCCCTGAAGAAGCGGACGAGAATCATTGTTGTTCTTGAGATGAAGTTTCATCGATTTTTAGCAATATTTTGAATAATTGTTCGATTATCCATCATTCGGTTAATTATTTTGACAATTAGTCGAATATTGACACCGAGCCGCCGTAGCTCAGTGGTAGAACGTTGGCGTAGCATTCGGGAGGTCGTCGGTTCGATCCCAGCGACCGACCATCCTGACTGAGGTTTTTTTTTCAGTTTTTTTCCTCAGTCACAACAGGCAAATGGCACCTTCAACATAGGCCCTGGCCGACACCTTCCCACATCCTTTCGCCTCCCCTGTCTCGGCCTGAGCCTTAGGTGCCTAAAGGCCATCATTCAAATTCAATTCTAATATTGACATTCCTAGATGGTAACCTTGTAAGTTTGTGCACCTCGGAAAGTCTTTGTTATGAGAAATTGATACATAAACATTCGGCAATTTCACATTCCCTTGACACAAAACTGTTTCTTACGTGAATGCAAATCAATCCTTCCCCTTACTGTAAGATTTCTTGCACGCTTGTGCTTAGGACTTCTGAGAAAATTTCTAACCTCTACATACTGTTAAAAAAAATCGACATGAGAAAAGTGCCATTTGACCTCCAAATGTGTATTTTTGTATGCATGAATACTAACTACCGCATTCTGGAACTAAAAATAAAACCTTAAGCATTTCTCCCCCGTTTATAACTTCTTCCCACATGACGTCATGAGAACGTGGAAATCATTGGAGAAATTTCATGTCTTCTGGTTAGCTTAATTTGATATCTGCTAACAACCGTCAAATTTAAATGTTAACGTTATTATCAGATGCTAAAATCACTATCCGAACAAGGAAGCTTTTGAGTCAACAAACCATTCAATGTAAATACGACCAAATCGCGATCATGTGTTAGTTTTATATTTTTTTTTTGTCTATTGACAAGTAAAGGGCAGTGTCATTGGGTAATTTTCCAGTGTATTTGAGCAAGGAAGTTAAGTAACGCTTATCATTATAATTATATTCACGTATTTTTCAACAGTACCATGGAAACTTGTTTGATCGTCGATTGGAGACCAATATGGAATAAAAATACAAGGATTCGAAGTATTTTACACTATTTTACTACACTACCTTAGTATATTTTTAAAAAATCGGGGTTACTTTAAAATGATTCTGGAATGACGCGACCCATGCGTGCTTAAAATATTTGTTTAACAAGTAGTAGTACCAATATTGCGTGACGAACTTCATACAGTATTTCGACATCTAATAGATATCCAAGTATTTGGTCAATATAATAATGTTATTTTTGCACTTTGACCTGAACCGGCATTCTTAGCGTGGTATGACATAGTTCAGGTCTAGCCGAAGCTATAGTTACTGCTGGTTTAGTTAGAATGAGAAACAGCTGGCCGACATTCGGCATGTGCTGGAAGTCAACCAAGATGAAACAACCAGATCTGGGACGAGGCATTTTGCCAAACTCGCACGTAATGTATCAAGCTTCGCAGTTTATCAAACAAGCGTTGTGTTTATGATCAGTTAGAATTTTTTTTTCCTGAAATTTGGTTTTTGGGCAAGCACTATGTATATTAGGGTGAGCCTATTTCCCCCCCCCCCCCCCCCC
>JAGDQP010000037.1:172861-249303 GCA_022664845.1 Lepisma saccharinum
TAACCGGGTCCCTGGACCCCTAAATGGCTTTTTTTTTTTTTTTTTTTTTTTTTTTTGTGAAACAAGGAATAAAAATATACTAATTTTCGGATTTTGGGGTTCGAGTAGTTACGAATAGTTGTGCATTGGTACGAAATTTAGCCATGTCAATTATAATATAAAGACTCTTTTCAAAATTATAATTTTCATGGGCCCCCAGGACCCGGGTTAATATTTTTTGATCCGGCTGTGTTTGGGGCGACCAAACATAACATTCTATAACTTTTGCACGATACTCAAACAACATTTTAACAATTTTTTCGGGGTGTGGGTGGCAAAACGGCTGATTTTTGAAATTTTAGTTTGAGTCGCGTGCAAAAGTTGTAGAATGTTACGTTATATTTGTTCGCCGAAACACAGCCGGATCAAAAAATATCTAGCCGGTCCTCTCAGCCCGCAAAAATTTAAGTTTGAAAACGGCCAGAAATGCTTGACGATTAGCAAGGGCCACATTTGACATGGCTAAATGTCGTACCAATGCACAACTTTTCATAACTACTCGAACCGCAAAATGTGGAAATTGTATAATATTTTTATTCTTTGTTTTGGAAAAAAAAGGCCCTTTAGGGGTCCAGGGGCCCGGTTAAATATTGTTTCAGGACGGCCATATTTGGCATGGCCTTATTTGGTACCAGTGCACAAGTTTTGATGACAACTCCCAATACCTGAAAAATAAAGTTTCGACCCACCATAATGTATATGCAATCACTCTTTTCTCATGATAAATTTGTTAGTGCCGATATACCGAACACAAGTATCGAAACAGCAAATCATGCCGAAAACTAAATAATTTCGAATGTTATGAAAACTGAGCGATATCGAAGTACTCAGGACATATGCATTTAGGGGGTAGGTCCAGGGCTTCCGAAGGTTCCGAAATTCCGGTTTATTTGTAAAAATAGTATACTTTTAGGTGTAATTATCTATATTTAAGGTACATTTCATTCCTAGAGCCACTTTGGAGTTGAACCCCTGCCAAAAGCCATCGACCCCCTCCTAAGTTAATTTCTTAATGCGTGCTTGGAAGTATTCAATGGCACCGAACGATACCTAAATACCAAAAGTCCAACATAAATAACAACAGGGAATAACAAATCAAATGTGATTCCAGCGAAAAGGTAAAATGAATTTTATGGGCGGTAACTATGGCTTACAACCGTTCCGAGTGACTTCGGTGAAGTACACAATAGACTAGAAGTTACTAGCGTTGAATTTGAAATTTACCAATCTCTAAAATGAGTTTATACTGTCACGGAAATTTTTTCAGAAGGGTCTTATAAAAGTAGTATTTATATTATAAAAATAGTATTGTAAAGAAAAAACGCAATTTCCGAGCTAGATTCGTCCCAAGGAGCCCCGCCAGGCATCGGTTCATATTTTAAATAATGTCATATCTCGACAAATAATGACGTAAGCCTTGTCGGTTTAGAAAATTATGATTGAAATTGTACCTAATACATGTATTTCAGCCACTTTTGTGATTGACAAGTGCAGGTAAGAGGGAATTTCTGTGCGCGCCTTGACGATGACAGTTTTTACGTTGGATACCCTGTCGATATGGTACTCCAAATATTGATATTTTCGGATCTGAACACACTTTCCATCGAACGCTAAATACAAATATGTGAGTTATTCCTCTTGTGTAGTATAATCGTTATGTTTTTTATATCAATTGCTGTGTTATGTGTTGTTTAAAATTTAATTTCATGTTATTTAGTTTGTAGTGAAGTTATTTAGTTTGTTGCATTGTTATTTTGTTTCTGTGTAAAATGGCAACTCAAGCTGTATCTGAAACTTAATAATAAATAAATAAATAAATAAATAAATAAACTTTGCTCGCATACATTTGGTACAACTTAGATTATGATTTGAAAACCGACACGGCTTACGTCATCTATCGAGTTATGTCACCGAGCCACCGTAGCTCAGTGGTAGAGTGTTGGCGTAGCATTCGGGAGGCGTGGGTTCGGACCCAGCGGCCGACCATCTTGACCAAGGATTTTCCTCAGTCACACCAGGAAAATACCGGGATGGCACCTTCAATATGGGTCGTGGCCGACACCTTCCCTAATCCGACCTGAACCTTAGATGCCCAAAGGCCAAAAGTTAAATTCAGAATTCTAGTTATGACGCCATTTATGCTGATGCTCACTTCGGACGCCTCTAGCTCCAAAAATACCTGTTTCTTACATTTCTTTTTCCCTTCGTTTGATTAGAACTTTTCGTTCCTAGAACACTGACTCCTAATTGTTGTTCATCCTGTGTAATACGCAGCACTCCAGATACAAATACTTTTTATGTTTATAGGAAGATGGACATCAAATTATGTATTAAAATATTATGTAAATATCAACGTTTTGCTGTTTGAGTAGCAGAGCGAGTAGAAAAAAATGTTTCGGTAAATAGAGGCCATAAACTACGAGGGTAAATGCTCTGCAGGTGTTTCAAACGTAGCAATAATGATGTTTATCATCTTAATCACCCGAAAGATACTTACATTTCATTTGTTTCTCATTAGATCTTTATATTGTATTGCTTAAAAGAGCAATGTAAGTGATGATGATTTTTTTTTTTTTCCGAAGCTACTGATGTTCGTGGGACGAAGTTTTCTCTACGGGCGCTGTGTTCTTTATAATTTTCCCCATTTGGTAATAGTTCACGGCACCCCCTTAGCGCAGTGTTCGGGGCAACTGCCTCGCTTGCCCCCCTATACCTACGGCTCTGTTATTTTTTGAATGAACTGGCGTTTTCGTAGCATTACTATTAATTCACGAATCAGTTTCTCAATGGAGAAGTCTTAGGGTAACGACACGCCGAAGATGCCTCGCGGTCGAGGTTTTAAGTCGCGGTCGCTACCTCGATGTCCAGGTCGCGATGAAGGGCGCACATACCGAAGAGGTCGCGTTCTCGCTGTAAGTTCTCAGTTTGTGGAGAAACACTGCTGTGACACGTGCGAAATTATTCCGTGCATGTTTCGTTGTTCAATTGATTTTGTAAATTCAAGTGTAGCTAAACCATGTACTCCAGTGACAGCGAAGATAATGATTCTATCTACAATTACAAAATGGTGGTTACTGTCAAATATTCAGAACAGCCGTTATAGTGCTCATCCTATTAATAAGAGGAGACAAGATTTGGGTGAATATAATTTATTCCCGGAACTTAAGCAGCATCATAGACCTCATAATGGTTGTCTATGACAGCATCATCAAATTCAAGAGGCAGCAAAACCTCTCGAGCATAAACACACACAATCATCTGCAGATGAAATTCTGAACAAATGAAGATTATATTCCGTGCAGCGCTTCGTGACCTTGGGAGAACCAATGAGAACACGAGCCATAGCGATGCTTCCGCTCTACATAGATGTAAAAACAAACTAGGTTGTTCATCATCGCGGCCACTACGCTTATATCTCCAGCATGCGCTTACTCATTTGAATCCATGTGTTTGTGCCATCATCGAGGCAGCGACCGCGAGGTATCTTCGGCATGTCTTTACCCTTACTCCTTGATACGATACTTACTCACCTTTATCTCTATACAAGTGTAAGGGCAAAGACATGCCAAAGATCCCTCGCGGTCGAGGTTTAAGTCGCGGTCGCTGCCTCGATGATGGCACAAACACATGCATTCAATTTGTATTTTTTGCGAAGATCGGCTTTGAAAGGTCATAACTCATTTAAAAATCAAACTGCACTAAAACTTTTGTAGTATATTTTGAAAATACTTGTCTTCTGTGGTCTTTCATATTTCGTATAATGCTCCATATTAAACTTTAGATAAAACTGTAGAAAACAATTCATAACTCAGAAATGCAATGAAGCGACAATATTATACATCAAAATGTGATGGGCCCCTGGTGGCTCAGTTGGTAGAGCGCTTACCTCCGGGGCTAAGGGTCGTCGAATCGTTGCCTGCTCATGCCATGTGGGCTTTGTTGTGGACAAACACCGTGTGCGTGGGTTTTCTCAGGGTGCTACCGTTTCCTCCCACTTCCTTTCGCAGATGCAAGGTGTGAAAATTATGCCAGGCTTGACATTGAAAATCGATATTTTGATAATTTCCCATCGTTTACTAGTTACAGTTTGCAACATTGATTTCTGTACTTCACATATGATGTTCATAACATCACTAAGAGATCAAATAACATCAAATATCCAGTAAACCGAAGTAGTGTTAAAAAAAAAAAACTATATCAGTGTGATAAAGTTGACAACTTGATGGCATTACATTTTAACTTCTAATATTTGACCTATTGATACAAATCAGTTAGGGTTGACGATTTTTTACGTTATTCATTGTTTATGATTTATCGAGAAACATTAATTTTATTTATCATTGTAATAAGCCGATTTTATGTTGTAAGTTAGGATCCCAGTATCTCAAGAACGAAGCGGATTCGACACATGATGTGTATCCACTATATTTACATTAATTATAAATCCAGTCAACGATGCTGACATCATATCAAAGTAAATTGAAGACCTGAATTGCAAAACATCCCAAGTTCACTCTTTCCGTATTTGCATTTTTTCTGTTCGTCGGTATCTATGTTCCAATGGCTATCCACTTGCATAAAATATATGACATCCTAATCCCGCCACAGAAACCCTTTTTTATACGAAATAATTGGACTGTTTTTTGTTCCTCCTGAAAAAATACTCTGGTGGACCTATGATGTTTTTTAATTCAGGTCTTCAATTATGGATTAGACCAACACCAACGGAAGCGTCCCAGTTCAGCTGTGACTCAACAGAAACTACCACAGCATACCGCAACTTAAGGTCCTTGGACTGAGTTACCTCACAGAAGAGCCCAAAGGCGGATAAATGAAAACACTCATAACTAAATGAACCTTGATGCAAAGGAATGATCACTGTAACAGTAAAACAAGCAACTACCCTCAACTCAATAATAGACCCAAGTAAATACTAATAATAACTTTGAAACTATACACACATTTCTTCCGCTTATAAATGACAGAGTATCGCGGTGTCAGCGCAACGACACCCTAAAACAGCTTTATATGGTTTTCGAGACCGGAGTCTGCTACTTGTAATCTCCAAAAACTCATTTATATGAGGGTACTTACTTCTATAGCATTTCGCTCTGTCTCAATTTTCTTGTGAGGGTTATTCAGTAGCCTTAATCTGCTTGAAAATTTATCCTTTAAAAATGGAATATTTACTAGTTCCGTAATGTTTACTATTCTCGGGTATCTGATATTTACTACTAAATAGATACTAATGTAAGAAAGCTTGAATAAGTGATAGCACGGTAACTAAATATATATTATATCTTACTTTATCTCTTTTGCTAATTTACCAAGCTTATAGAAAAAAGAAACTGTGGTAAACTCTATTTTGTATGGGCCATTTGGCTTCAGCCCGTCACGGTCTAGTTAAAAGCCACAATCACAAACATCCATGCCCCGGTCGGGATTCGAACCCGAGACCTTCGTCAAGATTATAGAAGGGACATCCATTAATAATTCTTTGCACCCAAAGAGTGCATTTGGGTCGTGCAGAGAAACTTCCTAGGCCTATGAAAAATGAATATTCGATATTTTTCGAGTCTACAACAAAGTTTCAAATCCAGTACGCTGTATGATTAAATATCATATAGAAAGTTTACTTGTCGAGTTTCAAAAAGTATGTAATATTCATTTTTATAAAACATACCCAAAGAATAGCCCTTGAATTTTACCAAAATCTATAGGTACCTATTCCACTATAGACTCACTGTTTTTCATTTCCCAACTTTCTAGTTGTAAAAACACACGAGTTATATAGAGTTGCCACCTACTTCGGAACAATTATGTTCCCAGGTTCTGCTGAAATGTAGTCTTAGTACGGCGTTTCTCCCACCTTGTTACTTTTTTTAATTTAATTACGGGAAACTGCTACAGACCTTCGAAAATAGCAAAAATCTCAACAAAGTGGGCATAGATACACCATGATCGGTGCTTGTCAGAGGTTCAGGTTTTCTCATAGGAGAGACCTCATTAACTCATTTTTCATTAGGCCGATATAGAAAATACATTGATAGTTGTCATTCAATTCAATCTGTGTGTTATTAAATTTAAGACAATCATAACTATATTTCTTCCTTAAATTCTGAACACATTCAACGTTAGAATTCAAAGAAATTTAGTTCTGTATTCCTTAAAAAATGCTATTTAAAATACACTATCTCATTATTAATGTTGCCACAACAAATCATCAATAATCACATGTTCAGTGTTCATATAAAAATCAATAGGCTATTTGTTTATTAATAATTCCTCACGCTCTCCTTAGCAACCATTTCCGGTGTGTCCTTGCTTGATCTTCAGTTTTCTTTGCTGGACTTCCCTCTAGCCTCAGGCATAGCTACACGTTTAGAGATGGCACATTCTGAAAAGGCGCCTATCTAGACATGTACGGAAATGTGCTGATGTTATCTGGGTGCATGTTTCTGTCAGCTTATGTCATTGTAAGCTGTACGGAAATGAAACAGATTTTAGCCTGTACGGATCTGTGCGAGATTCACAAAACATAGCTTACAATAATACTAATAATGAAACCTTTCTAAAACATGCTTTATATATATATAATAATAATAATAATAGTAATAAATCACAGCCATATTCAATCCACTAGTGGATGAGGCCTCTCCCCGAAGGGAGGAGTTGGTCTACTGCTCCCACGCTGACCAGACGGGTTGGGAGAGGAGAGCAGAAGCTCTCACTGTGATCGCCACTGTTTTTTATTCACAGATAAACAATTCTTACTAAAAAGTAAAATATTAAAAAGTGATTTTCTTAAACAAAAGTATTTTTTATCTTTTAGTACGATTTTTTTTTTTAAGAAAGCATCTTTTTAAATAGTTTTTAAACTAGTTTTTGTATGCATTGTTTTCGATTTAACATCACGAAATGCTCACCGAACTAAGTGCCTTTTTTTTCTTTGTGGGACCAATGCTATGTTCTTTAACTGGCACAAATGTTGTACCAGAGCACAAGCATACAATAATATAGTATTTTACAAATATAAAGTGTTTTTTAAATACTGTACTGTTATTGTTTAAAGGATCCTGAATCCATTTGATACATACCATCTTGATTAGTAACAGGGTTCTCTTAAAGTTGTTCACTAAATGCTTCACTCGATATATTAACGCTTGTCTTTACATTTACATACTAACATTGCCTGGATGGGCTCAGTTTTCATTCGTGACTTCTTCGCCCATCATTATGAGAAGAAATAATCGCTCTCCATAATAACCATTATTAATGTCTTTGAGATTTGGTGGCCATAGCTGTCAGGTAGGGTCTGCGTGTTTTTCTCCGTGAAACTTTTGCTGGCAAAATATTTCTTGTGGGTTGAGGATTTTTTTTTATTTTACATTCTCTGGAAATCGGGGACAAAAAAAAAACAAACAAAAAAAAAAGAGCGGTCGTGGCTCAGTGGTAGAGCGTTGTCTTAGCATTCGGGAGATCGTTGGTTCAGTCCCAGCGGCAGATCATCCTGACTTAGGTTTTCTCATATTTTTTCTCAGCAACATCAGGCAAATGCTGTAATGGTACCATCAACTTAGGCCTTGGACGACATCTTCCCGCATCCTTTCCCCACCCCTATCCCGACCTGAGCCTTACATGCCTAAAGGCCATAAATGAAATTCAGATTCCGGTGCAAAAACAACCAGGAACGAATTGTCACCTTAAGAGGCATCAGTACCTACGCTACGTGTGTGTTTTTAATATTTTTAGAGATACTATCCAAATGACAAGCAATGATAAAATTTTGGAATGCAGCTCGAATAATATATGAATGTGTATCAAGTGAACAACCTTGAGATTTTGACATTGTTCATTTTGGCTGAGAAATTAGAATAGTCGTAATTGCGTAGGCGTATTGAGGCCGCTATTATGGGTATTTCAATTTCTCATCTGAAATAAACATAATCAAAATCTCAGGTAGTTAGTTCATTTGATACACATTCATAAGTATTATTCGAGACGCTTTCCAAAATTTCATCATTGCTTGTCATTTGTACAGTATCTTTTAAAAATTTTAAAACAGAGCGTATGTACTGAGGCCTCTTAAACTAAGTAGCTGACTTTCTTTTGTGCATGAGAAATGCTGTTCTGTTCCTTGAAAAGTTAAAAACTACGGAAGGTGTACATAATCTCGATGCGTTGTCCTGTAATTTGCTGAAAGTTGTGCAGCGAGACGGGGCAAACCAGGCGATGGGAAAATGGGTGTGATTCAAAATGAGCTCATCGTTACGTTACGTCATACGCGTAGTTTGCAAGCAATTTGCGGAGCGTGCGAGAATTTTCAAGGTTTTTTTATTCAGTACAGTTGTATTCGCCTGAGTGATAAGATAGTAAGAGGAAAGTGATTTTCCTTTTCATGCAAAGTAAACATAAGCTTGTTGAAAATGTAGAACATGGAGCAGAATCTAAAAGATGCATGAAGTACCATGTTCGTACTTGTATTTTTGTATCTAATCATTGCTGTTTCACTACTTTTTCTGCGAAATTGAAGTTGCGACCGTTTCGTGGAGTCCAAGTCAGCAGGAAAATTTTGTAGTAAAAATTAGTATTGGTCCGCCATTCTGGATTTGCTCAAGAGGATGAATCCCGAGGTTCTTCATTTAATTAATGCTGCTCTTGACACTCACCACTTTTCTGTTTTTGAAGGTTATAAATTATTATAATTGTGGAGAATGTAAAACTTGCGATATGAAGTAATAAACGTTGTGAATGTAGTTCTAGCTAAAAAAAAATGACTTCTCAGCCCATGATGCATGAACTCTTTTCTTTTAGGTACAATCAAGTTGAATCCATGCTTTCTCACTTCTTTATTTTTTTCGTATCACAGACCGGGACTTGTTTATTTTTTTCGTATCCGGGATGGTACCTTATCTCAGGCCAGGGCCGCTTGCTTCCCCAGTCCTAGCCTCATCTTAAGGGCCGATATGACCTCGGAGTTGGAGGCCCGATCCCCTCCTTGTGTCCTTTCCTTGAATAAATAAATAATAATTTTATTTCTCAAGT
Source organism: Lepisma saccharinum (assembly GCA_022664845.1). Taxonomy (NCBI): domain Eukaryota; kingdom Metazoa; phylum Arthropoda; class Insecta; order Zygentoma; family Lepismatidae; genus Lepisma; species Lepisma saccharinum. Next base: position 181,946 of record JAGDQP010000037.1, read on the forward strand.
GATGTAGTCTTCTTTAGCTACAATAAACAAACAAACCAATTGGATCGCAGTGCTTGTACAATATCCAGAACATACGTTACGTCTTATAGAAGGTCCTGAAGACAGGAGTTTATTGTGGTTATCCGATCATCATCTGATTGAAATCTGTCCAATAAGATTTTTTTTTTTTTTTTAACTTTGCGAACAACTTGACGGGCAGACACGGGGAAAATATAATAATGTATTCATTCCTCAATCGCGGCACGGCACGTAGTAGGTCTGTTGGATAATCGTTCACCTGTCTGGTTCAAATCCCGGCAGTTCGTGTGGGCTTTGTGTTGGACAAGCATCTTGTGTGTGTGTTGCTGGTTTTGGTGAGTAACCATGGTACTTCAATTTCCCCTTACTCTCCTTCCAACATTCATCTGTTCCTTTCACTTATCTCAATTAACCTACAGTCACACAACAGCGGGACGTTAAGTTAGATCAGGGCATTCACTCATTCATTTATGATTCCTCTGCAGTAGCGATTATGCTATCTTCATTAGTATTGACACAGGTTCACTGTTCGATCCCTTGGTAAGGTCATCAGAAATAAGGTTTATCTTCAGACCAACCAAACAAATGATGGAATAGTACTAGCAAAGAAGGCTCAGGAAGTACCTTCCCTGTCCTACTTTTCCTCTCCAGGGCAGACCTTTAGTCATTGGTGTTCTAACTCTTATCTGGATAAGCCGGCCGGGTAGCCGTGCGGTCTAAGGCGTTAGGCCAATGATTCGACGGTCCCGGGTTCGAATCCCGTCAGGGGCATGGATGTTTGTGGATTTGGTTGTAAATGGGCGAATCGTGGTGGGCCGAAGTAAAAAGTTACTTAACTGGCCTATATAAAATCAAGTTTACCAAAGTTTTATTTTAATTGGATAAATAGGCCTAATTGTTACATACAGTAGTTGTATTTTCTTAAACAAAGTACTTAGAAAAAACACACTTTGGTGTAAAAAAAAAAAAAAGGTTTAAAACAGCCAACGCTGCTCAGCCTTCTATCAAATTCAGTACGAGAGGGCCTTTGGTACTTCTCGGCACATTGGGAGGTAAAGGCGATCGAACGTGGGACTGACCAACCCACCTCGCTTCGTGTTGTGGGTCGATCTCCAAATCGACCATGCGACTTTCGCGGCACGTGCGCATTGCACTGGGAACACTTTTTTTTATCAATTCTTCAAAATGAATCTGTTGCATCCTGCAGTAGTATGATATGCCTGAAGCAATAAACGCATGAGGATTGCATAATTTCAAGGCGTTTTGTCTTCGGTGTACCATGAACAGTTTGTTTTCAAAATATTTAGGAACCGCCTTTTTTATTTCCAAACCACCCTGTTTATGGTATACTTTAAACAAGCGCCTTCAAATTCGGCAATACTTATGCTTTTATTGCTTCAGGCATAGCATACAATTGCAGAATGCAACAGATCCATTTTGAAGAATTGAAAGAAAAAAAAAATAGTAGTTTTAAAATATGAGGATGAACTTTGCAAATCATTATTGACACCAAATAAGAGAATACAAGTTAATATTCTCAGCTTTCTTTTCGAGGTACAGCCGTTCCAACTTGGGAGCCCCAGATTGGCCTCTTTACGTAAAATTATATTTTGCCATCAGTCAATTTCAGTTTTGAGAATTGATTTGCAGTACGATGGATATTTGGAGTTAAAATTTGATACAACCGGGCGGTTAGTGTTGCCTTCCTGGCATATAAAGGGTTTGTCCTGAAAGTAGTTGGATTGATACTGGCAAAGACAATTTATTAAAGATATCATCAATTACATTTAAAATGTTCAAAGTAGGTCCCTTTTGAAGCCACACAGCGCTCCCAATGTTTTTTTTCCATTGTTCGTACGCCCCCACGAACTCCTTTTCCGTGATGCTTCGAAGGTATCTCGTCGTGGCGTCTTGAATGGCTTGAACGGGCTTAAAATGAATTCCTTTCATGACCCTCTTGAGCCGGGGGAACAAACAAAAGTCAGAGAGACAGGTCTGGGCTGTACGCAGGCTCTGGCAAGGTTGGAATATTTTTCTTGGCCAGAAACTCTGTGGTCGCCAATGCTGTGTGGCTGAACGCGTTGCCAGGGTGGAGGATCCAGCTGTCGGCAATCTCCGGATGGACGCGATTGATTCGTTGACTCAGTCTTTCGAATACTTCGACATAAATAGATGTATTTACAGTTTGTTCAGGAGGAACAATCTCTTTGTGGACGACTCCTTTCGAATCGTGGAACAGAATGAGCATCGTTTTGATTTTGGATTTGCTCATCCGAGCCTTCTTCGGACGGTGTGACCCTTTTGTGTGCCATTCGGAACTTTGGCTTTTTGTCTTCGGATCGTACACAAAAATCCACGATTCGTCTCCTGTGATCACGTTCTGCAGAAAGTCTGGCTGTGCTGCCAAACGCTCCAACAATTTGGCACCAACTCTGCACACACTTTTCGCATCTTGCGTCAGTTTCGTAAACTTGCGTTTTGGGCAAGTTTAGTTCATCCGCGATTAATCGCACACCCTTTCGTCGATCACTGTTCAAACTTTCGCGCGCACGGTCCACATTTTCGTTTGCTTTGGTTGTGGAAGGTCAACCCACCCGTCTCTCGTCCTCAACATCATCTCTCCCCTCCTTGAAGGCCTTATGCCAGTTAAAAGCATCGATCGTTTCAAACACTCATCGCCGAATGCTGTCTTCAACATTTCAAAAGTCTCCATTCCGGATTTTCCGAGATTGACACAAACTTTAATTGCGTATCGCTGTTCGTTGGAACGTTCCATTTTTTTTTTCACGACACGTAACTTGTACAGGGGTTCACTAACTCCACTTCTTGTAGACAAATGGGACCGCTTGCAATGCTTAGCTAAGATCCCCACCCCACCCAACCACAGATTTCTCCACCCAAGTTGCATGCGCGAAACGCCAGAGCCTGTGCAATTACTTTCAGGATAAACCCTGTATATACTGTGTATATTCAGATAGTACTATGCCAATTTATTCGATATTTTGTATCCGTGGCCTCCAGTGATGGTAAACATCATATGAGAAACACAGAACACGGTGCTGCAAAACTAAATATTATTGTACATTGAAGGAGGAAAATGGTGGGGTAAATACATAACCATGGAACATGTCCGATTAGGTTTTCTGTATGCATCCAAATGTCTTCAATTTAGCTTCTCTCACGCGTGTCACAATTAATTGGAAATTTCGCGCTTCCTTGTTGATGTAGCGTACCAGACTTCTTGTTTGTCCTCATTTTAATTGCACCGTAGCTTATCTATAACACATGCTAGCGTCGCAGCCAAAGCAGACAGAGAGTTCAGTGACTTCGATTTATAGGGCAGTTCTGAATCTGGTAGTTCTAAAGTTGGCAGACTCTTCTCGTTTGCTTAGCTTTCTCCATGAAAAGACTTGACGCTGGTTTACTATATGCACTTCAGTACGATGTCGTATAGTCTATCCTATAAGTTCATATATAAACTTATTTAGCTTGTATGACAACTTAACCCATGAACAAATGTGTCAACATGAAGGTTTCGGGCCTCGTCCTTAGGAAAGATAAGATCATAACAATTAAAACAAAGATAAAAAAACAACTTCCCAGTAATATCGGCTGAGAAACCCAGTAATATCGGCTTTGAGTTTCAGTACAGTAGATTGCCGTTTGAACCCAGGACAATCTTGTGCAACTTTATATAAATTAACTGAATAGGTGCATACAACAGTTTAGCTAATTTTCACTTAGTTTTGGTTAAATTGGATATTCTCGTTGTGTAGTATTGTGTTAGTAGACGTCGTTTTCTGTTAAGTGATAAACCTAATAGGCCATATATTACGAATCACTGCATTTTCCTTCGAACTGTTCACTTTGAGTACAATATAAATTTTCATGAGGTGATGCTTAACAGAATAATAAGAACCGCGGTGACTGAATGCTAGAACGCTCGCCTCTAGTGCTAGGGGTCGTCGGTTCGATCCCTACTCATGCCCATGTGGGCTTTGTTCTGGACGAACATCGTGTGCGTGGGTTTTCTGCAAGTACTCCCGTTTCCTCCCACTTGCTTCATTCCACCAATTCATCCCATCATCATAATCCGGCCTGAGCCCAAGCTGCGTAAAGGCCTTAAGAATTAAATTCAAATTCAAACCGAATAATGCAATACAATACAATGCCATGATTATTTAGTAATAGGCACAGAACATCAAAGTTTTCAAAATCTATTACAATCAAAGGAATGAAGATAATCATTTACAATTTAGAAGTTTTAACTCTGCAAAACTAAGATATTTAAAATGGTAGTTACAAATATAGTAAATTCATTTTTTTCTATGTATAAAAAACATTTGATTTAATAAAACAAGTGTAGATTATGTTGTGTATTTTTTACTATATGCAACTTTTTCTTTAGTGTGTTTACTCTTTTTTTATATTGTATCTGTATGTCATTCCCTATACTATATACTTTGTCGATGAAACGCAATAAATTGTTTCTGTTCAATTCAATACTGACTGGAAAAAAATGTGATCAAAGTATTTAAAAGGTTATAATTTTACTTTGAATGTTGAATGTGGTGACCATAAAAGTGTTTAATTGAAAGAAAGAAAGTATTTTTTCTTGTTTGAGTTGAGAGTTTCTTGTAGCAAAGATAATAGCGATACAAGATTATTGAATGTTTAATAAAAACTAGTTGCTAGACAGTTTCGTAACACTCTCCGTTGGCATTGGAAGATATGTCATCGAGAATGAAAACGATCGTTGTTTTCTCTTGGCATCTTGTCAAGCTTCTTGACTTACAACTAAATGTTCCGACTTTTATAAAGGATGAGTGATAGTGCCTTTGTTTTATGCGATTCTTTTAGGTATTGTTTCGATCTGTTGTTGTTATGACTATCGAAATATTTAACAATGAAGCTCCTTCAACAACGAACAGAAAAAAATATAGAAAATTGTCATGGATTGAACTCTTGAAGTGGTTATTAACTTTCTACTCTGGAAGTTTGAATTTCCTAAGCTTGTATTTGGAGGGGCAGCATTGCAATTTAGTACAAAAAAAGATGGCAGTGCTGCCATCTAGCTGTACACTAACCTCAACTAACTTTTCTTAAACTGTACTCCCAATTTCAGAAGAATGTAGCTCTACATTCCGCAGAAGTACCCATCAAGAGAGGAAGAACCGCTGCTATGAATACGTAGTGACGTTTCAGTCATAGACACTGTTGCTAAGTTTCTCCTTTAGGTTGCTGCGCACAATATAATATGTAATTTGTCAGCGGGAGACAAGCAGTGCGGGAAATCGCACTCTGCATTATCTATCAAGGAAACAGGCTTGAGCAGGTAGCCACGTTCACTAACAAAAACTGTCCCCTTCTCCCTACCATACCGAAGCCAAACTATCGAAAATATAACTTTACGTAGAAGGGCTTTTGAGATCCCATTTATTGGTTCATCATAATTGCTCTTACCCAGCGTGGTTTGTTGGGTCTAAGGGAATTCTTCGGAATTGGAATCATGATTCCTGAATCGAAGAAATGTCGAATTCCGGAATTGACTTCGCACTTCTGAACACCCTTAGTTGGGTCTAACTGGATAGTAATTATCTTGCTTGCCGCTTTAGCTGTAGTTTCTAGAACCTTTAGAAAAATAATACAATTGAATCCATTCTTGTTTTTATAGCTCATTTCTAATTGAGAATTTGTGAGCATTTACTTTTTTTAAAAATAAGGGGGGTATCAAGTCAGTTTCTATAATAAAGCTTCTTTCGTGTATTAAATCTGGATATTTATGGACTTCCCTCTTTATTTAGAAGCTTGCCATGGCCTGGACACAACCAACGGTGGCAAACCACTTATGGTCCATTGAGTTCTTTCTTATTAGTATACCGCAGACCCAAGGTTCCAAACAGTGATTAGTATACCGCAGACCCAAGGTTCCAAACAGTGATTAGTATACCGCAGACCCAAGGTTCCAAACAGTGATTTGACATCCAAGTCGTATTGTATGACACTAATTGCATGGTCCGATTTTAAACGTACGATTTTCAAATTGACCTGCGACTTATAACACCACCTGGCGTAAGCAAACAGGGCATTCGCTTTCAAAGTGTGTCATGATTGAAGGTGTGTGAAACTAGGTTTAAATTTAAACAATGGAACTCAAGACACGAAAAATGACCACTGAACCTGATGATATAAGGCGTACGTACATACTGAAGGTGGAAATAGCTTTTCTAATATTTGCAACCAGACTATGAATATATCTTAATGGGTTTCCTAAAGAGCTTGTCATTTTTCGAAGTTTCTTTTAACGATCATGGATTCTTACCTCTCTTTTTAATATTTGCAAACGAATAAAACTAACAAGTGATATTGGTTGCTCAAAATTGGGAAATTGAAGGCATTGGGAGTGTTTTTCAACCGGATCCAAAACTCTCAACCTCTGGCGCAACATTTTTAATAAGAAAATCACCCCTGCCAATAATTTTAGCATCCCCTGCCGACAGTTTAGTATTTAAGAGCCATTTGTTACAAATAATTTCTGCCCGTTTAGATTCATTAAGCTCTCAAATTTTAGAATTCCACACATATTCATATTGAGCTGGGATTATGACTCTGAATCCTGTAAACTGAGACCTAATGTCTAGAGTATTTGCTTGATTTAATTACCACCACAGTTTACTCAGTCCATGTTAGTTTCCCCAATTAGCTGAAATTTGAAACATGTATAATGTGTCTAGTGTTCTGAAGTTCGTGTAGAAATAATTAGCGAGCGTGACTTCACTTTTACTCGCTTGATGGGAAATGAAGAGAAGAAGGTGGTTTAACGACCCGTGCCATACGTGTTATCTGTTCAGAATATAGATATACCGAGATATATGGAATAGTACTATCATGCTTAAGATGTGAAAAGTTTTTGCAGCGTATCGCATCGCTTGTGTCAGTTCGTGTTTGATTCGCGTGTTCGAGACAGGCAGCCGGTTCATAGTTCTCGGGATCAGCCCAGACGGTTTATTGAAAGTAGTGTTGTTCATTTTTCTTACATAAGGACTAAAAGTTGTTGGAGCACTGTAAAAATTTTGATAACGAATTTAACAATCCAAACTGGAACTGAAGAACCAGTTTGTAGTCACGGGCAGAGTTGAAACGGGTCATTGGGCAAATTTTGACTGGGTCTAGGCTTCGGACCCAGCCTGACTCGGTAAACCGATTTAGACCCAGTAACCCGGAAAGCAAACAGAGTTTTTAATTATTTCCTTGCGTTTAAGCAGTGTTTCTTTCAGGAGTGACCAGGACTGGAGATGTTACCACCGGAGCACGAAACATATGGCGCCGAAGTTCCCAGGTAATCAAATTTCCCAAACCTGGTCTATTGGGTCAAGTTCAAACCGGGTCACCTTTGTTCATTCAGGGCGGGTCACCAAAAATGACCCGGTTTCAGCTCTGGTCACGGGAGGAAGGCTGCAGACGGGAACGGTCGACACAACAAGTGCTAATTAAGTTTTTAAATGCACTCAGTTTTTGAGACTCTAATACTGAACGGAGTGGTTTAACGATATGTGTTAGTTTCATAATCGGGAGCCTTCAAGCGTTGAGACCAGTCATCGTGGTAAGTTTTTGCATAACCTACCCGGCTACCTCTTAGTCAAACCATGCGAATGCTGTGATGATTTTGAATTGAGGCCAGAATTGCTTTTCTTCCGTAGAACTTGTCCACAAAGTAATGAAACTTAGAGGAAGTGTAGGTTGTAGTTTGACTGGTTTTCATGGCAATCTAGATAGTACAAGTTCCGAGAGTAGGAGCTTTCAGAGATTTGAAGTCTCGATACATATCTGCTAGGTTGTGCTTGTACCTTCGAGAATCGTCACCCTTTTCAATGCTACCACACCAGGAGAGTTGTGGAAAGTCTACAGATTAGATTGTGATGTATTAAATTGTTGTTAACATCTTAAACGAACTGTGAGTTTCTAAGGACCACCAGTTTTTGGTAAAGTGTATTTCGAACCACTCCGTTAAACGGACCTCGACGGGAATTGGACCTTTAATAATGCGCACAGGAAGCAAGCGCATTAACCTCTAGACCATCCCGAATTTTCTGCATATAAGAGTAGAGTAGATTAACAAATAAGATATTTGTATTCATGGGAAGCCTCTCCTAGTGCCACGACACCCGAGTTTGAGTATCCCAGGTTCAGTTCCCTCTCTGGAATCCACGAACCACGTTGTAAATTTAAAATTATTCTTACTCCTTTTTATTACTAATAGTTGAATATTTATTATAGACAATGTTTCCAGAAGTATGTTCTCTGAATTCAATATAACAAACTATTTTCTTTGGAATCTACAAATTCGTTGCCAAATGTCATATCTTGGCCGAAGAGGCAAAAAACACCTAAGAAGACTTATTTCCTGAGGTAATACTCTTTATCAACAAGTGAAGGGTCTGCATAGATATGCAACAATGTAATGATTTATTTTTCAATATGCGATAGAAGAAGAATAAAAACAGACGCTTGCCAAAAATAGAAAGCGTATTCTCATCAGTAATAAGGAAGAGGTGGAGACGTGATTTTAAGAGGATTACTCATTGATACCTGTCAGCTTCCTTATCTCATGTCCCCACGATTTGAACGATTGGACTATACACCAGTGGTGGATTCAGAATTTTAGTGAGGAGGGGCGCAGATGACACCGTCAGTATCCAAAATTGATACTTCTAGATAGATTTTCCGGAACAAATCGAAGCTTATTCTGATGAGCGCGTGCCTTCACTACTATTATACACCTGTTTATTTTTCATTGCTTTATTTAACAATGAAATTGTTAAACTCTTTAACTCATATTAATACATTTTTAAAATTCTTTTGTTAATATCTACCTGTGTGGGATAGAATAATCAACTCGTGTGTACCTTGTAATTATTGAAAGTTATTTTTTTCGCTACATGTGGCGGGATGTAGATGAGCAGCGGATGAAATTATCATTGGCTTTTCGAGGCCCGCGATTTGGAAAAGGTTGGGAAGCATTGTTAGCTTTTGAGGGTAGATAGGCAAACTGAGAAGGCTGAATCTTATGTAATGACGTGTAGCTTACAAATAGAAAGTGCTGTTCCGGATGATGCTGTGCACGTTGTAAGAGACTCGTGAGCAGAATGCATATGTTGTTGTATACCGCGGGTCAGCGTTGTCAACAGCTCGAGAATTTACCAACTAGAATCTTGGTCAAAAACAACTAGAATCGTGCCCTAAACAACCAGAATTTATTTTGTTCCATTATAATCATGCAAATGACATTTAAGAAAATTTTAACAGTTTAAAACATAGCTAACTCAATTAAAACTTAATTGTTGGCAAGTTGTCATCAATATAATCATCAGCGAGTACATCAGTGGGAGTTAATGGGCAATTAAAAGTGACAGCATTTATTTCTCCTGTGTAAGCCAGAAGAAATTTCCAAAATAGAATTCGACATGTGTAAAGTCATTCTATCTCCTCATTATTATTATTATTATTATTATTATTATTATTATTATTATTATTATTATTATTATTATTACTATTAACAATGTTTAACTAGTTAAAAAACTTCTGCATTGGAACAAGTGAAAAATCTTCAACTTCAAATTCTCCTAATTTTCTAAATGAGTTTTTACCACTAGCAACACAATAATTCAAGAGCTTATACAAAAGCTGACTAAATATATATTACACTACTGTAAGTTTTCGCCGTAGAAATTCCATTTCAGTGCTCAAGTCACCATGTAAATACAGTATTTCAAGCAGATGAATTAAGAGCCCCTGAGACAAAAATGGCTCTTCAAACTGAAGACAGTGACTTATCTAAGGGTTTCACATTACGCAATCTTTGTTGAAGTTGTTTTATTAACCTACATACAAATCTCAAACATCTTTTCCTTTCAGTTTTCTCTTTCCTCTCGAAGAAATAAAACGTACATAGATTAAGATCTAATTGCTTTTCTAAATCCATGTTGAAGAAACTTTTTTCAAATGGTACGTGGAATTGAAAAAGAATTATATGATGATCGATCGCTATATTTTAAAATAATTTGGAACTTATTTCTCAAAAGGTATTTAAGAAAAACTAGATTACAACTAGGCAACATTTTAAAAAGACTAGATTTCCCACTAGCAACTAAATTGCTATTTTCCCAACTAAACGGTCTTTCAAAAAGACTAGATTTAGTTGGAAAACAGCTAAATTGGCAACACTGCCGCGGGTTCTCAGTGACATTGAAATCTTCTAGTGGGTGGCGGAATATGCTGTAAAATGTTCAAGGTCTGTGCAGCAGTTCGCTGGTTTGGCGTGTTATGAAACTGTTTGAAAGAAACCAAGCAGTTATTGTTTGTAAATTTCTCTTCTACGCAAACTTTTTTTTTGTAGAGTGTACACGTTTGTTGAAATCTGAAAAGAAATGATTCGTAGAATGTTATTTTTGTCCTTTTTCTCCCTTCCAGCTATAGAATTTTCCATGGAATTTTCAAAGAGGAACACATTATGTACGAGGGGCGTTCGGAAATCAACGACCCATTGACTGCTAAAAAGTAAAGAGAAAAACATTACCCGTACCTACTACATAGGGTGACCATATGTCCCGGCCGTTTCAAGAAAAATAAAAAGTATATTAGCCCCGTTTCATCATTATTATTGTGTCTTCACATTCGTGATTATTTGCCCAATTAATTTATTCTGGCAATGCAGCAATGACTGAAATGTTTAGAAAAGGCAATTAAGAAACATAAATTGGAACAGAAAGTTATTGGACGCTCTGCGGACAATACAGACATGAACTTTCGAGGTACTGACGAAAGTGGGAAGAACAATGTGTGACATTGGTTAAAATCAAAACTGATTATTTACTGATACTGAATATTATTAGTATAGACTATGTAGCGCACATGTTGCATACAATCGACTTGAGACAGTGGTAGATTCCTTACAGGGCTCGAAGTCGAATTTTTCAGGCAGCTGAACGCTTTATCTTTGTTAACATGCTATTTTTGTCTATGGTTACAGGGACGAGATCGACCAGGAAGATTTCAGATATTCACGAACCAGAATACGGTTCTGTTGAAAGTTTTGTCAGTTTATTGAAGAACATTTAATTAGTTTCTAAAAAAATTGGCATGCTAGATAAATATTTTTGGCATCTTCCTTCAAGCTCTCAGTATTAAGGCTCTTTTTTCTAAGGACTGTTAGAGAATAGTTTCAATTGCATAGGTTATTATAGTTTTGTTATTTAATATATTAAATTCTGTTTTAATGTGTAAATGAAACAGGTATAGGGTTTCCCAATGTTTTCTTTTGTGTTTAAATAATAATATTCGATGCTTTAGATTGTTTTTCTTTTCTCATAGTGCTCGTTAGTACGAGGGTTGGTTAAAAAGTAATGCCTCCATGGCTGTAACTTCTATTTGGTAAACGATATTAAAAATTCCTCTTGTACCGGATTAGCTACATTTGTCCTCTATGTAATGCACTGTTCACTTTTCGACATAGTCATTATTCCTTTTCACGCACTTGCGCCAGCGCGTGACGAGTCGGAGAAAAATTCCGGTGGTTGTTGTGGACATCAGGATTGAATGGCAGCGTTCACCTCGTCATCAGAACGAAAGTGTTGTCCGTTAAGGTGTCTTTCATCTTTGGGAAGAGGTGAAAGTCGCAAGGTGCAAGGTCAGGACTTGTACGGCGGGTGCGGTATAGAACCTCCTCGAACTGCAGGCTTTGCAACGCCTCTTGAAGCGTAATTTTACCACTCCGACCGACTGTCTTAACAGTTCTCTTAGATACGCACCGGCTCTGCAGTAATTAACTGTCAGTCCTAACTCATCAGCCAATCCCGCTACGCATCCACAGCGCTGTTATTCCACATACAACATCGTGGCAGCCAAAGTTCGGTTTATTTCTGACTGTATTAGTAGTAGAACAGCCCGTTTTTGCAAGGATAAAAAAAAATAAAAAAAAAAAAAATATAGAAAGTTGGAAGAGAACAAACGAAATTAACTGTTTCCTCTTGTGTCTGGCTTCAATTATTAACTTGATTTGTAATGCAATCGAACGCTCCAGTATGATAAATTAGAGCTCACTGGTTGGTACCCAAATTCAGACACTAGTCATATCGTGGCACAAGATTTTGTAGGCTTTGACAGGCAATGTTTCTTTCAGATAAACTTCTCGGGGTGGGGTAATATCCCGGACACCTCAGAAAACACTACTACTGGAGTTAGTGTTGTTGGGAAAGTAAGTTGTTCCCTAATTTTTACTGTGAGGGTAATTTGTCAGTGTTACATTTATTACTTGAGAGAATTAGGAGCTTCATCTCAGTTTTACAACCTCTGTGTTTAAGAACCGTGTTTGTCCATAATATATCAACTTCAGACGACATTCTAAATACGTTCTGTAATATACATACCCTCACTAATGGATCAGTTTCGAAAAGAGAGGTTACTTGTATTTAATAATTTTCCCGGTAATCCCTGAAATAAGCTCTGTGCATTAGGATGTAGATATTCGTGTGGAAAACATTTCATTGTGATTACTTTATGTTCTTTTGCTACGGATGCCAATATTTCCGTTCCTGTATTGCTGTTCCCAATTACGAAATGTCCCAATATAATCTGTCGACGTTATAAATTGTGGAGAAAAATACATTAGTTTCGAAATAGAAAGTGTTGTGTCTCGAAGAAGCTTTTTATCTGAACCCAGCAACACCGTCATCAACTCATCTAAGTCCCAGGCTTCTGTGCAGAAGAGGAGGACGCGAAAACTGAACGTTCCGTGAATTTTTTTTGAATCTGTGTGAATTAAAAATGTATACAATTTGGAAACTACTGTAGTAAGCCATTTATACTGTGTCACTTATGTCCAACGGGCATCACATTAGTCAACATCAGATTTTGCTATTTACATTCAACAGTCTACGTATCAATCAGCATAAAATCGTGCTATTCAGTGAGATACACTTCAATCAACTTAAAATTCGGCAATGCTAAAAACATGTAGTGTTAATTCCTCACCTGATTAGTTTACCCGCGTGTAACTATGTTGAGCTGCTTTTATTTCATTATCATGGAAGCAAAGCAGTGACTCGTAAAGGTCAGAGGTCACCGGCTCTTGACTAAATTTAAACTCCACGGTCTGTACGAGTCACCCGATGTTGTAAGAATAATGAAATCACGACGACTAAGATGGCCAGGCCATGTAGGTTGGATAGGGAAAACTTGGTTGCAAAGTCGGGAGGGAGAGAGATCGTTGGATATCATTCGGAGGACAATGTTAGAAGATATCTCCGAGAGGTAGATCTTCGTGATGAAAACTGACATGGATCTTGTCCAGGGTAGAATTCAGTGGTGAACGTTTGTTACTGTGGCGATGTACTTGCGAGCTCCAACGCCGTTCCGTCTGCTCTGGTCCATTTAACCACTGATTATGACACGAAATGATCAGCATCCATGTCCAGATGATCGTGAATAATTACACAAACTCGTTCACGGGAAATGTTAAGGGTCTCCACTATATGCTTAGCAGAAATTCACCTATCTTTTAAGATCATACCAATCACACTTAATTTCTATCATAGCCTCCTCAGTTTCTGACACAATCGCGATTGGAGGTCTCTCCGAACGTGACTCGTCATTTGTGTCGAAATGCCCTGTACTAAATTTAGCTACTTTTTTTTTCTTCTATGGCGTACAAAGGACTGTTTCCTCAATGTTAGTGATATATCTCTATTTATTTCATTTACGGACTTCCCTTTCAGGAAAAAAAAAATACTTGATCACAATTCGCAAGTCGTTTTCAGTGAAATTGTCCTGAATTATTGTCATGATCACTTCAGATCTGCAGAACAGAAGGAAAAAGTTCATCAGCAGGGTCATGTTTAGGCGTAAGAAACTAGAACGAATAATATTTTATTCAATATACAGTTTGTTTATATTATTACACTCTTAAGTACAAAAAGCTAAAAAGGCTCAGAGCAGCCCCTCGTGGGTAGGTAGGCCCTTCTTCCATTCATTCATTCATTCATGCAAAAATATGGGGACAGGCTATGAGTTCTTGAAACCAAGAAAAAAGTTATCCTGTTCATGAATCGAATTTCTCTTTGTTTTCGCTGTAAAGGGGTTCCAACTTGGAGCCGAAAATGTACGTTTTACAGTGATAAATGAGTATAAATCTGAAACTGTGGATAAAAGTAAAATTCAGATTTGAGTCGTTTTATATCAATACGATGGATATTACTAGTTACAGTGTGATATCATCGGGTTGTTTTCCACTTGGTATTATTATTATTTTTTATTTATTTATTTATTTTTTTTGTAAGTGGCTCTACATCAGTATATTTGATATTCCCAAGTGATGAGAAACATCATATGTGATGTTGCAAGCTGGTTAAACGGTGGAAAATGTCGAAGTAAATATTTAAGTATGGAACATGTCAGACTAGGCTTTCCCTTTACGTATAAAAGTCTATATATTCAGATTCTCTCCTCTAAATTGCAATTGATAGGTATTTTCGCGATTCGTAAACGATCCGACTACATGCCTTTGTATGAATACGGTTTGTGAAGTGTATTCAAAACCGTAAACTATGAAACTAATGGACTTTTGAATAGTTTTTGTGTAGTGAAATAATTCGCGTGTGTTTCTCTTTTGAACTAGAATTATATTCGATCTGTTCTTGTATTGTATTGAGACGACAATGCTCTTTCTCTTTCAGGAATTCGATACTCAGAAGATGTATGTGTGGATGAGGTGAAAGCTTTGTCTGCCTTGATGACCTTCAAATGTGCTTGTGTTGATGTGCCGTTTGGTGGGGCCAAAGCAGGTATTAAAATCAACCCGAAGACGTTCAGTGAACATGAACTGGAGAAAATAACCCGAAGATTTACACTGGAGTTGGCCAAAAAGGGATTTATTGGTAAGAGCACCTTTCCTACTGAATAAAGAAAAGATGTAAATAAGTCTTTCCTTATTTTTTTATTTTTTGTAGTTTTATGTTTATCGATGTGTAGTTGTATTGTCACAACGTCGAGACTGAAGTTTTAAAACATATGATAGCTTATTCAAAACACCGAATTAATTTGTGGTAATAGGTTAAATAAAATTAATACAGGTGAATTCACTCAAAGCGAAATGTGGTACCTTTTAATCCACATTTTAAAGTTTCCGCTTGAACAAAATTTTAAGTACACTACACTAGTTAGCATGTAATATAGTAAAACAGCACGTACCTACTTGAGTATTGAGTATTGTCCTTGGTAGCAACGATTTTTTTTAATCGCAAGGAATTTGTATTTAAATCAGAGAGTAAGGGTAAAAAGTAGACGTCGAGGAGTAAGAGAGGGATGTTGTCTCTGTTACTTTGTTATATATATCGAGAAGAGGTTGTAAAGGAGATTTTTCGAGAGCGAACGAGTTGTTACGGTCTTGGGAAGATAAATCAAATGCATTAGATTAGCGGATGATATGGTTCTTCTTACAGAAAAAAAAAAAATACATCACTTAAAACGGTATTAAAACAGCTGCAGGAAAGATGTGACACACCTGGAGTTAAAATAAACGTAAATAAAACGAAAGGAATGGTAATTGTAACAAATCATACTCTAGCAAACATGAAAATTGGAAGAGAAAAAGTCGAACAGGTATTTGGGAAGTATTATATATGAGAATATAAAATGTGAAAAAGAGATCAAGGCGAGAATTGCGATGGCGAATCAGGGTATACTAAGAAGAAGACTCTCCTCTGAGGATCTTCTTTTCCTCTCATTTTGAACAACTTGTTTCGTGGCATACAGTTGTTACAGAAGATTGGAGAAGCTCGAATATGCTGCAAATTCAATCAATATGCTGTGTATTTTTTAGGGTCAGGGAGGATGATAACTGCCAGTAGTTATTTAATTTCTGAATTAATGAGTTAGTTACTGCTTATTTGTTTTCTTAATAGTTTAAGTAAAAGTACTCACAGCTTGTTCTAGGTTAAAAAAAAAAATCAAGTTTGACCACATTATTTGTATAACTTCTAATGTTCACTTTCGTTAACAGGCACTGTCACAGATACGTACAAGGAATTTAAGAAATCTTTTCCATGTTACTAAAAGGTAGCAGGTCCTTACAAAGCTAGTGTTTGAAGTAGAAATTAAGCTTGAAATAAATAATACACGTTATTAATATTATATAATGCGAATCCGTATGATCATGATGATGTATTTACGTGCCAGTTCACTTCATGATACTATCGTAAACACACGTTTCATCCGTATACGTCATTAACTGTTCCGATTTTTTTTCTTCCAAGTGTCAAGGAGAGATTTCGCATTCCTGAATAACTGATAAAGCATTGCATTAGGAACAGCTACTTAATCAGGGTTCCACTGACCTGGTAAGGCGGGAGAAGTCAAGGAAATCAGCGTACATATAAAAAGTCGTGGAAAAGTTGTGAATTTTCATACAAAAAAAAAAAAAAAAATCTTGGAAAATCCAATAATAATAAATTTAAGTTTGATTATTTCAACTTTCCTGTTCGTAGAGGAAGTATTTCTAATGTATTAAGATATTTATTAAAGAAAGCGAATTTTGCAGCTGGAGTGATGGGTTTCGAATTTCCACTTTAGAAAAATGTTCTGAGTACTAGGAACATAACCTTACTTTTTCTATTTCTATATTTCCGTATTTCGTACAGTAGGCAGACAGACGTACGGGAACTTGACACACACACACGCACAATAAAAACGTTTCGTGAAGGCATGTTCACATAGTAAGAGATGAGACGGACAAAGAGGAGTGGTTATGTTGTCAGCTGTAAACACATTGAATATGTAATGTTCTGGAATATGTATAATGTGAATTAATACTTAAAAAACCTGAAAGAGCTAGGGAATTCAATGGAAATTTTGTTCCTAACGGTAAAACTTGTTGTTTGATGTACAACGGAGTAAAAACTTCTTACGTCCGAATACTGAGTGTTTGAGTTTCTCCAAAGCCAGTTACTTGTGGCTGCGTTGTAGATGATCTAGTTAGTGGTGTGTGTTCGCGTAGTCGTTCTAATATATCCCAGATAAACTAAATTGGATTGTAAGTTGAAAAAAATGGCGCAATGTCGTGTAGCATTACGTTGAACACCATGTGAATGGAGGTAGCTTCTGGTTCAGATGATCGGATAGTAGCTTCTGGTAGCAAAGCTCGCAAAGAAATGATAATACAGCGACATCCACTGTACTATTTCACCTCCATCTTGTGGAACATCCAGGCTCCAACCATCCCATAGATTCATGTTGTTTACACCATATGCGAATCTCTTTATCTTCGCATAAAGGACATTGACTGGGTGGACCACTTATTTTTTGCGTATTTCCATAATCTTAATTACTGTCGTTCAGGGCTCATAAAAGCCGCATTTTCTTTATGCTGTTGTGTGAGCATAGGAAATCTTGCCAGATTAAGTTTCTCGTAATCTAAGCGGTTGCAAGTGCAACACATGGTGCATGTGGAAGTTTGACTTAGGATTTCTGTGTTATGAAATTTAATTAACCGCCATTTGGATCATTGTCTCAATCATAATCCTTGTTATCCACCGTTGTCCATCATCTCACGGAGCTGAGAAACCCATGTTCTGTTGCTCGATGTTAACGCCACTGTTTCTCCATTTTGAAGATGCTGGTGAGACACAGGCCACGGTCACTGGACGCGTTAAAAGGCCTGAATCAGACTGCCTACACCAGGTTGGTGTGCAAGTCAGATTATGGGAGACAGAACAAACACTTTTGTTGATACTAGTGCAGTACCATTAAGGTTACGCACAGTTTATAATTTAAGTTCTTAAGAGACCTCAGTACCTACACTTTGTATGTCATATTCATATGACAAGCAGCAATATTATTTTGGAAAGCGGTCCCGTTAATTCTTGTCAGTGTGCACCTACGGCAGGTTTTCTAATTTCTAACTATAACTAGCAAGGAGCACTCACCGAGTGACAGAGCCCGATTGTGATAAAAATTCGTATGTAGGTACAGCACCTAGGTAAACATTCACAGCCAAAATTATAGCTGCTATGGTCTATAAATAACAACATGGGGACCCGAGGAATTTAATTTAGAGAGGAAGTAAATCGAGTACAGAGTAAGGAAAATGCCTTTTCTTTTACGAACTGTACGGGAGGCGATATATGCTGGAGGGTATGATATCCATGGCTGCAACATGAAGTGCACTATAAAGTTGTAAATACACTAACGGAAGATGAAGTCCCAATTTTAGGAAGGCGTAATACTAGGTGAAAGTGACATTCTTCCAGGGCAATTTGACAAGCCATTTTGTCGTACAGGATTTAGAGTTATATCAAAACTGACTTCATCATTGGGTTTCTTGAAACATTCCAGCATAGATTGATATATCACGTGACCCACTTACTATTTAAAAAAATTGAAGCGTAGTCAAGATGTCATTGATGTCATACCGTCCAGCATATATCGCCTCCGGTCCAGTATCCATTAATTGGCATTTATTTCTATAATATTTAACAGTTTGTGAAAGAAAAGGCATTGTCTTTACTCTGTATTCGATTTACTTTCTCTCTACATTCCATTTTTGTCGGGTATCCTTTCCGTTATTTGTTGACCATAGCAGCTATAATTTTCGCTGTGATGGTCTGTCTAGGCACTGTACCTTCATATGAATTTTTACCAAAATGGGGGCTGTCACCTGGTGAGTGTTCCTCGTAAGTTTTTCAAATTGCGGGTTAGTTCATTTGAAAGATATTCATATTATCAGGGCCGCTTTCCAAAATTTATTATTGCTTTTCATTTGTTCAGTATATTTAAAAATATGCGCGCGCGCGCGGGGCAGCCTCTTAAGCTCATAAGGTTGTGAGCAGAAAAATTCGAAAAGTTGTCCGGTAAAGTGTAATGTGCAAATAGTGAAATAATATCAGATTTTTACATCCAAATAATCTCTCCTTGGCTCTTTCCTCTACACATACAGTAAACGGTATAGCCTGAAGTGTGTACTAGACAAGCGTTGTAAGTAGGCTTCTACACTCTGTTTCAATCCTATTGTGTAATTCTTTACTCTGTGCCCATTATCAGTTTGAATCAATTAAAAAAAAAAAATCTTTTTCTGAATTAAAAAAAAAAATGTAATTTTATTTTAGTAAAATATGGTCTCACTTACTGTATTAATCAGTAATTTGCATACATTTTTTTCAAAGGACCTGGCGTGGATGTTCCTGCTCCAGACATGGGCACAGGAGAGAGGGAAATGTCTTGGATTGCTGATACGTATTCCAAGACGATCGGTAAGAACGTGCTTATTTTTCTTTCAATTTAAATGATTGTGTAGTTACTAGAACTTTTATTTTTATAGGCCCTGGAGTGGATGTTCTTGCTCCAGATATGGGAACAGGGCCAAGAGAAATGTCATGGATTGCAGATACTTTTGCAATGACCATTGGTAAGCCGTCATAATATATGTGTATTTCAGTGCTTTTCCGTTGTCTGGGTGCTGTACCATAGTCTGAAGAATTGGGTGCTTTTTGTGAAATGTTGGATGTACGCATGGTGAGGTGAGTTAGGCTGTTGGTTATGCTGTTATTTGTGTATAAGACTCAGTTCTTTGAAAGGAGTTGGTATCTAAAAGTGTATCTTGATAATCAGTACATACATACATTGTCAGGAACTGTTGAGGCAAGATGTTTTGTTTGGTGAATGGATATATTAAACAGCAATGTCTATTATTGCAAATGTAAAGCCATTCTCGTGACTTAAAAGCAATAGCGGCTGTAAGCTTGTGTTATTTTATCCCTGGATAAAGAAAATGTTTGCGAAGATTGCAGTAATAAAGTTAATGTCATTCTGATGGCTTCGAAATATTTATAAAGAGAAAAATGATCTGATACAAAGAAGTAAGTTTATGGGTAAACTTTGTATTCGGAGAAATATTTTGTTTTCTTTGTAATGCTAGTCTAAAATACCTTGT
The DNA here is from genome assembly GCA_022664845.1 of Lepisma saccharinum. Classification (NCBI taxonomy): domain Eukaryota; kingdom Metazoa; phylum Arthropoda; class Insecta; order Zygentoma; family Lepismatidae; genus Lepisma; species Lepisma saccharinum. The sequence goes on from JAGDQP010000037.1 coordinate 201,942, forward strand.
TGGGAGAGATTCATTTTGACAATATCCAGCAAATAGATTTCTGTCAGTGATGTATATTAGTGTACTTCCTGCTGTAGAAACTTTTTTTAAGAACCGTTTTATTTCTGCCCTCATTCCCAACAAAAGCAATTGATATAAATCGTGCCGTTAGTCTTACATAGTGTGAACAGCTTTATATAAAGGAGTGGAAACTGACCTGTTATGACAACACAAAATACTTCTTATCCTTCTTGAAACTTAATAGTGTAGCCATTTTATGAAAATTAAGTAAAACAAATTCTTAAAAGCATGAAACTTGGTACATATACAGTGTTTGGCTACCCAAATAACATACTAAAAGTCCCCAAAAATCAAACTTGTGCTACTTTTTTTTTTTTTTTTTTTCAATTTTTGCGGAAACTAAGCATCGCGTCGAAAAAAGACTCAAATGAAGTTTGTTTAACATGAAATTTCAATCTTTTTGTAATCACCTTTTTTTTTATTTGACCAGTCCTAAAGCCACAAAATAACATCAAACGAAAACGACTTTTTTTTTAAAGCCAAGAGCCTTACATGGGTTAAAAAAAATTCTTAAAAGTATGGGACTTGGTATATAGAAAGTACTTCGCCACCCAAGTAACATATGAAAAGTCTCCAAAAATCGAAGTTGTGCCAAAATTAAGTTGGAAAATGGTGGCCAAAATTAAATTTTTTCACTTTACGCGGAAACTAGTGCCGCACCTCAAAAAGTGTTTTAAATTAATTTGTGCATCATAAAAATCACAAATCTTCGTTGTTAAGACCATTTTTTGATTAGTCAGAAGCCACAAAATGGCACCAAAGCTAAACTGATTGTGACATAATGTTACTTTCATTTAGCATTTATAAAATGCCAACAACATAAACTGCTCGCAGAAGTTTTTCTAAATTGATTAAGAAAAAATAACATAAATGATAACATCAGTACAAAATGTAGGCATTAAGAATTAAATATCATAAATTTTCAAGTAATCCTCGCTTAAATTTTAATCTATTTGAAAAAAAAAAAAAAAAAAAAAAAAAACGGTTATGTACAAAAGTACTGTTTTCTGAGCCGAAAATGTATTTAGAAACTTGAACAGAGCATTACTGTGAAGAAATAGGCTTGATCAAATGATAAAATAGTAATTATAACAAATTCATAATTTTATCCGTAACAAACATTATTTAAAACTTTTTTCGATTTGACGCTTAGTTCCCGCGAAAATGAAAAAAAAAACCACCTTAATTTTGGCCGCCATTTTCCAAGATGTCGGCCGTAGCACAAGTTTGTTTTGTGGGGACTTTTAGTATGTTACTTGAGTGACCAAATACTATATGTATACCCTTATGGTTTTAAGATTTTTTTTTACCTAATCACAAAATTTTGGCTTAAAATGAGTACACTATAATAGCCAATTTCTCGTGCATATAACAAATAAAAATGTCTACAAATATAGGGCGTTCACCTGATTTGGCGTATTGGCGGATATACAGTATATATGTACATTGTGAAGTAAGTTACCGTTTGAGCGATTCACATGCATGCACAGTCAACCAAAAAAATTCGGGATATTCCACGCATATTTCCCAGCTGAGGTTCCCCAAGTAGTTACTAGTAACGTAAAGAAAATGTTTTTTTTTAGTTGTATTTTGTGTCATTATCTTGTCTTTGTACTACTATAGATTATCGTAAATTCGTGTGGTCTTAATAACGGAATTTTTATATTTTCAAAATAGGTCTTATATTCAATAGTCTTGTGCAATTTTTCTTCCAATTTTGGATTCGAACTCGATACTATATAAGTTTCGAGGCTTACAAGGTACCATTCGATTTTGTGAATTTGATTTTTGAAAATGCTTAGCGCCATCCGATAGGGCATCCAAGGAATCTCCGCAAATAGACATTTTTATCTGCGTAACTTGAATTGGAATGGAGAGAAATGACGAAAAAAAAAAGCGACCTCTTGGGCACGACAGAAGTGTAACGAAAGCTATTCGGCCACGAACGATGTCCTGGCTCCTTTTCTGTTTTGCAACCAGACCGGGATGGGGTAGGATCCATGGGAAGTGAGTGGGTCAGGGTCTAGTTTGAAGGCACCGTACCAGAGACGCTGCAGTTAGGGTTACCAACTGGAAATTGTCAGATGCAGGATAGAACTCCGAAAGAAGCCGGACGTATTTGAAAAAATGCCGGGCACAATGAGTATGCATCAATGAACACTTTTCTAGGCATAATCACGTTCGTTATGCACCTTTTTACCTATGGCGAAAGTTTTGGGGAAGTTAGACAAAAATATTACTTGCTTATGTGCTAGTTCTTTCCAATTTTTTGAACTTCTCGCAGTTTCGTGAACGGAGACAAAAACAGCAGAGTGCAATATATCGACTGTACCACCAACCACGCATCCTAGTATTTAATAAATGTGAGAAATTACCGCTCGTGAGCATAAAGTTTACCGTTAATAACACAAACAATGTAGTGTTTGTGTTAGTAATGTCTTGCTAATTTTATTTTTAAAATGCCGGCCTGACATTTCTAAAAAAGATGAAAAAGCCGGACGTGTCCGGCAAAATCAGGACGGTTGGTAACCCTAGCTGCAGTCAACAAGAACATTAATTCGATGGCTGAAAATTCATAGTACACCATTCGATAGAACAGCTAAGGAATCGATTTCACAAAATAGTAATGTTCCCTTGTTAGAGCTCCGTGACCCCGGCTTCGACCACCTCAATATTCTCGAAGCGTTGTCTCCGCAGAAAGTACCCCATCAATCAAAATAAGCTATAATCAGTCTGCGCGATATCAAACAAATGGGCAGGTTGAGGCCTAAGCTAGCTCCTTGCAGTTGCTAGAATTTTTTTACCCCCATGTGAGATTGATCGTGCAGTAGGAGATCCTGTTTTAGAAGCGGGCTAACCTTAGTTCCTGAGAGCTTTGTGTAGTTATTTCTTTCTATCGAGAACTAACATTACGCCACTCACTCCAATTTCGCGAAATACACAACTAAAACTTGTGTTCTTTTTATTGTGTCGACACATTTGCATATTTGGCGGGGTCCCATTATTGGCTTCTCATGTCAGAGTTGCGGCAAATTATAATCTTTGCATCACGCGTAATAGTATGAAGTGGTGGTCTGTGTGGTTCCTGTGCAACTGACAACAAACTGCATTACGAGTGTGCTCTGGCCAAGTTCTAGGGTTCAGCTCGACGTCTTCTGATCTTACCGAGCTCTTTGAGTTATGTTTGGAAGAGATCATTGGTCGACACATTGAGTATTTTTACTATTTTGTGTCAAGCTTCTATTGTAGATCAAATTGACAATATCTCACAGTTTTAGCTGGTTACATGAAAAGTAATTTTGTTAATGTGGATCATTCAGTACATCTTCAAATGTTTTTTTTTTTTTTTTTTAAACGAAAAAGAAGACAGTAAGATTGGTCGACTTGTGTATTTTTGTGAAAAATGTTTTGTCGCCAAAACTCACAGACGACCAGTCAGAAAATAAAGTGGAAAAATATGTGGAAAATGTTTAATATTTCTAGTTTTATATGGTAGCATCGTCTATCCCAAGTTTATCCTAATACTATGTTCGGCCTTAGTATACGAAAGTGCATGTCTTAAAATGTCAAAGTTTCAGAATTTTTGAAACCCAGGAGACTTCGAAAACAGCTGAAAATTTGGAACTGACAATGGGTAGTTTCGGGGTCTCAGTGGATAACACTTGTGTGGGTTGGGTTAAACCATGTAAGATCTATTTCAGTGTTACATTTCCATACATGGCTAAAGGCAGTTCTTTCCTTATTTCTGTTTCGAACACAATTGCTTGTGAATTCCTGTATGGCGCTAAGCCGTTTAACACTGCCTTGTTTTAACTGTGCATACAGTGAGTTAATCATGAAACTTATGTTGACCCAAAGGATTTTTAATTCCCTAGAAACAGAATCAAAGAAACTGTGTTGACGAACAACAAAAAATCACTTCATCAATGGAAATCAAGATAAGTTATCTCACGACACGTTAATTTTGTCATATGTTCAGTACAGTACTGTTAAGTGTGCTTTTTTATATAATTTTCATCTTTAATCTCAGTAAATAGCTTTTTAAAACCTGTCTATAATTTTTGTGTGTTTTTCCTTGTTTAAGATTTTTTCAGCTCTGCAAAAGTTTTAAAAATTCTAAAAAAAAGACACACAAAACTATGATCCAAACTTATCACAGACTTCGTGTTAACGCATGAAACATTCACACCCAAAATCGCCCACTGCGACGGGGTAAATTTGGGCCTCCCTTGGTCCAAATTACGTCAATACGAAGTTATGTTTGCAGTCTCAAGATTTATAGTACGTATCCTGTCGTACAGAATTAATAATTGTATGGTATTTTCATGGATCTACAAAGCCACTTGTTGCAAATGTTTTGAAGAGTTTGAATTGAGGTGACGTTGATTTTTTAAGAAGTATATTATTATTATTTTTTAAAAAAACGAAATGTTGATTTATACAAGTAATTGGTCACCTTTGGGGAGGCTAAGCATAATAGCAACTACTTAAATTCGCCTCTGCCTACTAATGATGGTTTTCTCTTTTGATAAACATTGGACTTCACTCTTCGGGTGCTATGTAATGTGCGTGATAGTATGCTATTGACTTATTAATTCGTAGAGTTCCTAAGTTTTCATTTGTAATATTAGTAGTTTGTACAAAAAGCTTACTCTGATTCAATCTGCTTGTCATTCTAATATACATTTTTAAATGTGATTATCTATCTAATGGGTAATACCGAAAATTCTTCATACAGTGAATTTAAATTTTATTTGTGACCTTTAGGCATCTATGACACAGGTCCGGTAACGATGGGTGAGATTATGTAATCGGCCATGACGTAGTGTAGTAGGCACCATCCCGACATCTGCCCAGTGTGATTGAAGAAAAACACTGAAAAAACCTAAGGGGCTCCCTCGTATCGGGGCGGGCGTAAGCCATAGTGGTGTTACCGCCCATAAAATTAATTTTATCTTTAACTGGAAAAACCTGTCAGGATGAACAGCCACTGGAATCGTTCCCAGGACCTTCCTTCGTCTCAGCCAACGCTCTACAAACGGAGCTACGGCTGCTCTGTTCTTCATGCATGTTGCCCTCCTACAGTAAAACTTTTTCTTCATATCTGGTGTAATAAAAAGTAATCCATTATTTTTGCATGACATTGAAGGCTTGACTTACCATAGTTAGAATGATCCGATTTAGGTCGCATATGCACCGTTTTGTTCGATATTGTGTTGCCATTTGGAAGGTAATATCATGATGCCTCTCTCATAGAAGCCCTTGTCCCTATTGGCAAAACATTGAGACGGTCGATGTTCACAAGCCTCTCTTGACGCGAATTTTGCACCAGCAAACGTGTTCGCCATGGACAGGAACAGATGGTAATCACTCGGTGCCAAGTCCGGACTATAAGGTGGATGTATAAGAACCTCCCACAAGCTCCCGGGGCTTCTGGCGAGTCACTATCGATGTGTGTGGCCTGGCGTTGTCCTGGTGGAACACAATGCCTCTCCTATTGGCCAAAGCTGGCCGCTTCTGGGCGATTGCTGCCTTCAGACGGTCCAATTGTTGACAGTATAGTTCCGAGTTAAGGGTTTGGCCGTAGGGGAGCAGTTCATAGTAAATAATTCCCTGCCAATCCCACCAAACACACAGCAAAACTTTCCTGGCCGTCAATCCTGGCTTGGGCACCGTTTGCGCCGGCGCACCGCGCTTCGACCACGACCGTTTTCGCGTGACGTTGTCGTAAGTGATCCACTTTTCATCACCAGTCACCAACCGCTTCAGAAATGGGTCGCTTTTGTTGCGATTCAGCAGCGATTCGCAGATGGAAATTCGGTCCATGAGGTTTTTTTTGCGTTAACTCGTGTGGCACCCATACATCAAGATTCTTTTTGTATCCAGCCTTATGCAAATGGTTCCACACGGTTTTTTGTGCAATGTTTAGCTCTTGAGCAATCGAAACAGTGCTTACATGACGGTCGGACGCGACAATGTCCATGATTTTATCGACATTTTCGACACTTGGCCTTCCAGTGCGTGGTACATCTTTGACGTCAAAATTACCGGCACGGAATCGACGAAACCAAAATTGCGCGTGATTGGCTGTTACAGTATCAGGACCATAAATACTATTCACATTTGCAGCCGCCTGGCTTGCGTTTTCGCCTTTATCGAAGAAAAACTGTAAAATATAGCGTATTTTCTCTTTGCTAGTGTCCATTTTGACGCGCGCTGACACAACACTGAGTCAACTCATCATAACTATCTGAACAGTGTTTGTAGTACGCAATGTCATCGTTTGAACGCCATCTCGTTGAACCCGATCGGACTTATACAACGCGAGATACAGATCACTGAAGCCATCTATTGGCAAAATAATGGATTACTTTTTACTACACCAGATATATAGCCTTCAAACCAGTCATTCTTAGATCATAATAGAACAAGAATATTCGTCCAATATTGTGAAACAGATGTGTAACACATGAAGGTCTCTTCTGATTAAGAGTTAAAAGAATTTTAGGCAGATTTACTCTCGAATTAATGTATCAGTTGCATGTCTTTGCCTTTGGGATTTTCGCATGAGATTTTAATTACAAAAGGTTTTGGAATTCATTATATATGAATAATGCAATAACTCATTTTATACATGAATGTGTAGGGAGCTGAGGAACTGTAAACTGTGTCCATTATTGTGCTGTGATGTAAGTGGTTGGTCGTTATGTATATGTGAAGGTGGATGAATGACATATTGAAGTGCTATTTATAGATGGTTAATTAACTTTACTGATGATAAATGTTATGCATACAATTGAATAGGTTGTGCTCAGTCAAGTACAGGTAATGATCTCGGACATTTTAGATCTCGATTTGACCGATTCCTAGTTTATCTTCACTATCTAAGCAAATACCAAGTTTATTTACAAGTAGAGCAAAAGAATGCAACCCTAATCGCCCATCCAATGAAAAATATCTTTGCCAGCAACCCAGCAGCAAAGACAAATGGCTACTCCAAACCCAGAAACGGCATGTGGCAGAGTTGCCTAAAGGCCATAAAAGAGCAATTTCGTTTGAAATCAGAAATACGTACCAGGAATAGACTCGGGGAACTGCTAGAATTTTATTCCCAAAATTTATAGTATTTGGGTCAATGATTACACGCGCCATATAATGTAAAAATGTCATTTTCGTGAACATAGGAAAGGAAAATGCAAAGCACTGCCATGAGAAACATGTAGAAAGAGAAATTTTTATAATTAAATAAGCAGTAATAGGCATGAGAATTAGTAAGTCGGCATGATTTTATCTTGTTCTTTTTTTATACCTTGAAATATGGTACTTATATGTTGATACAGTGTCTTGCAACAAATCTGTATCTTTTCGGAGAAATTGGGAATTCCATTGAACTGACGAATGCCAATGTGAAAATGAGAGAAGTCATTCGAAGGTCATGCAAAATTATTTGTAGATAGTCTCCTACAGTATTTTTCTTCAAGGGCGATCAATATTTTGATGATACACCTCACGCGTCTAGAGTGTTTGAAGTGGCTCATTTTGATAAACATGTACTTGCTTAATTTATTATAAGTCTTGCCTGGAATTAGCGTTACTAAAAAAAAAGGAGCCTTTGGTTGAACGATGTTAATGGTTCTTTGGACAAGTTGTTCTCCCGCTTTTGTTTGTTTACACCGTGTATAATAAAATAATCACTAGTTACTAGAAAGCGTTTTTTCTTTTTAATAAGAGTTCTTTGAGGTGGATGAGAAGTTCAACATCTAACCAACCGTTTTGATATTTTGTAAGGAAACTCCCTATTTCTTACCAACTGAAGTTGATATTTACTGCTTCACGAAAAGTCGAACGCATTCGCTAATTTCCTTAAACTGAAATTTTTGCTATAAATGTTGATTCAGTGGTGAAATTTCAGCCGCTCTCGTTGTAGCACATAGGCATAGTATGTGTAAAATTTTAGGGTGTCATGCTAAATGACGAGGTAAAGAATATTCGGTCGCAAGTTCCTTTGCACATAAATTTGTTACTAATGACCCAACGGTTAAATCTTCCATCACTCGAGGAGTACGTACTTGAGCTGTTTTCTTCTTTATAACTTCTCCCTTATTTTTGTGTTAAAATATTGATAGCCTGAGGCTGTTTTTTTATTTTATGAGACTGAAAATGGAAGGCAAGTAGGCTCCAAAAGGAGAAGTGAGGGGTAAGGATGTTAAAAAGACGTTGAAAATATTCATAAACTTACCACAATTGAAGCCTTGTTAGCAAAACCAGGCAAGTCTAAGACGTTGAAATAGCTAATATTTTATAGCTAATTTAATATTTTACAGATGTATCTTTTATATGTACCTTTTTCTTCTAAATTTTGCTTTTCTGTTATTAGTTTCTTGGAAAAAGAAATAAATTAAATCTTGACGTAACAAGTTTTTGCAAATATTATATTTGCATTCATGGTGTGAATGTTGGAATTTGAATTTATGGCCTTTAATACACTTAATACAGGTTTTGACTCTGTTCTTGAATGTAGGACACAGAATTTTAATATCGTAAAATAACTTTTCCTGCTCAATCGAAATACGTTCAAATGTAAATTTACTTATTTGTTTAATGTAGCTCCAGGAAGTGTATTTACACTAATATTTAGATAACTCGCGTTTCAACTAATAAACTGTAGTCATAATAATAGTTAAGAACACAGTGAGGCAAGAGAAAATATAGAAAAATCAAGGAAATGAAAGTGAGAAATGCCTAACTTACTGTGTTCTTAACTATGATTATGGTTATAGTTTATTAGTTGAAACCAGTTGATTTAAATTAATTTTAAAACTTTTCCAAGTGCTATAATACGCTATGCGAACACCTGGAAATAAACATGATATTACGAACTTCGTTAACTTCTCGCTTCTTGATGTATTCTTCCGAATCGATACAGTAGGGTGTTAATAAGTTGGTGTTCATTCGTGAACTCAGTGTGTTCCGTAAAATTAAGAGGTCTTCGTATTTGAGCGCTCGTGTTGTAGAGATATTTAAATTTAAGTGACAGATGACGAACAATAATGACATTTGGAAAAGCGACCCCAATAATACTTACGTTTTTTGAATGAACTATCTAATTTTATAAACACCACTTGTAACCATCTCAATATAAAGAAGTGAAAAAGGCTTCCCTCGTTGAAAGCACGCTGCACTATATTTCGCTGTAACCAATCAAGCTTCCTCAGGTGTACACAAGTCACAATGGCTGAAACTTACCCTACATTAAAACTAGCATAGACAGGAACGGTTACAGGAGGATTATTAACAGTTTTTCATTGACCACACGTTTGTAAGTTTTACCCATACTGAAAGTATTTTTATTCTTGTTTTACGTGAGAATTGTGAAGGCTTAGGCCATTATAACTCCCGTTATCACAGGCAACGCCCGTTATTACGGCCCCTCAAATTTCCCAACTGAGATCCACAATTTTAAAATATCTAAGTTTCTCACCTGATACGCATTCACGGGAACGATTTTTAAAATTTTATTGTTACTCGTTTTGCCTGGTATTTTTAATAATATGGCCACATAAGCCTGACATTTTTAGGCGATGATATAAGAAAACATTGTGAACATTGACGCTATTTGTAAATCATGCCCCAGTTTCCGTGGTCGAGTGGTTATAATCGGCGACTGGGTTCGAATCCCGATCAAACTGGTCATCTTGACCGAATTTTCCAGAACATTCCTCAGAGTCATCATGCAAATGGCAGGTGGTACTTATAATATATGTCTTGATCGATATTTTTACCCATCTTTGTACCGAAGGAGTGCTTTCGGAGGGACGTCATCCCTTCGAAATGCTATGGATTTTGACCACAGGTGCTTAGCCAACCTATAGAAATTAAATTCCTTCATCAGGTACGACTTATCGAGAAAGCAGTGAGAGAGATGATGATCAAGACATCATGTTGTGGACTGATTCTTCGACTCAGATGTTAAAAAAGTACCGATCATATTGGTCAACCTAATTAAAGTAGATGTAAAATTCTGCTGATATTATTTATTCATTTATTTATTTTTATTTTTAAATAGGACATCTGGATATTAACGCACATGCATGCGTGACTGGTAAACCTATCAACCAAGGAGGTATCCACGGCAGAATTTCCGCCACTGGTCGAGGTGTTTTCCACGGCTTGGAGAACTTCATCAATGAAGCAAGCTATATGGGAATGATCGGAACAACACCTGGTTGGGGCGGAAAATCTTTCATTGTTCAGGTAATTCAGATGAAATTTAAAAAATGGGTAACCAATAGAGTATATTATATTAATACTTTCCAAATTGATTAGTTGCGAATTGACCATGGGTACAATAGAGAAGAGTTCCCTGGGAAAATGAGCTAGAAACGCAAGAGCTGTACATAGTTACGTTGTGCCTACAGAATAATAGAACTCTGTGTTCTGTTCATAAAGTGTTATTTTTTTTAACTTGAGAAGATAAACGACATTCTAATGTACGATCTCGATTCATAGAAACTGGCCGGTAGGTACACATTTTTTTTTTCTTTCGAATGTGCACTTATCACATGGCAATATTGAATGAACTTTCTATATAAATTTAAAGTGAGCATTTTATGTGTGGTTTTTATCTTGCCTATGAGTTTAGTATTGCCAGATTGTAAGTGATAATATATACAAAATTAGTGTCATTTGTTTTCTTAATGTTTCTCAATGCCTTCGGCAACAGTTGGATGTATTTATATCATGACAAACGCGAAACGCATGTCAAAGCAAGAAATTCGTCATAGTGCGATATAAATCGAAATCTCTTTTTTTTTTTTCAGATCTTTTTATCTAACAAAAACTCTTGACTGGTAGTTTTTATGTGTTTGACATATCCACTCCACCATGTCCGAAGAAAAGTACTTACCTTGTGCTTTTTAAAACCCGGAAACCTTACTAAAATGATTTTATACGCCAGAGAAAACAAAAGTTATTAAAAACAAATGATTCTTGCGCGCGATAAAAAAGGACTTAGGAAATGTTAGCAGCCTTCTTGTGTTGATATGGACATAGCCAATTATATACTAAATTACACTACCGAACTATTTTAAAGCCTTAACTGACTTCATTCTCAGCGTAAAAAACGCTATGGAAAACTTTTAAAAATATATTTGTAAAGAGAACCGAACAATGGAAATAAGAAGGAAAAAGGCAAACCTTAAATCTAACCTAAACATGATTTGCAACTGTTATCATGGTTACGCTAAGTCAAACCTGTAGGAGTTGTCACTACTGTGAAAAAGATACCGACTGTTGTAGAGATAAGAAATAAAGTAATACGTTGTTTATTCTATTTGTCACAGACATGACAGATATTGAACAGGAGACACTGTTACCTAAATACAGTCGTATGCGTTATGACGGGAAGGAGGCGTACCTATAATAATGGCGCGGCTAATGCAGTGGATAGATGTTGCATAAGAGAAATATATATGTTGAAATATTTGTATCAATTTGGATCCTGAGTGATATTCTCTAAATATGAATATCAATTTATTATTATAATAGTGATGTTCTGCAGAACAACTCACACTGACAAGATTATCGAGTGTGTACAGTACACCTTAAGTATACCAATTTACCACAAGTCAGAATGACTTGCAAAATCACAGATTAGGTTATTTATTAATTCTCAGCAAATGGTGTTTGCATCGTGATACTTTCTTACGTAAAATATCACCATCTGTCATTAGATTAGTTGACATTGTTGTTCGGCTTCTACAATCACAAGTTTTTCATATAAATCTTAAATGTGTAACTCTCAATATTTAAAATGCTGCACATGCATTCATAATCTACCCCAGATTACCTTATTTATTAACAAATATCTAGCTCCTCACAATTCTCAGTCTTCGACAATGTTGGTAATATAATACGTAATGAAGTTTACATCTACTCGCATTTTTGATATGTCATTTTCATTTTTACACGATAGTCAAGTTCGTTCGTTTTCTTAAAACATTTCTTCAGAATTATTACAGCAGCTCAAATCCCAGATTTATGTTCATAAAGTGTTTTCTTCATATTACTTATTATATAACACTGAGTACCAAGCCGCCGTAGCTCAGTGGTAGAGCGTTTGCGTAGTATTCGGGAAGTCATGAGTTCGATCCCAGCGGCCGACCATCCTGATTGACTTTTTTTAAGGGTTTTTTCTCAGTCACACCATTCAAATGCTGGGATGGCATCATCAACATAGGACCTGCCCGACATCGTTCCGAATCCTTTCCCCTCTCCTATTTCGGCCTGAGCCTTAGATGTCTAAAGGCCATAAATAAAATTCAGTTCAATTCAGTGGATCCTGAGTTTAAAGGATAGAAAGTATAGGGTGTCCCAACAAGAATGCCGGATTTAATATACCCAAAAAGTACTTTTTTTTTTGAAAATGGAAAATATTAATACTTGCATCTGGTAAATGTTCCGATTTAAGCATAAAAAAAAATGTCTAGCATATGTCCTCCTCGATAAAATATTCGGTATACTTTATTTTTGTATGGGCCAGTTTAGCAACTCTTTGTGGACTCTGGCCCATCACGATTCGACCTTTAACTATTAAAATCCACGCCCATGCCCCTGCCGGGACTCAAACCCGGGACCTTCGAATCGTTGGGCTACCGCCGTAGACCTCACGGCTACCCGGCCGGCATGTCCTTATTGGTCTCCTCGAGTTGCTCTGCAGCACCATACTCTCCCGATGAAATTCATAATAACTTTCTCACATTTGCCAAGTTTTCTCCTTTCGAAATGATCTTTTGGTTTGTTTCTGAGTTAGCTGTATTTTATACACGTGCATGTGCAAATCTTCCGTGAGAATACGATGCAAAGAACTTTTCAACATGCCCACCTTTTGTGAACGACGCCGAGCAAAAATTTTTCCGGACTTGCAGTAACACTGTCACGCAAAATAGCGATGTTTTCAACAGACCGGCTGGATCGAGAACGTGGCGTTTTAAGGTCTCCTGTGGAGCCTGTGCTATCAAATTTTTTTATGAATCTACGAACTGTTGTTACGTTAGGTGCACTTTCTATCAGTCTGTGCATAACACTCGCCATTCTTATTAATTTTCACTATCAGAACTTGCTGTTCCTTTGTGTAGCGCTCCATGTCGACTAAGCTCCAACGAGGCTTCGAAACAACTGACATTGATAATATTACAGTGTTGCCAGGACAAGTCAAACTTAACATTCTTAAATCGGAACATTTACTTGTCGTAAGCATGTAAAAATAGTTTCCATTTTCTAAACTATTTGCGTCTTTTTGGGCATATTAAATCCAGGCTTCTTGTTGGGACACGCTTTATAATTACTGAATAACAGTGGACTGCTCCATGGACTGATACGAGTCTAATTCACAAATACGGGTAAGTGCTTTACAAATGTGTTAAATTTCGGAGGAACCTAGAGTATTTCGAAAGTGTGATACTATCAGTTGAGGCATTTACCATGTCTTACGGCCAGTTCATATACTATGGACCCTTCTTCCGAAGAATGGCTCAATTTTCGCTGTGTAAGTGACTGGGTTTTAATCTATCAATTTGAGTTTGAATTCGAGGTACACTTCAATTCTTTGAATGTTGACTTTCCAAAAGGTTAATTTTTTACAGGAACAGTCCGTTAGAATAAATTTTCTTGGCCTTCTTATTTGTAGACGTAACAACAGACTCGAAAGTACAATTTATAGGAAGCCTTTCGGCTAGCGCCCTAAGTATTGTCATACATCAAAATCTAGCACTCGGTTAAAAAAAAAGTACAGACCTTCTAACTAACCCTTTCAATTTGTCCACTGTATATTTCCTCTATAGGTCTCGAAAAGGAGCAGTTACAGCAATATTACGACTCAGTTTCTCCATATTCAAAAAACTCTGCTAACTAATACTAGTATCAAAATTTCATATTTGTTAATTCTTGAATGTCTCCGTGAGTTAGTTTTCAACAACAAAAAAATCCCTTTCGGTAGGCCTACAGGCTGAGGTAGATTTCGAAGTTTCGCTGGGAGCCGGGGCTCGCCCCCCAACTTCAGTGCTTTTGAGAGGATGCGCCTCCTTTATCTTAACCAAAATCTCCCTGCAGCACTGCATCACCACGGAGTACATCTTCACCCTCCCACGGTTGGCGGCGCCCCCAAAGGGAAGATTTGTCCCATTTATTGTAACCTACTCTTGGTCATACACCTTCATTGAAAATTTCGTTTTCTACCTTCAATGATTTGGAAATTGGGTTTTTGGGGCGGTCATTTTGGATCCAAGTTGACGACTTTGTGAAAGTTTTCTTATTTTGTCGTGACCTACTTGTGATAGTACAACTTCAAGTAAAATTTCATTTATCCAGCTCAAACGGTGTGCAAAATGGGATTTTGGGCGGTCATTTTGGATCCAAGATGGCGACTTTTCCCAAATGTTGTGATATTTCCCTAAGCTACTCGTCATAATGCACCTTTATGCCAAATTTCGTATCTCTAGCTCAAACGGTGTGGAAAATGGATTTTTAGGTCCGCCAGTTTGGATCCAAGATGGCGTCTTTGAACTCATTAGGTAACATTTTCATAATCAAAAAGTGATGTTGTACCTTTATGCCAAATTTGATTTCAATAGCCCCAGCGGTTTAGGCTGTGTATTCTATACAACAATGGGTTCGGCGGCCATTTTGGATCCAAGATGGCGACCGATTTTGCTCATTAACGAACTTAACCGAGCTATTAAGCCTAGAAACAACATATAAAAATTTGGTTCAAATATCTTCAAAATTATGGCCGCTAGCGTGTTAATATATAGATATAAATATATATATATATAAATATATATATAAATATACACTTTCATATCGTACCGATCTCAATAGGTATATTTTCTTCGAAATCTACCTAAAAGACATTTTCTCATTGTTTTCCAAGAAATACAAGTACATTTCATTGGTTACAAGAGTCAATTTTCTTATAAATTGTAACTCTCTGGAAACCTGTAATAACTTGTAATTGTAAATAAACCAATATTGGCATGACCAAGCGGAGCTTAATTGTAAGGATACCTGAATATGAGAGAGCGTCTAACTCTGATAATTGGGTCATTCCAGCCCAAATCCCCTAAATTTCAAGAATTTTCACCATCTCAGATTTGTATTTTTTTTTTTAACCCCCTAAAGTACTATGGGTAGTATTCTTTTTCATTCCAGAGATATGTGATGTTAACGAAAGGTCGAAAATCATATTTCCTATTAGCGACTGTCGTTTAAAATCACAGAGTTCCATAAATAAATGTATAATTTATGTTATTATTGTCCAAATTACGTGAAATTTTGGCAGGATTATCTAAAGAACATACAGTTTCTTCCTACAATTTCAGAAGAAGTATTCTGTTGCCAAGTTTTATTACAGGGTTTGTTAAAGGCACGAAAAACTAAAAAAAAAAAATGTTGTATCGCTTGTTGATGAAACATCAATTAGTTTAATGATGTTGGCAATTAATGACAGTAATAAAATTTTATCTGTTACATAAAAGTATAGGAGATTCAGTGAGAAAATTTTCAACTTTGTTCCAATATTTCTTCTTTATTAAAAAAAATATATCTTTAAAATATTTGAAAATTTGGTGCATAATATTCCATAGTAAACCAACAATGAGTTTAGTGATGTTGATAAACAATAAAAGTACAAAACCATTGTTGCTATGACATGAGGTAAGGGTAGAGATTCACTGCTAAAAGTTTCAACAAATTGTGGATCTTCTACTATTCAAAAGCTGATGAAAGAAATATATGTATAATTAAACATGATTTTGTTTTGTTTACTGATGGATTACACTCCATACCAAATCAGAAAGGTGAAATGTGTCATCCATAGTTTCCGATTTTGATGAAATTTGGTACATTGATTCTTGGAAGGGTTCTTAGTATAAATTCTAACTTACAGGTTTCTAGACCACGTTCATCCGGAGTTACAGTGCTTCAAAGTTGGTATCCTTTGTCCGTAAATGTTGTTGCGACCGACATTTTACGGAGACACACACCCATTTTTCTGAGTCATGCTTTATGAATTGTAAAAGACAAGGTTAGATGTTTCTTATGTAAAATTCAGCAGAGAATCCAAATTTGATAACAAAATTGTGGTAGAGTCATTAGCTTTTGAGATATTGCTTTATGATTGCGATAAAAACAGTTTCTGAAATGGTGTTCACCTTGTAACATAAAACTGTGAATATCTCAAAAGGAACACCACATACAGATATGAGACTTGCACCATTGGAAAGAAGAAAATTTCCTATAGGATGATGTAATACAGCGGGTTCTCAGCGGGAACTTCATCTCCAAAGCCTTTTTTTTTTTACGTTATTATGTATAATAGGGTTGATCTTGAACCATAATACCATGAATACCAGGAAGAACACCAGATGCAGATATGAAACGTGCACCATTCGAAAGAGCATAGAATGTTCCATAGAGTGACGTAATAAAACAGTGGAATCTCAGTGGGAACTCTATCTGCAAAGCATTTTGTTTTTGTTTTAATATCAAGTAGTTACAATTAAAGTTTCGCTGTTTAATCGGTTCTAGATGGTAAACGGTCAATCGAACAAACCTGAAACTTTATGTGAATGTGATTAACGACATATGGAAGAGAAATATTCAATTCAAAATCCAATTAAAACCTTTAAATGTGTGTTTATATTTTAAGGACACTTTACAAGCACTTTATTAACATATCATACACTTTACAAATTATATGTACATTATGTTTGTTCGTGAACCGAACATCATTCAAGTTACAAAAAATATACTAAAAATGTCGTTTATTTATGTCCAGGACAGTTTGGAAGAATAGTGGTTCACTTGATAAACCTTGTTTTTTTGAATATTCCCATAACCGGAAATCGCTGCGGTTGAGATCACGAGAGCGGGATCGCCAAGTATTTGGAAACTAGTTAATAGTGACTGGATTTGCACCACATGCATTTCTGAGGAACTCTTTCACCTGACAGTTGATGTGAGGTGGATCCCAATCCTGCATCAAAGCAGTTTTGTCAATATTATCTCTGTCCTGCAAAGTGAGGATAACATTTTTGCGAAGCAGATAGAATATAATTACCAAATGCCTGCCACTCGATCACCTGATCCCAACCGTAGCAATTTCTAGTTATGGGAATACCTGAAGAACAAGTTTTTTCAACCTAAAAACCAAACAAGTGACGATCGGAAAATGAGCATAACAGTGGTATCTAACACATGAAGAGAGATGTTTCGTTTAGCACTGCTGCACAGTGTTCCGTGCTTGAATTTGAACTTCAATTTTATGTAGGATCTTTAGGCCACTTCGGCTCAGGCCAAATGGTTGATGATGGGAGAATTAATCGAATGAAGAAAGTGGCAGGAAAAGGCCGATAACTCACGCACACGGGGTTTGTCCACCTCAAAGCCCACGTATTGAAATAAGAACGCCACGAATCTGAGAGAAACTCCACCACTGAGCCACAGCATCCCCACTATTCTTCAAAACTGTCCTGGACATAGATGGACAACATTTTGAGTATATTTTGTAACCTGAATGACGTTTGGTACATGCACAAACATAATGTACATATAATTTGTAAAGTGTATGATATTGTAATAAAGTGCTTGTAAAGTGTCCATAAAGTGTAAACACACATTTAAAGGTTTTAATTGAATATTTCTCTTCCATATGTCGTTAATCACATTCACATAAAGTTTCAGGTTTGTCCGATTGACCGTTTAGCATCTAGAACCGACTAAACAGCGAAACTTTAATTGTAACTACTTGATATTAAAACAAAAACAAAATGCTTTGCAGATGAAGTTCCCCACTGATATTCCACTATTTTATTACGTCACTCTATGGAACATTATATGCTCTTTCCAATGGTGCATGTCCCATATCTGCATCTGGTGTTCTTCCTGAGATATTCATGGTATTATGTTTCAAGGTCAACCCTATGTAAGGAAAAGGGCTTTGGAGATAGTTCCCACCAAGAACCCGCTGTTTTTATTACATCATTCTATAGGAAATTATCTTCTCTTTCCAATGTGATGTTCCTTTAGAGATATTCAGGGTAACACCATTTCAGAAACTGCTTTTTTCGCAATCATAAAGCAATATCTCAAAAGCTAATGACTCTGCCACAATTCTGTTATCAAATTTGGATTCTCTGCTGAATTTTACATAAGAAACATCTAACCTTGTCTTTTACAATTCATAAAGCATGACTTAGAAAAATGGGTGTGTGTCTCCGTAAAGTGTCGGTCGCGACAACATTTAAGGATAATCTAAAGCATCTCCAACAAAAGATGGCAGCACTATCTCCATATATGTCTAATGTATTTTTATCGTTGGACGAAATTTCCTTGCTGCTTCTATAAATTCAAGCCTAGAGTGTTCAAACTTTCAGGGAAGAAAATTTGTAACCAAGTCAAGAGCATGATCGATGCCGATTTTTTATTTTCTTTTTCCTTCATTGTTGAAATCGCTTCGTTGTTGTGAATATCGAAACCTATAACAATGAAGCTCTTTCAACAATGGACAAAAAGGAAAATTAAAAATTGGCATCGATGATGCTCTTGAATTGGTTGTGAACTTTCTTCCTTGAAAGTTTGAACTCTCTAGGCTTGAATTTGTAGAAGCAGCAATGAAATTTCGTGTAAAAGTGAAAATACATTAGACATTATACGGAGGTAGTGCTGCCATCTTTTGTTGGAGATCGTTGCTTAAGACAAAACATGCCAACTTTGAAGCGCCGTAACTCCGGATAAACCTGTAAGTTGGAATTTATACTAAGAACCCTTCCAAGAATCAATGTACATTTCTTTATGGAACTCTGCGATTTTAAAGGGCAGTCGCGAATGGGAGATAACATGATTTTCGACCTTTCTTTGACATCATATATCTCTGGAATGGGCAAGAATACAAAAGAGAGATTTCACATTTCTTCCTCACTTGACCCATAGTACTTGAGGGGGAAAAAAATCATTCAAATCTGAGATGGTCGACTGTAGCATTAGGCGAGCTGAGCTGGAATGACCCAATTAGGTTTCTGATCTTTCCAAACATTTACATAGCGAAAAATATAAGATAGAACCCGCCCACATTTTATACAAAGCTTAAACCCATACTGATCTTCGCTTAAGGAAAAATACTGATTCCAGTACTGACGGTGGATGCATGCACAAGGTACGATTACATTGATCTTTTACTCTCCCAAAAAGCAGTCATTTTAGACATTTTTCTCACATTTTGCAAATTCCATAGTTTAGTGAGTACCTTCCATTGGTCACTTCATTCCGGTCTGTATTTTGAAATTGTTACTATCTTCCCACATTTTATTAGTTTCATGCACATGTTAATGTTCATAGTATCGCGCTTTCGAGATACTCTAGCTTTCTCTTAAATTAAACACATTTATAGAGCATTTACCTGTAATGGTGCATAGTCAATAGTTATTCCGTAATTATACCGTTCAGTACTGTTAGTCAGGGTGCAAGTTGACATACAAAATTTCAAATATATATATTTTTTCGGATGGCTCCATTAATCCCTTTAGATTTTCTACGCTATCTTCACACCTGATGGAACCAATATATCGGTCGACTTGTAGTCATTACAATCGTCATGTTCTTGGACGATTCTATAACAGCGAGGATGGAGTGCCAAGTTTATATTTATTTCTCTTATACGTAGCTCTACGAGGACTATTTTCAACCTCCGGTGAGATGTAAAGAGATAAACAAGAGTAACATAAGGATGTCAAGATGTACAAAAGTTACGTTAATACTTCTGTCACTTTTCCACGAAGTTTCACTCGCATTCATTCACTGGTCTAAACGGAGCACCAGTTTTTGTATCTCCTCTAAGAAAGTTCCCGCCTGAATGATAAACCTCATCATGGACAAGAGTTCGTTCTTATCGAAAGTTTCGACATCATTTCTGTACAGAACAGAATGAACTGATGTTTGTACACAATACTCACTCTCCGATTAATTTCGTGTTTATTGCATTAGCTATCATTGATATAGGCCCTCTATTCGCATTCGATTGTATCTAAGTAAACACTGCTTCAGGTAATCGGTAAACATCTGTCATAGCTGTAGCAAACATAATATAAAATTTATTTTAAATATAGAGACATATGTTACACGCTCAGAGGACAATTTATTATCCAAAAATAGTACCTTGGAAATTTTAAGTATCGTTGGCCTCTTGAGAATTGAAATATTCCTTTGCGGAAGCGCTTTTCGTCTTCAACCTGAGCATTCCTTCAGTGTGAACGACTACTGGATTGTGTAAAGTTTTTTTTTTTTTTTTTGTATGTGTGCGTGTAGGTGAAAATAGAATGTGAAGAGAGTACGGAACATTGAAAGAAAGAAGAAGAAAAAAATGTGTGATGTGTAAAAAGCTATTTACTATATTTGAAACTTCAGTATCAACTGTTTTACACTTATTGCTAAGTCAAGAGTCACAGTGTCATACACATATGGAATACTACTGAAAATTGTAATCACGTTGACCAGCCTGTGGAAGAATATTGATAAATTTATTTTTATGTACATGTTCATAGAAATTAAGTGGAAGTAGTGCACCAATCGGCTGGAAGTAATGTGAACATGTCGATCAACAGGTGTGGATATTCCTGGATTTATTTAATTTGTATGTGTGTGGAAATTAATGCAGATTGAGGAATAATTTAATGAATAAAGTTCAGCTGTTAATAAAGTTTCTAAAATAATGTTTCACTACTCCCATTATAAAATAAACCTATCAATATCCTTACACATATTGGTCAACACGATTACAAGTTTTCGTATTTTTCCATTTGCTTTTAGTTCTGTACCTCTTGATTTGGTAACAATTGTAAAACAATTGACGATAAAGTTCGAAACATGGTGAAATGGCTTTTTACACAACACACAGTTTTTCTTTTAATATACTTGGACTCTGTTCAACATCTTATTTTCATTTACACGTATACATACAGAAAATCACTTTACAACACAAACTGTCGTTCGCACTGAAGAAGGCTCCAGATTGAAAGTGAAAAGTGCTTTCGCAAAGGAATATTTCAGTTTTCAAGAGGACAACGATAATTAGAGTTTCTAAGGTATTTATTGTTGGATAAAATGTATTGCTTTATTTCTTACCATTACATCAGTCCATATCTATTTCTTATTACATACATTAAGTATGTTAACCAAATATATACTTTAAAAAAAAAAAAAAATTACATGTAACTAGCGATTTTCCTATTTTAACACATCCTACAGGACTCTGTTTTAATTACGGTTTGGTTCTGTTAATTTTAGAATTTTTGTTTTAGTGTATCTGGCAGCTATGGTAAGCAATGGTACATCATGTTTACGTTATATTAAAAGTTTTCTTATAGCTTTTTTTTTTCATTGTTTTCTGTTCTGTCATATTCTTGAACACCAGAAAATCTTCGTGGTGTTTTTCCTTCGAGGGTGAAGCCAGTTAAGGTTTTGAAACAATTACGTACAGTGTGATTTGTAATTTAGTATTTAATTACTTGGCCTGCATCAACACAAAAAAGCTGGGCTAACGTCTTGTAAGTACGTTTAAATATCTTGACTTTAGTTACAACTAGCCACATTCACTTTGATCATAGGCCGATTTGAAATAAACCAGCCTGTTTTATTTAAACACTACATACCTACAGGCATTGGACAAAATAATGGAAACATTTGTGGAAGTCGGAACATTTTGTAAATACGGCGTTGGTCCATCTTTAGCACGCAGTACAGCTTGAATTCTGGACGGAATAGACCGATACAAGTCCTGAATGGCGATGAGTGGAATTTGAAACCATTCTTCATGCAGCACAGACTCCAGCTGAGGTAGTAACAAAGGAGGTGAAAATCGATGTCGAACCCTGGTTTCCAAAACAGCCCACCGAGGCTTGATGCTATTCAATCCTGGGGAGATGTTGAACGTCATTAGCATGCTCATGAAACCATTCTTAAACAGGACCAACGGTGAGAATAGGGGCATTATCATTCTGGAATATGGTATTCCCGTCTGGAAATAGTTTTCACCATTGGGTGGACCTGGTTACCCAAGAGTTCTTTGCTGCTATTACTGAATACCATGGTTTAGCGCCCCAGACTATAATAGAGCCGCCACCATGTTTGACCGTCGGACGGAGACAGTCACCTATGCTTGAGAGGGCGTTCGTCAGACAGACACAGGCGTCCAGGGGTGGGTAAGAGAGTAAAGGGTGACTCATCCGACCACATGACACGTTGCCAGTCCTCCAACGTCCAGTTTTTGTGGTCATTGCACCATGCACATCGCCTTTGAGCATTCTTATCTGTTACTAGGGGCTTGGGAATAGGAACACGCCCATGGATACCCATTTTATGCAGTTCCTGCATCACTGGTTTGGATGACACTGAGGTGTTTAGGTACAGATTAAGTTCTAGTCACTTTCTCGGCTGTTGTTTTCTTCGGCGACGTCACAATTCGCTTGAGAACCCGGCAGTCTCTATCCTATAGCTTCGTCTTTCGACCACTATTGTGCTTCGCCGACCATGTTTTACCGTGTATTCGTTGTGTTACACCTCATAACGTCGCTGATTTGCTCATCGATGCTCCAGCTAGACGGGCACTCACAATTAGACCTCTTTGAAACTGCATCAAGACGGACATACTGGTAACTCACCACACCTGCACAACGTCCACAACCACACTGCCTCACTCTATTAGTGCATAGTCCATCCTACCTGCAACAAACAAGAGACGGTTGATTTACGCAGTGCTCAGTGTTACCAAGCTCAGTTACTATGTTCTATTTTTGATGTTTCCATTATTTTTCCAGTACCTGTATGTGAATGAATACAATTCTTTTTTTGCCCTTTTGGTAACTAAAAATTCTTTCTCTAAGTAATTCTCACCTTCCTCCGAAACACTTCTTCAGGGTAACAATTTTTTTTTTGTGTGTAGAGATGTATTTTTAGTGTGGTTACGTGTATTTAACTTAAATTGTAAATAAAGTGATAAAAGTACAAATATGTTAAACGAAGAAAGAAAGAGTTTGTAAGGTGTTTAAATTCTGCGTCACCATATTTTGGAATCCAAAACCATCATGGATCTAGCCTCCTCTTCATCCGTCTAAATCTCTCTCTCTGTCGAGATGGATTTGCCCAAAGAAGTTTTTAGATCATATATGCTAACAGCTGAAGTTGGTAACTATCGTGGAGGCCACGAATGATCTTTCTTTCATAATTAGCTTCATTGTGAGCATCCATAGTTCATAACAGAACAACATTTTATAATACTTGCTTAAATTTACGTAAGCATTAAAATTGTTTATTATTCTGCAATATTTTGTATTACTTAACTTATACTTAGCGTTGCTTGTCATGTAACCCATTTCCTAATAGTTCGTTGCTAAGATCTGTTGTGAAGAATTGGTACATATGTTTCTATGTGGAGGCACTGAATTCACTATCCGTGTTGCTATCTTTTATCTTACTATATATTGTGGGCAAGTAGCTCTATTAGTGCGTGTATATATATATATATATATATGAAAGAACGTGAGTTATTGTTTCAGAAGGAAAGTAAAACGAAAGGATAAGCCTGAAAAATGAGTCTTTCATTACCCTTCGTTGTTATTCTACTAAAGTAACATTTTAAAGATATCCAAAATAGTTCTATTAGAATAGTTACTATCAAAATAGTAACTATTCGAAAATAATGATCTTGACTGAATTGTGAAAGTAAGGTTAAAACAAATTGTTAACGTAGTGTAACAGTGAACTTATTAGTAATGCTGGACAAATCTGGACTACAACTTGAATACGCTGAAAGTGTCAGAATGTGAAAAGTTGTATGTTTTTTTTTTAAGCGAAAAATATTGTACATTCCATCGCAGTGTCAGGAAATGTCGAATGTTCCGTTGTTCTGTTGTTAGTTCTCTAAAGTACCAAAAGATTTCCCCACCGATTAATGCTAGTATTGGTTTTCGTTTTCACAAAGACTGATGAAAGTGCCAGCTTCCATTATTTAAAGTATTTTGGCACTGCGTGTATATTAAGTGTAGCTGTTAAACTTTTCGTTTCTTGTAGCACTCTAGATACTTTCATCAGTTACCAATAAAGTATGTGCGTTTTCTTATATATATATATATTTTTCAAACTAGGGGGAGGTAGGGTAAGTGCAACCTGTAAAATGAGAAGTACCCACTGTACATATGGGAACCAAAATTGGTACGCATAATGAGGGAATATTTAGCTGTTACAGAGGAGTCTCGTAACACTGTATCTTCATAGGAAAATTTAATAAAATCCGGAAACACATGTAGGTTACATACACTTTCCCAACAAAGTGGGGCAAGAGCAACCTTGGCTTTTGAGAAGTCATATAAATACTTCAGAATGGTGAGAGGGACACACACTGAGCAGCAAAATGCTTTTTGCAGAATGAAAATAGCTTGTTTGGTTCCAAAAATACATTATTTCAAAGAAACGATGATGCACAATCAGTGTTAAAACAGTAAGTGAGTGATAAGTGATATTTTCTAACAACAATGATGATGGATGAGAAACTAATAAAAGAAGAAGCAGGGCTTTGGTACGTAGAAGACACCATGTAAAAGTAAATAAACTCTGACAATAAAGAAATATCTCGTGCTATTGGTGGGTTTCACCAACCTTCGTTAAGAACTTATGAAATCGTTAGTAAATGAATTTAATGTATTTCTAAGCTAAGTTACTTCACGATTCGTCAATTCTTAACGAAAGTTGTTGAAACTCACCCTATGTGAGATGCGGGTAAGTGGATCTATAGTATGCGCTTTCCCGCCGCAGATAGGTCGCTCTTGCCTCACTAACATTTGTGGGGTAACAAACAGTAACCTATGGTTTGATTCAGAAATCCTAAGGAGGCCAACAATTTTAATAGTACCCTCAGAAACTTTTCATTTTGTCCCTACACATGGTCCTAGAAATCATATTGCAAAGAATAAACCAGTTGCAGCTCTTCCTGTAAATGCTTGCCAACTTTGAACTCGAGTAAAGTATATGAAGAAAGCCTGCTTGATGTTCAAATATGTTCTGTTTACACCTTGGTGTACAGGGTGTTTCAAAAAGGATCATCCGATTTTTTTAAACTAATGAACATACGTAGAATCTTGCAGTAATTTTTAAAGTTGTACTTTATCTGAGTTGTATCTGAGTATAAGGTTTTTCTTACAGTGTTCACAAATGCTCAATATGTTCCATCCTCCTGATGCACGGCATACTTATACACGATAGTCCAACTCTTACTGTGCATGAGCTAACATATCAAGTGTTTCTGCAGCTATTGGTGTTGTTGCAGTTTGTCAACAGTTTTTAATAGAGGGTGCACAAATACGGAGTCTCACATAATTAAAAAAAAAATAAAAAAATATCACATCCATTGAGGTCGGGCGACCTTGCTGTCCAGTGGTGCAATGTCAGATTGGCAAACCCCTTACGGTGATAGGTTTTGAACCATACAGTGTGCTTTTGTTATGTAATATTTTTTACTTTCAAAAATAGAGAGAAAAGTCTCTCTTACTCCATTTCCGCACTTACCCCACCTCACTTTATATTTTATTTATGTTGCAATAATAACCTAACAAGATTCAATTTATATCTGAGAGACGTTCTTTTTTTCCTTTATACGTTTTTAAATAATCAACCTAACACCTTTTTCATTTCCTCTAAAATTTAGTTTTCGGTACTATCAAGCCTATCACATTATATTCTTCAAATGTATTTCAACAACTCTTCTTTCTTTTTTACAGGGATTTGGAAATGTCGGTTTACACACAATGAGATACTTGCATCGAGCTGGAGCTGTTTGTATTGGTGTCAAAGAAATCGACGGATCAATCTACAGTTCACAAGGCATAGATCCTAAGGTACTGAACTCAAGATTTTCTTTTTAACTCTAGAATAATCGTTGTAATGCAGATAATAGTAAGCATAGCAAGGCCATCTTATTAATGCATATTGACGTTGCCTTATTCTCTCGTACCTTTTAAGTGACATTGTTTTACCGAATAAGTTTTCTGCATGCAGTTTCCTTCTGTTCAACAACAGCAGAAAAAAAAAAGTCACGACAAAATAATGAATTTGAGT
Source organism: Lepisma saccharinum (assembly GCA_022664845.1). NCBI lineage: Eukaryota > Metazoa > Arthropoda > Insecta > Zygentoma > Lepismatidae > Lepisma > Lepisma saccharinum. The sequence goes on from JAGDQP010000037.1 coordinate 228,159, forward strand.
GGTTGGTCATGAGTCCGTAATTTTGCTTTAGCTCGTTAATTTTTCAGTAACGAACTCTTCGCTTGTTCATTACAATTATGTTAGTTATTTTCCACGCGAGTACTTACTTAAGTCTTGAGCACCTGATTTGCTGTCAAGGTTTTTACCTTGCCACACGGACAAATATTACATCTAAAGCACGTTACAATTACTACCTTTACTTAGCCACTATTTTCTCTTCGAGAAAAACGCTCTCGTGGGTAAGTGGTAGTAAGCTTTATTGCGCACGTTGTTAACAGTCTCTTTTTGCATTCTATAGTCAAGTTTGAGTTGAATGATGACACTTTTCTGGCAATAATCGGCGGTTAATAATTTCTGCTCTTGAGTGGCAAACAGTAAGTAGCAGACAATAATTTTAACACAGAACTATTTTTACTCAAAGCCTGGAAGGATACAATGAGAGGAAAATCTTGAAAAAGTTTGATATCCGGTGAAGATGTGCATTATACATTGATGAGGAAACTGGGAGTACTGAGGGTTGGAAAAGTGAAAGGCCCACAAGTCCAACTGATCAATTTGTTAAGGCGTTATCCGAAAGAAACGGTCGCCTAACCGCACAAGAGGTAGGTGTAGGTTACGTGATTCTTATATTGAATGCGTAACAAGAAAAACATTTCTGGCTTTTTCGAATAACAGGGTATTCTCGTGGAAATAAAGATTACGGACAGTGTGTAAATTAACAATTTTGAAGGGAAACTATTTTATTTACTTTAAACAATAATGCACTAAAATGTGAAAGTGACTTTTAATAAAATCGTGGGACGCCTATAAATTAATTAATTTAATCGCAACATACAAACTCAGTGGTTACCTTTTAACATATGACTGAATTAATTTATGTATGGACGCCCCACGATTTATTAAAAGTCACATATGAAAAAAAAACAAAAAACTTTTTAATTCAATACTGTTTAAGGTAAATAAAATAGTTTTTCTTCAGAATTGTTTTTATATATTTTATTTTTTAGCGTTTGTGTTTTGCAGCAATAGGTGAAGCCTACAAATAAAGATATCCTTGTATTCAAAATGACTAGTTATTTTTCCAAAGATTTGTACTTTTTTCATAGCTATGTACGCCTGGAAAAGTTACAGGTTGACTGGAGTGGTTGAAGTGGACTGAAATTGAGTTACAAGATTTTAACCAAACTGACAGAAGAGTAAAGTTAAATAAAAACGTTTAAAAACAGATATTTTCGGACCAAAATCCAGGTCCTTCTCAATCGCCAGCACTAGAGCAAGGAAACTTGAATTTTGGTCCGAAAATATGTACGTATTTTGATTTGTACATTGTCTGTAATCTTTTTTTTTTCCACGAGGATTTCCTGTTATTCGAATGGTAAGTCACAATTTATACTTATTAACGTAAGCTATCAACATCGACTGTTAAGTCCCTTGTCAGTGACTTTAAGAGGATGTGTAGAAACTTAACAGAGACACAGACGAAACAGATTTAACAAGGCGAAACTGGATAGACCAGTGGAACAGTAAACTTCTGACCGATGAGACCAAATTTCAAAGTTTTGTTCAAACAGAAATATTCTCTTGGTGATCAGAACACGAAAGAACTCAGGACGAGTGTATGGTGATGACCACCAAACACTGAAGAGAGAGCGTAATTGTTTGGAGATGCATTGGAAATAAAACATCTGTCCAGTTGATAAAAATAGAACCAACGCTGAAAAAAAAAAAAAAAAAAAAAAAAAAAACAGCTAACCTTTACCTGCCATGCGATCTAGAACAAGTATTATTGAATTAAAATTAGTAATTATTGACCTAAATTTACGTTGCAGGAGGTTAATGATCCTATACACTCCTTCGAATTTGAGCAAAAAGCAAGACAATGACGTACTTCAAATTACTGATTAACAGCCTCGGTCACCGAACCTTCTTCCTAACAGATTAGCATGAGATGAAACAGGCGTGTGAGGAATCAGTCCATTTAGTAGTGCTACACAATTTCCGGAACATGTGAGTGAAGAGCACTGATTTTGAAACACTTATTTGAAGAATACCTCACATATCTACGGGGTAATCAGAAATAAAGGCGGAACATTCTGATGGATCAAAAGCTTTACTATTTTGTAATATGTGAAAAAATTTTTGTCAGTGCTTAGTAGCAACATTTACTTGAGGGTATTCAAGGTTTTTTTTTTTTTTTTTTTTTTTTTTTTGTTTATTAAAGTCTAGTACCTACTTATTTGTTGTCTGTTATTACCACATTCCATGTGCTGCAAAATTCTGAGCGGTACTATATATACATCATACAAATATATTAGTCAACAATTTCGTTAGAAAGATCATGAAAACGTAATGAATTTTGCTCCTGTAAATTTGGTAGGCACCCTACTTACATACCTGTCGTGCTATTGATATATACTAAGAATGAACACAAATTTAGTTTTCTATCCAACTTTTGAGCCTATTGGTGGTTGCTGTTTGATTAAATCGGGGCTTCAGAAATTCGGAACGGAAATTTCGCGTACGGAATCAAAATATTTGAGTTGTACTACCAGTACTGTTCTGCCTGAAGTGATTTCTTTCTACGGTATTGAGTTCCGTCGTTTTGTAGTCAGTATATGTGTAAGTATTTATAAAGGAAATCCATCTTTCTCGTAGAGAATGAATCTATCAGTTGTATTGAAATCTAATGTAGACTGTTCTTATCGAATTCTTTTTCAGTAAAGAGCATTTGGCAAAGCCGTTAAACTTTCGTACAGGTTGTCAGGAAAGTTTTTCTGTCTTCAAACTTTAGTTTTGCAGCTTTCATAGGAATGTTTGAATAGTATTACTCTTTCTGAGAAAGCTGACAGTAATTACTATTAAAAAAAAAGAAAAAAAGGACAGGACCTACAGTTATTGGTAAAGTAGGCTCCGAATCACTCCATTCATTGCCCGACGGGAGTTTGATCCGAGACTATGCGCACAGAAAGCGAGCGTATCCGAACCTTCTCATTTAGAAAAATGCAACTGGCCTTATGCACCGACTTTGTGTCTAAATAATGTAGCATTTATGATCACATGCTAAGTGACGGCGCTTCTCGTACCTTGTCAAGTATAGCAAGTTTTTTTTGTCATTTTGGCAAATTTGCAAATTCGCCTACGTTCGTAACTGTCAGTAGAGTATAATGAGAGAGAGTTTAAACTAAGGGATGTGGATAGAAAATGGCTATGGTCTTAGAAATTCCATTCTTTTCAAAGTCCGCAACTGCGTTTTCTGCTCAGAGGAGAAAACAATACGTGCGCGCGTTGTTTTGTAGACCCCACAACAGGAAAGGTAGGCCCTCGGTTCTGCAAGAACCTGGGTTCACGCCTGTTGACCATCCATTGTGGCTGAGGGTTTTCCTAGTTACACTTGGTCGCACCAGGCAACTGTTGGGATGGAATCTTGAATAAGGCCAAGGACGATTATTTCCCTTAGTTATTTTTGTTGTTTTCAAGTATTCTATGTTAAAATAGCCTCTGAACATTACTTACTTACTTACTTCTTGGCGCTACAGCCCATGTAGGGCCTTTTCTCCATTCTTCTGTCCTTCGCTTTCCTGCTGATACCACCCATAAAATTCATTTTATCGTATCTGTCCTTCGCCTTCCGTCTCCACCTCTTCATTCCCAGCTTCATAACGTCGTCCTCCACGGTATCTACCCATCTTTTTCTTGGTCTTCCTTTTCTTCTTTTCCCACTTGGTTCCCCTACTAGTACTTTCTTGGGTACTCTACTATCCTCTATTCTCCACACATGACCCAACCATCTTATTCGTTCGCACTTCATTTCAGTTATAATATCTTCATTACGGTAGAGCGCCTGTACTTGCGCATTCGTTCTCATTCGCCAGTTTCCGTTCTCCCTCACTGCTCCAAAAATCCTTCTTAAGATCTTCCTCTCCCATCTTCGTAATAGTTCCTCCTCCCTTTTCAGTAGAGTCCACGTTTCTGATCCGTATGTTAGTACTGGGCGCACAGTTGTTTTATAAATACTGATCTTGCTTTTTCTGCTTATAGCCTTTGAGGAGATTTTTTTTTTTTTTTTATTTCCAGAAAGCATCTGTTTTCCTCAGCAACCCTAGTATTGATTTCATCTGATATTATATTACATTGATTCACTAATGATCCCAAATACTTAAAGCTTTTACGTCTCTCTCTTTCTTTAGCTCCTATGGTTACCTTGTCTTCTGTGCTTTTCCATTCTTTCCGTGATGTCAACATGTATTTACTTTTTTGCGTGTTTATTTGTAGTCTTTACTTTTTCTGCGACTTCTTCTTATTTTTGAAATACTTCCAAAAGTTCAACTTTATTTCGTGCTATGATGTCTGTATCATTTGCGTAGGCTAGACATTGACATATCCTGTTGTAGACTGTCCCATCTGGGTTTATTCCTACCTGTCTGATGTCTTTTTCTAGTGCAAGATTAAATAGTAGGTTACTCCTTTTTCGACCTTAAATTCTCTTTAAAGTTCTCCGTCAATATTCACTTGTCGTTTCATGTAAGGCCATTCTTATTAATCTTATTAGTTTCTTGGGTATCTTAATTTCCTTCATAGCTGAAAACAGTTTACTTCTTTCAATGCTGTCATATGCTTGTTTAAAATCTGTGAACACTTGATGTAGATCGATTTCTTTCTCATAACATTTTTTAATTGCAAAAATTTAGTCTGTAGTTCCTCTACTTTTTCTAAAGTCGCACTGGTACTCTATCAATTTCTCTGCTGCTGGTGAAATTCTGCTTGTTAATATCCGTGCAGATACCTTGTAAGCCATGTTGAGCAACAAGATTCCTCTGTAGATATCACATACTGCTTGTGTATAGGGCAAATGATTCTTCTACTCCATTGTTGTGGATTTTTTTCTTCTTCTCATATTTGTATATACAGTTGCTCCAGTTTCTCAACTAAGCTTTGTCCTCCTGCCTTTAGTAGCTCCGCGTTAATATTTTCTTCTTCTGGCACTGTATTATTTTTCATTTTTTTTATTTCGGATTCTATTTCTTATCTTGTTGGTGGGTTGGTCGATTCTTTGTTTCCGTCTTCCTCCTCGTTCTCATTATCTTGATTAGTGTTTTCCTCTTCTTCTTCCAGTATTTTTCTTACTCTCTTCTCTCGTTAACCTTTCTCTATTTCTTGGTTCCATCCGATCTCCATTTAACAACACACTAAAATAGGCCGCCCATCTATTAAGTATTTCTTCTTTGTCTGTTATCAGGTTGCCATTTTTGCCCTTACAAAACGTTATTTCCGGTTGAAATCCTTTCTTTTCAACTCTTGCTTAGAAGTTTCTCATGTCTTTTGCTTCCCCTGATTTTTCAATTTCTGCTACTTTTTGCTTTTCAAATTCCCTTTTCTTCTTTCTGCTTTTCGTCGACCTCCTTTCTTTTCGCTTTAAATTCCTCTCTATTTCCTTTCGTGTTTCTATGTAATATTTTCATTCTTGCTTCATTTCTTGCTGTCGCTTTCCACCAGTCTTCATAAAATAAATTGTATGGGCGGTAACAGCACACTAATCTTCATCCCACCGTTCTTTTCTGCATGTTGGTTTCTTCCTCTCCAGTACTTCTGCTGTATTTTGGGTGCTCTCCTTGATATGCATTCCAATTCTCCTCAGTGTCATGGCAATGTCATGCGTCTTTTTCTTGTATTTTGTTCTTCAGTTCCGCTTTATATGTTTCTCTTTCTGCCTCGTATTTCAACAGCTTTGTTATGTTGTATTTTGTTTTTTTCCTATTTCTATAATATGCTATTCTATATTTAACCTTCACTAAGAAGTAATCATCTGATCCACAGTCTGCACCTCTACAATTTTCAGTATCCATTATATCCGTTGCATGTCTGCTGTCAATCAGTACGTGGTTTATTTGATTTCTTGTATTTCCATCTGGTGAAATCCGTGTTTCTTTCTTGATATTTTTCTTTGTTAATTGAGTACTTCTGACCACCATTCTTCTGCTTACTGCGAAATCTATAACTCCTAGGCCGTTATCATTACTCTCACTATGTAGGCTTTCCTTTACTATTATTTTCCTTTTCCTACTTGTCTTCCGATTTTGGCATTAATATCTCCTATTACTATTTTTACATCATGTTGTGGTATTGAATCGTATGTATTTTCCAGGTGTTCATAAAATTCGGCTCCTCTTCCGTCTCGTCAGTTGGCGCATATACGCAGATCATTGAGATATTGAACATATCTTAATGTGCATATTCTTTCGTTTACCGGTGTGAAGTTAACTACAGCTTTGGTTGTTTTCTTATCTACTATAAATCCTGTTCCGTATTCCTTTCCGTCTCCACCACTGTAGAACACTGTATGGTTGCCTATTTGAAATGATCGTGCCCTTTCCATCTTGTTTTCTTGAACTGCCAGAATATTGATTTTGTATTTGACTGCTACTTTTTTTGACTACTTCAAGTACTCCTGGTTTTCCTAGGCCAAATAGTGAATGCGGCGTTCTATTTAGAGGTTTGGAAACTGCTTCTGAAACGACTGGGACGCATTAAAAACGATTTGAGCACTTCTGGAAATTGGTGTCTCCTGGCACAAAACACTGCATACAGAGCAACGATTGTCTCAGTTTTTGGCCAAACGACAGGTCACCGTATCCATCTGAGCCGGTGCGATAGACTTTTGCCCTACAGAGAATGCATTCTCCACTTACTGAGGGTTTACCTAATATAATGTATGTTACAATTATAAAGAAGAAAAACAGAAACACACACATAAAACAAGCCTGAATCTCTAATACAATATATCTATAGACTTACATATTTAAGAATAATTTATACAAAAGAGAAACTTATATATAAGAAATACTTCAACATTCGTGCATCAGTGTTACCGCCCAAAAAAATTCATTTTATCTTTTATCGTGCATCAGTAAATCATCAATAAATTTCATAAATATTAACGTCGTTCGTGTATCAAACAATACACACACATATATAGGTACATAAAGACACATCCACCCATACATACACACATACGCATTACATATATATAAATTTACTCATTTACAAATAACTAAAGATTTGGGACGAATCACCCAATATATAGAAATGTTCTTGAAAGTTGCATCTTGAAAATTAAAATAGAATATTAAGAATCAAATAAAAAGCAATGATCTCAAAATACGTTCGAAAACTGAGAAAGCTAGTGCAAAATCTATACTAGAACAGTTGCACAATTTGTTGTACTCGTAAAACATTCTAAATAACGGTAAATTTTTATATTGCTTCTGTGTTTGGTTTTCTGTATGAATAAAAAAGAACACTTTGTCGGTGTATTTGCTCTTTTGATATTAAAACTAATAAAACTATTATCAAATTTTCCATGAACTATTTTCTATAAAAATATTTGCTTACCTATTTTACGTCTGTTATAAAGGCTAGTATAATTGAACTCGATTATTAAGTTATTATGAAATTTTATTTTCAGCAGATTGTTTATGATTTAATAATACAATAAACGTAAAAAGCGTTTCTGAATCATCACCTCTTTTTTCCACATGACATTTGTGCGAGTTTGACCATACAGCTGAACCATACTCTGGTTTATTTCTTACCACACAATTAACAAGGATTCTAAGTGAATCGATATTGTTCAAATAAATTGCATTTCTGTGTAGGAAACCCAAATTCCTGAAGGCACTATTGATTACGTATTGAATATGGTCGTTGAAAGTTAAGCGTTTATCAATAATAACACCTAAATCCTTAATTAACACTACTTTGTTAATCAGTGTATTTCCAATTCTATAATCTGCCAGAAAGTTGCATTTTGTTCTGAAGAGAACACTTTTCCCTGTTCAACTGAAGTCAATTATTTTCAGCCCAATTACATAAAGCATTAGTATATCACTGGAGGAGTTGACAATCATCAACAGCTTGGACTTCAGCATATATCTTTGTCATCTGCATACATTAAACAATTTGCAAATTTAATGATATTTGATAGATCGTTAACGTAAACGAAAACAACAATAGACCTAAATTAGATCCCTGAGGTACTTCTGAGTGGGTTACATACTCAAATGATTTAAATTGCTTGTACACCACGAACTGCTTAGGATGAGTAAAATATGAATTAAAGAGAGCTATAAATGGAGATGATAGTCCAAATTTAGATAACTGTCAACAATAGAGCATGATTAACCTTATCGAAAGCCTTGGAAAAATAAAAAAAATATTGAGTGTACTATTGATCTATTATTTAATGCTACCTCGACCGGGAAGTGATGTTCCCGGGACGCAGGCATCAATTTCCGTGGTCCCGAACGTGGAGGTTATCGGGACTTCACTTTGGGAGGACAATATTAGGAGGAGACCCTTAATAGATGAAAGAGTATACAACTAGGGAGGCGCCTAGAAAATGACTAGGAAAAAGAGCTGGGCACACATATATATATATATATATATATATATAGCCGAGCTGGTCTACCGGTTCCCGTAAGATCACCGAAGTCAAGCAGCTCTGGGTCTGGTCAGTCAGTGCTTGGACGGGTGACCGTTGCAGTACTCCAGATGGTGTTGCCTGTGCGGCGTCCACCCAGCTACGTGAACCACCTCCTCCCTCCGGGAGAGGCCTTATCCAGTAGTGGATTGAATATGGCTGTGAATTATTATATATATATATTGTACATAATTTACTAAGTTAGTAATTGTGGATTTAGAAGGAGAAAAGCCATGTTGATTTTCAGTAATGTAACTTTTAATATGAGTCCGTATACAGTTGTTTAAAATTTATTTATTTAGCAAGTGCACATAGAATTACCACTGGTCTATAATTTTCAGTATTTCCATTATCACTAGCTTAGAACACTGGAGAGACTCGTTGTTTTTTTTTTTTTTTTTTATATATATATATATCAGGAAAAGCTTTTGTTCTTATTATTAAATTATAAATAGTACACAATGGTTCTATGAGAACTTCAGAACATGCCTTCAGTATATATGCAGGTATCTCGTCAGGTCAACTAGATTTTTTTCGGATTCAATTTTTTAATCGCATCTTTATATTCTTTAAATTCTTCATTTTTTTAAAAAAATATTTCACTTTTGTATATTCCAAGTTTACATAACATTTCGACTGACAAAAGCCTCAGCTTGTGTGTGAGTCTTATTCTCGAATTATCATTAGTTTGTTGTTATCTGGTTACCCATAACAAAATTATTTACACAATATTACTTCTACATCATTGTCATTTAGACTTTCTAACCAACTCAGAACAAGTTTTTTTGAATCGGCTTGTTTGTTTCTCTTTTCTAATGTATATAGGTGTTTTATATACATCAACACAGTTTGGTGGTGGTGATGTTTTGTTAGTTCTGATTGTTTCTATATTCACATTTGTGACATTTCTGGTTTCATTCTCATGACATAGCCTGTTCAGTTTTGTTTCTTTTGTTCTAATATACATGAATACATTTTTTAAATATAATCTATTGATTGGTAATACATCATAATCGTTATACAAATTTTTAACATCACAATCAAATTTTCTATTCCAACATAGTCTCAAAATATTGTTCTGTTGGGTTACAAGAGGTTTTATGTGAGACGTGTATGTTGCACCCCAACTTAGTATACAATATTCTAATAAGCTCTTTGTAAAAGCAAGGTACACCATACGTAATGATTTGTTATCAAGAATTTCTCTAAGAAGAACAAATCTATAAGATTTAAAGGCAACGTATTCATATTCTCAATGTCAAGATCTCCAGATCTCGCAACTATTTGGCGAAAGCTGTCGTAGACAGATTTAAAAAAAATGTTGCAAATCCGTTGGCAATATCAGAACCCGTATCTAATATTTTATTATTGTATTTCGCAACGCTGTTACTATATTTTATTTTCTCTCTTATTTTATACTAAATTCTAAAAAGCTCGAGTATCATTAATTTAATTATTACAAGCTTTTCTTATACTTTTCAATTTCTTTCGAATCTCACAAAATATTAACTTATTGTACTCAGAATTCTTCATTCTTTTCCTGGAAGAATATTTGATTTTTATAGTCCTTATTATTTCATTAGCTTATATGCGATTTCACGTAAGGAACATTTTTCTTGAATACGAAATCGACAGTCGGATAGAAGTTGTCAGTTGCACCATCCACATGATTAAAATCACCCAACGCACTGTATGTAATCTGCGTCACTAAACATCGTATACAACTTTAAGAAATCATCTCTTTTAAAGTTATATTTCAAAACATAGTCGTTTCTAACATAAGTGATTGTTCTTTACTTTCAGATTTAGATTTAATACTGGGTGATGAATGTCTGTCTTAACAAGAGGATAATCGTCTTTAAGAATTTCAGTATTATTCTTTACATTTGCCAGAATCAAGTCGAGAGTTTTATGATTTTCATTCCTCATATCATTTACTGGTTGTAAATTATAATGATGTAAGAAAAATTACACAGTTCTATAACATGACCCACTAATATTAAGGTTGTAGGAAGAATCACTAATTAAAGGCAAATTAAAGTCTCCGACAATTATTATATTTCTGGTGTTCAAATCCTCTATAGTTTCAAATAAATTATTAAATTATAAATATTTGTCCAGTTTAGACGGAGTAAAATAGATAGTATGGCTCCCGCTACCTCCGCGGTGACATATGAAAGAAAAAAAAGGGAGAGAGAGAGAAACAATCCATCAAATGGAATGTCGCCTCGGTGACAACTACTTCCTTGGCAGTTGTAGCAAATTAGAAAAACGGACTACTATATACATAATTTTTATATACACAAATAAACTATATATATACATACATACATACATACATACAAGGTCTGCTCTGGCTACAATTTCACTACACTAATATATATATATATATATATATATATATATATATATAATATACCACAAAAAAACTTCCAAACACACGACACTTACTATTAATAAGAAGTTTAGGGATCTCACAACAAAAGAATAAAAAGAAACTAATAAAATGTCTTCAGTATGGCGCCTGTTCGTTAACTACCCGCGCGACCCGACGAAATAGAGCCTACCCAGGGCTCGAACCGGAATACTCGGGACGGCGCAGCTAAAAAACGCGAGATTCGAACATTTACGTCCGTCTTTATTTAATGCTAACGTGCCAGTTGCCACTGTCCATCGGCTACTGACTCCAAGCTGCTGGGTTCCTACACAGGAATGTCTGAATGTCCATCTGTTTTTCGTCTAAATTATAACGTGTCCACTTGTTTTCCTATTTCACCCTGCTGGAAGTGCAGAGTGGATGGTGGAAGATTGGAAACACATGGAACCAGCATTCCAAAAAGCTAATATTATTATGGTGTCGTTTAGATCTGCCATAACAGCAACCAGATAATATACTGTATTTTGAACAAGTATTTTAATTCATAGTACCTTATTATTACCGGGTAAATTAACTAAGCGTGAAACAAAATCTTACTTAATACGCCTCCCTCCTGTCGTACTCAGCCTATCTCTACGATACACATTATAACTACTATCAAACAACTCATGGCTATATATTTATTCCATCATGTAACCAAGTTTCTGTTAATACTACAATATCATGTCCACACAACAAACTATTCATGTAGTAATCCTTGACTTTTGTACTAAGCCCTCTTATATTCTGATGATAAATAGATATGCAATTATTGAAAATCACAATTTTAAAACATCTTCAGGTGTTTTGGGTAATAACAATTGTTTATCACCTTCCCTCGTTTCTCAATTTAATCGTACCGGAGTTATCTATCCATAAAAAAGCAAAACCTTTTTCTCTTTTAACTTTCCCAGCTTGGCTAAGAACACCCTTTTTATAGCTCGTAAGACTGATTAATGTACGCAGTTTGAATAGTTTTAAACCCTGACTGAATTGTATTCAAATTTCTCTTCACTTCTCGTTTCTCCAAAACTTTCTCCTCATCGATCCATCTAACAAACTTAACAATAATTCCACTTCCTGTCTGATTTGAAAGCGTTTCAATCTGTGATATACATCAGCTTGTTCATTATTGAGGTCGATGTCTAAAGACTTGGCTACATTTTTCACAACGTCATTTATATTTTCATTTTGCGTTTTGGTGAACACCATATATTTCAGTGCTATTTCTCCTATTATATTGTTCAAGATCATCTAACTGCAGCCAGGTTTAATTCACTTTTGATGATATACAGCGATCTCAGAGAACAGAACGCGTTAGTTAAAGGCAATTTTGGAAGAGGAGTATTACAGTAACTTCTCATTATTGTGCGCAGTTTTAATCTGTGCATCGAGATGGGAGGAGACTGTGTAGAAACCTGATATGAATAAAAGCTGATATATATGGATTCGTTGATTTTTATTTATTTATTTTTAAGAATTTTAGGCACTCCCTAATTTATTTTCAGACATACTTTATGGGGCAATTGCAAAAACTTAGTCGAAGTTAGATTTAGGCTTAAACATCAATTTGGAATACACCAGATTAGACTGAAACCATGGGCAAGAAGGCCACGTCTATATCTTTGCAATCGGGCGTGTGTATCAGTATTAATCGGAAACCAAGGAGGACTGTAAAAGTAGATATGGATTATTTCGATGGTTTCACTTTCGTCCTTCCATTGTCTATTTGTTGGGAGAAATCTTAGTTGGGTGACTTAGGTAATTTAATTCGTTGCAGTAATGGGGAAGAAAAAAGCACTATGTGTAGTGTAAAGTACTCTTTAAAATTAAACTGAGCGCAATCATTTTAGTCAGTAATCTCAGATATTATTACAGAAGCTTCTAACTTAATCGGAAAGGATTAAGATTTAAGGAAGGGAAAGGGAAATGTGCCAATTATAAAAAAATTCCCGTACACAATCTGTTTTTTATACATTATCTATGCTTTTCAGCCTTTCACTGCAAGTGTTCTCAGTTCACTGTTAATAGTCTTAATTTTGGTTATATATGTTACAGGGCTTGATACCCGTAGGCTCGATTAGGAGAAGTTTAATTAAATTTTCGTGTGTTTTCTCAAATGTAAAGCCATTTTAATGTTTTGTTCTCATTTGTAGGAATTGGAAGAGTACAGAAATGAAAATGGAACAGTCGTAGGTTTTCCAGGAGCACAACCGTACGAAGGTGAAGATCTACTGTTCGAGGATTGTGATATTTTAATACCAGCAGCCACAGAGAAGGCAATTAGGAAAGATAACGCCCATAAAATAAAAGCTAGGGTAAGTAGTCTTCAAATCTATTGTTACTATTAAATGATCATAGTTTAGTCTTTTTATGTGACATTACTCGCGTAACTCACCGAAACACATACTTAACGTAAAGCATATTGTTAGTATTTTGACAGACACGGTGTGCCAATTAAATGACGAGACTGCGTACACTTTGGTTAGGGACATCGACTGCTAATGTATTAACTGAGAGGGTATCCGGAATTCCATAATATTTCGGAATGAAAATCAAGATTCCGAAATTGAAATACTATTTTTTTGTGATTCCGGAATTTCGGAACGCCGTAATGTCAGCATTTAGGATGATCAGAATTTCAGAACTGGAAAATTCCTGAATTCAAGGAATTGCGAATTCCGGAATTGATTTTGAACTTCCGAACAGCCGTAATTAACAGTGACGAAGCTGTATGTAGTGAGTTGTTACATTCTGCAAGTATGCACTGTAGATAAAGTTCTTGTCCTATAGTTCCGCTTTGGAAGTAAGTGCGTGAACATAAAAGTTCCCCTTTAAAGAATTTAATGAAAATTTTGAACTTTTGCTATCGCTTACAGTTCACTGTGTAATTCCTTAAAATAAAAGCATTTAAAACATGAGGGATAAAAAAACAATATCCGTACTTTTGCCATAACTTTCTTTAGGTTGGCCCCATTGCCTTCAGCGCTCTCATGTTATAATGTGGCACTCTTGTGGTTATGTTACTCAGGTTTGATCGTCATTTCTCCATTTTTCTTTGTTCTGTTACAAAGTAAACCTAGTCGCTTCACTGGCAGTGTGCACCAAGAAAGAACAGAGAGCATTGATACGGACAATCCTGAAGAACAAATGGGGTGCGGAGTGGATCATTTCGTATACAGAACCGTAACTGATTTGCAGAGAACGTGAAACCTCATTATAGTCACTCGTTGGTTTACCAGAATAATCTCTCGAGCTTGTTGAACCTTCTCGTCAGTGGTGGAAGTTGATGGGCGTCCTGCACCCTTTTCGTGCTTCACTTTTATCGAGCCTTTTTTTTTATATATATAAGTTTTTGATCCACTCATACACACGTCTACGCGGTAGAACGCTGTCCTCATATTGTGTTGTAAGCCTGCGATAAATTCCGATTGTGTTGCAGCCCCTGATACACCTTCAGACCAAAGAAATCGAATTACTGCTCTGATCTTCCTTGGTGCACACTGCCAGCGGAGCGGTCAAGTTTACTCTGTAACAGAACGAAGAGAAATGGAGCAATCAAGATCAAACCTTAGTTACATAACCACAAAAGTACCACATTATAGCATGGAGCATAGAAGGCATTGCGGCGGAAAGTTCTTGCTTTATGTTCCATTCGAATGCGTTGATAAAAATTCCGTATTGATTGAACAAATTTGTATTCACAAATATGTTCATTGACCTATTTCTCTTTTTTTAGCGTAGGTGAATACAAGCCTTAATATTCAAATACAAAGACCTACATAGTCTATTGTTAAATCAGGAAAAGTGTCATATTTCATATTTCAGGAAAAGTATGTGGGGGTGGGGGAAACGACAATTCATCATCACATTCTACTGTAAACATTAAGCAGTTTCTGGAGAAAAGAGAAGCAATACTGCCACCAAAAACATTGTTTTTTTTTGTTTTGTTTTTTTCGGATTTGACTCTTGGCTCTCTGAGTTTACCTTTTTTGTTCTCCCAAATCAGTAGATACATGAAGGGAACGCGATATGGGATAGTAAATGGTATAGAATGCAGTGATCAAACAGCTAAAAGCGATACTAGAAGGCAAGGTTACAGAACGCTTGTATTGTAGACATCGGAGAGGGTTATTTCGAAAATATGTAACTTCAAATATATATGATTTAGAAAATATTATAAGAAGAAGTATGAGTTAGTATTATTGAGAGGCATTTTTTTAAATTGCCACCTGTGTATAACGTTGAATCATTTTTTTTTTTATTTATTTTTTTTTTTATTTAGTTAAAGCAAGTGGAGCTTATACTTGACAAGTCCAACTTCCAGGAGTGATCGATTTCTTTCATTCTGTAGTTTCCGGTGAAACTGCACAATGCATATGAATTACTGTATACGAAATAAGAATTCAATTTGTATATATCGATGTTACTGTGTTTCAATATTGATAAAATAGATCATTAGAAACAGATTTTGTACCTTGTATATTACCACTTTTGTTATACTGAAATTGTAAGAAAATGGCGTATTTAGTAATCTCTTCACGTTCCGTTCCTTGCCTAAGCACTGTAAGCCACTGATATCATTGGAGAAGCTGCAGAAGTATCCAGTAGACACAATCGTTTATTTAATGGTTGAAGTGAATAAAAACGAGTAAATGCTTATACTTGCCTATTTTTAAGTAAATACTTGGGACTAAGTTAAGAAAAAGAGAGTATACTTTCCATCGGGAGTAAATACTTGTGCTTGAAATGAAATGCTTCTGTGGTGAGTAAATGCTTGCGTAAAAGCAATTGCTTAAATAAGAGCGATGAACAATAATTTACAAGTAAACTCTCAATTGACACACGAAGAAGTAAAAAAGCAAACTTTTATTCACCTAAGGCGAGAGACTACTTTACTCGTGAGCAAACACTGTGAAGTATTTGCTTCTTTTTATTCACGTCATCCATTATAATGGGGAGTGTTATCGCATCGTAACGACATAATTCGTATTTCGTCTCGGCCTGGGCCAAAGATGCCTAAAGACATTCAGTTCAGTTTTTATTTTATCTGATGTATATTGTTGAAAGACCTTCTTTGTCTGGCCTTAGGGGTGTTTATGATTTTAGACTGTTGGTTTCTCGTAGAAATACCTGTAAATGACTTTATGGTCTTGGCCAAACTAACAAAATGGTAGGATACTGATAACTTGTGTGGAACTTAAGTGACGCATAAATTCACAAATTGTAGGTTTATGGAATAAGTTATAAACTCACGTATAGTTTCTATGCGTAAGCGATAATAATCACAAGGTATCTATAGCATCCACTGATATACATCATTCAGAATTATTAGCAGATAATCTTGAAGTTTACACTTAAATTGACTCTTTGTTTTAGCGAACTGAAACAAGACATGAAACCTGACAGATCCAGAATATTTGCAAACATATCATTAAAATGAATCATGGAAACATAGCTGACAGTAAGACAGTTGAGACCAAGACGATGTAAAACCTATGCTTCTTTCCTTCAAAAATTAATGAAAAGACCTTCACTGGCTTCCTCAGACTCCAAACTCACTCCCAACGCCTTTCACACTCAAGTAAAATCTCTCGTGCCTGATCTATCGATCGTCCGGCTTTAAATTGACTCTTTGTTTTAGCGAACTGAAACAAGACATGAAACCTGACAGATCCAGAATATTTGCAAACATATCATTAAAATGAATCATGGAAACATAGCTGACAGTAAGACAGTTGAGACCAAGACGATGTAAAACCTATGCTTCTTTCCTTCAAAAATTAATGAAAAGACCTTCACTGGCTTCCTCAGACTCCAAACTCACTCCCAACGCCTTTCACACTCAAGTAAAATCTCTCGGGCCCGATCTATCGATATCGTCCGGCTTTAATACCTCTCGATTTTCAATATTTAAGAATGTATAGTGGTTTTATATATTTGTAGAAAGACGTGCTGTGATGTTTTCAAATTCGGGTATTAATGAAACACTATTTTGTCCACGCATTGTTTCCTGACGAATTGTCTGAAGGTATACAAAACGTAGACACTATTGTGATTGGTCATTTTACAAAAGCAGCAGAGGTCACACGTGAGTACAAGTGCATGTAGGTTACAAGATTATTGAAATAATTTGAAGAACTGAATGTACCTCACACAAATATTGCTTTAGAAAGAGAAGCAAGTGGGTTAGTGGAACGAGCCGAGAAGAAATTGGTTTTCAAACTTCTTACAAAGTCGAATATTCTCCGAAAAGGTGCTGAGAAAAGAAGATAAGATTCAATCTGGTGTAAATGCTAGTGAAAGTATGTTCTTCATTACTCTCTGTTTATTGTATAGTCATCATTGATTTTGGCCGCTTCGGTTCACAGGAATTTATTCTTTTAGGAAGAATTTTGTCAGTCTTGCTTTTAAGAGAGCCAGTCTGTACCTATTTCTCTGATAGAAGTGTCTGCATTCGATTCTTCTTGTATTGGACATGTAAAGTAAGTAGTGAATATAGATGCAAGAAGAATTGTGGGTGGGTGGATTGGCTGCAGAGGTGTTGAACCTCACGAGGTCCAACCTCATTTGACCTTGACCTCAAAACGTGAAGTCGAGGTTGAAGTTCGATCGCGAGGTCGAGGTTGAAGTTCGATCGCGAGGTCGAGGTTGAAGTTCTATCGCGAGGTTGAAGTCGAGGTCCCATCACGAGTTCCAGGTTGAGTGAGATCGAGGTTGAAGTTCGATCGCGAGGTTGAGGTTGAGTGAGGTCGGGTCCAAATGTAAACCTGTGGTTGACTAAGAGGTGAGTGGAATCAAATTTTCACTAATTTTGGTTAATCATTTCCAATAATATGTTTACATATGTTCTTGGCATATGCATGGAAAATAAGGTAAATACACCTGAAAGACTACAGGATTTTTAATTAGATAAAATCGTGGGAATCATGAAAGTTCCTTCCAGGCAGTCCGCTGGTTTAAAACTCTGCTGATTTTTCAGTACTTCCTTCGTATTGGTAATCAGCTCCGTACCACTTTTAAGTATTCTCTTACGCGGGTAGGTCTTTAAACTACCAAACTACACATATGTAATAACACCTGTAAAGGAATCTAGAAAATCATCATCCCTGAACCGTTCCAGAAAATCAGATTGCCTTAATCTCACTCTTCAGCATCTGTGGTAACCACTGAATTATGATGCACACCTCTTTGTGATAGTACAATATTGTCGACGATCTGTTCTCAGGTTATGCATCTGACCTTTTGAATAGGTTTCCCAGTGGCATCCTTATTGGCATTGTTTGTCTTTGTCACTGGTCTATCGGCACATACCTCGACATTCATGGATGCTGAAAATTTACCACTGCCAAATCTCTGAAGTTAATTATACACAAGGGTCTTGTGACCAAACACCGACTGCAGTTTTCATCTAATGGAAGTTGCTTAGCTGTTACATGATTTCGACAGGAATTCTGTTACCGAGAAAACAAAACTTCGGGTAAATATGTGTGATTTATCCTTAATCAAACCAGGGCTCGAAAGGAAAATTTCCACGAAACAGAACGCTTTACCTTCGTCACCATGCTTTTACTTTTTTTGATCTTTGATTACTACAGTGACGTGACGAGACGGAACAGGTCGGATCCAGTTAATTTATACGTATGAAAAAATTGTATGCAGTCGAAATACCTAACGATATCGTATACCGAATAATATTGAAATAGCGAGATCATCAAAATACCGAGAAACGATGATATTGAGCGATATGGAAGTACTTATGGACGTATATATTTAGGAATGGGTCTGGATCCCCACACCGAAATTCCTTTTAATATGCAAAAAATAGTAAATGTAGGCGTAATTAGCTCTATTTCGGATACTTTTTACACCGAGACCGACTCTCCAAATCCATTGACCCCTCTCCCTAATTAATTTTTAGATACGTGTCAGAAAGTACTGAATGGAACCGAAAGATATCGAAATATCAAAAATGGAAAATATATAACAGGGAATAACAAATCAAATGTGACTGCGGAATAAAGGTTAAATTAAATTTGTGGGTGGATATCTGACACTCGGATTCGGATCCGAAATACGGGTCTTCGATGTTTCGGATATCTGGTTCAATGTGTTCGTGCTATTTCGGTCGCAGATTCAAAGATCCATTATTCGGACTTCGTTCTTATGATACCAAACCGCCGTGGCTCAGTTGTAGAGCGTTGGCGTAGCCTTCGAGAGGTCGTGGCTTTGATCCCAGCGGCCGACTATCCTGACTGAAGTTTTTCCAGTTTTTTTCCTCAGTCACACTAGGCAATTACCGGAATAGAACCTTCAACATATGCCCTGGCCGACACCCTGAATCCTTCCCCTCCCCTATCCCGGCTCGAGCTGTGGATGTCTAAAGGCCATATTGTGAAATTCAAATTGTTATGATGCATCTGAAACTGCGATTCCGGGATGGTAAATTATGAAAAGCCCTGGCCAATCCTCAGCCTACCTCATCCCCGCCCGAGCCGAAAATGACAAAAGGCCATAAATAAAGCCAATTTAATTCAATGTATCTCAAACTCGGAAAACTACAATGATGCGTCCATGCCCCAGATATCCGACATCTGAGACTTTGCCGTAAGGGCTGAAATACACCACTGAATCTATCTCACTGCTTATAAGGGGCCGCGGTGGCTCAGAGGTAGAGCGCTCACTCCTGATGCATGAGGTACCCGGTTGGATCCCGGCTCGTGCCATGTGCGTTTTGTTGTGGATAAATACCATGTGAATGGGTACTCTTGGGATTGTCCAGTTTCCTTCTACTTTCTTCCATTAATTTCCTATCATGAGCCAAAGTTGCCTAAAGGTCATAAAGTAAATTCAAATCCAATGCTTATAAATTTACGCTGACACGCCCGATTGCAAAGACGTAGAAATGGTTTCAGCTTTTGCATTCCAAATTAATACCGAACCACCGTAGCTCAGTGGTAGAGCGTTTGCGTTGCAATCAGGATGCCGTGAGTTCGATCCCAGCGGCCTACCATCCTGACTGAGGTTTTTCCAATTTTACGTCCGTCACACCAGACAAATGCTGGGTTGGCACCTTCAACATAGACCCTGGCCGACACCTTCCCGAATCTTTCCCCTCTCCTATCCCGGACTGAGCCTTACATGCCTAAGGGCCACAAATTAAATTCCAAATTAATGTTTCAACCTAAACCTACCTTAGACTAAGTGTAAACTCCGTCTTTGCAATCGGCCCTAAGTGTTCAGAGAGTTGTTTGACGTCACATTTTGGCTCTCAAATCTACTCTAGAATGTGTGTGCTTATAGCACAGTACGCCAAATTTTGGCCCGGGTCTGTGCTTGGGACCCGATTTAGGCCTCGTCATACCGAGAACAAAGTAGAGCATTTGATTATATCTTTGCGTTTGAGAGTTGACCGGAGGTGGTAGGACCGGAGGTGTTACCCCCAGAGTACGAAAAATACGAAACTGGAGCTCATTAAGTTCTCAGGCCGGGTCAAGTTTTAGACTGGATCACCTTTGTCCCGGGTCAGGGTCACCCAAACTGACCTACTTCCAGCTCTGCCTTCGAATTGAATTTTATTTATGACCTTTAGGCATCTAAGGTTCAGGGCAGGATAGGGGAGGAGAAAGGATTCGGGAAGGTGTCGGCCAGGGCCTGTGTTGAAGGCACCGTCCCGGCATATGTCGGTATGACTGGGGAAAACACTGGAAAACTCAGTCAGGATGGTCGGTTGCTGAGATCAAACCCACGCTTCCCGAATGCTACACCAACGCTCTACCACTGAGCTATACGGCAGCTCTGCCATACTACTTGCTCTATATAGTATAAGTTATTATAGTACTCATTTTTTTTAGAATTTCAGAAGAATTCGGTATTTCAATATTTATTTTCAGTATATTAATACTGTTCGGTAATGGTGATACCAAATTTTCAGTATTCAAAAATGCTGCTACTGATTTCGATATTTTTGACAGCCCTATAATATGGTAATCATAGGCGAAAATGGACAATAGCGATGTTAACAAAAGGAAAGCGTTCCGTTTCGTGATATTTTCCATTTCTAGACCTGTTTTTTCCTAATCACAGGAGCGCTGCGTCAGATAACAGGTCGTACAATAGATCAGTTTCAATCAGTGGTCGCTGTGTGTGGAAGCGGAGCATTCGAATTTTCTCATATATATATATATATATGAGAAAATTCGAATGAGAAAATGTATGTATATATATATATATATATATATATATATATATAT
>JAGDQP010000037.1:249403-264508 GCA_022664845.1 Lepisma saccharinum
AGCCTGGGACACGTCTCATTTTCTCTCTTTCCTGGAACTTGGTAATAATCGAACACATACTTCACTCCATTAAATCTCACACGGATTCAATAATGGTACTAATATAATTATTTCCTGAGTAAACATCAGTAGAATTAAAAAAATAAATACATCGATCAAGAATTTGTTGGTTATTAAATTTCATCTTGTTTCCACATGCAGTTTTGTTAGCACGCAAAGTTCATTAATTCGTCTTCCTCATAAAGCGATACCTTTTAGGATGCTCAGTAGATGGCAGCAGTGTTACCGTTACGTTGTACTTCTAAACTTGACGGTTTACAAACGGAATCGGCAACGTTTTACAAACGTATTAATATTAAAAAAGTAAGCTTTCTGCACCCAATGAACAATTATATATGGTGCTGTACAGATTTGTTGTATATTATTGATTATTTGGCAAAACACGGTATAGAAAATGTACTGTTCCCGCCTATGAAGAAAAGGTGCGTGTATTTGTCCTTCCTTTCCCACGGAAAAGGCATAAAATATGCCGGGATGGTACCGCTATTTTTGGAGGAGGACATACACTGTATGTCTTCCAATATTTAAAGTAAAGAATGGATTAAACTCAATTAGTTAAGTTTAAACCAATGGCTTATCGGTTAGCAATTTTGGCGTACAGCGGTGATCTACATTAACTTCAACTTGCTTTTCAAGTGGCTTCGTTTATGATTTGGCGCCACATTTATTATTACAAGATTGAATTGATGTAAACATTGTCATTCAAGTAATTTAAAAATATAATATTTGCGAGTCAGTTGCCCGCAAGGAACATTGTATTTTTCAAATTACATCTGTATGCTAGGAATTTGTTTTAAAAAAAATATTTTATTTATTTATATATCAAAATCCAAATACGGCACTGACCATTTTACTACGATGCATCCATGGAGACAACACAATTATAAAACGAAGGGAAGGAATATGCCCTATCCATATTGAAGGTACCCGGTACCATTTGCCTGTGTCGTAGGGAAAACAGTCAAGCTGGACGCGAACCCACAACGTTTCAGATACGAAACCAATGCTCTAAGGTACGTTTGCTCGGAGATTTGCAGATAAAAAAAGTACCTAACTGAAATGTTCAGAAGTGGAAATTCCTCCAAATTATTCGATCCACGAGTTGGTGGTTGAAACCAGGTCAGTTTT
This sequence comes from Lepisma saccharinum, assembly GCA_022664845.1. Classification (NCBI taxonomy): domain Eukaryota; kingdom Metazoa; phylum Arthropoda; class Insecta; order Zygentoma; family Lepismatidae; genus Lepisma; species Lepisma saccharinum. The sequence goes on from JAGDQP010000037.1 coordinate 250,592, forward strand.
TTTTTTTTCAATCGAGTGGCCGTTGTTCAGTTGGTAGTAGTTTTAAAGGCCGCGGGGGAAAAAAACGGAAGTTTTCGAAAACAACCTGGTTTTATTGACGAAATCTTTTTTTTTTTTTTTTTTACCTTTTCTTTACCAATATTAACTACTTAACACCCCTAATGCATTTTTTTTTTGTTTAGGTTTAGTACAATTAAATCTTAATACGTTAAAAATGTACCAAAAACTTTCAATTTACATTAGCAATGCAATATAATTATCTCGTTAGCACCCTTGTACATGAGAGAAAAGTTCTCTTCACTTTTGGTCCTTGTTAGTCAGTCCCATTGCAGATTTTTTTTTTTTCTAAATATATGTTTTGAACATCAGCTAACATTTTAACTAATTAATTGATCATAAAATGTTGTCAGGGACCCTGTAATAGTATAAAAAAAAAACGTTCTTTTCCAAAGTAGCACGAAAAATAAAAAAAAATTTTTTTTCGGCGTTCAATTTTTCCTTCTTTTTTTTTTTTTTAACTAGCCGCTGACTTAGCAGTCCCAAGTCCCTGGGATCCATCTCAGCGCCCGCCCATCCTTTTTTTTTTAAGGAAGCTTTCATCCTAGTCAAATGCCAGGATGGTACCTACGAACTAGGCCGACTAACTTCAACATCCTGTCCTCCACCCTATTCCAGTTTGAGCCTGAGATGCTTAAAGGAAATAATGTAAACCAAGTTTTCCAATCGCTCCGCAGACAAGATGTTACTTTTAGTAGGGCGGCTTTATCATCGAAAACTGCATTTAGTGAAAGAATTATGAAATTTGGCATAATTTTAGAATAAGCCAAGGGAAACATTTTAAGATAGGGAGGCATTCGAAATTCGTGCTCGTTTGGCCGCCATATTGATTTTGGAAATCAGTATGGCCTCCGCGCGAACACACCGGCTTATGCTTAAATTGTAATATCTCCTCAGAGAACAAACCTGGAAACCGCATTCATGTTTCAAATTAAAGCTAATAGATGATGGCCTAAGAATTCAAACTTAGAACAGTTTATATGTATTGCCACCATATTTAAATATGGCGATTATCTGCTCGTTTCTGCTTTAATTGGAGATAACTATGAAACTATCATAGATTTGTAAAATCACATTGGGATAGACATGATAGAGCATAATCTAACCTTTCTAACGATATCAGTATCTTTGCTCTATCTTTGAAACTAAGGTAGCTAGTCTGTTTTATGTGGAACAGAGCGTTGCGCTTTGGGACCTTCAGTTACACCGTACTGCAAACTTTCTGTATGTATCTTCGCTGTAAATTAAGACAGTTCTTCAGTCTTGCGTCAAAATAAAGGAAATTAATTTCTAAACGATATAAGTTATCAGATTTAGAAATATTTGAAATTCGTGCTCGTTTGGCCGCCATCTTGGAAAATGGCAGACTTCATGTGGTAATAAGTAAAGTTCCAAATAAAAGCAAGAAAACTAATTAAAATGATTTTTTTTTTTATATCCCGAAAATTATTTATTTTGACGGAAGTTTATATACCTTAATGGATCTAGTGCGAAATCTGGAGTGACGGTATCTCAATCAGCTCTCTACATTTGACAACTAATTATGTTCGACATGCAGCAAAAAACTCCCAAAATGATCATCTTTCAGACACAAGCAAGACAGAGAACCTCCCCTTCCGTTACATTTCTCAATCTATAATGTGGCAATGCATTGTAATATTGAAGGAAACGCCTCCTGTTCACCTCACGTGAATATTTGCCTTTTCACGACATCTGTATATGACAGTTTGGACCATAATCCTTCAATACCAGCAGTAAATATTATTTCCATGGAACGAGTATATCAGTATTCCAGCACTCATTTTAGGAACATAATTCACGCTTGTTGACGAATGTTCCTCCGTCCTGAGCTTTAGATGCTTAAAAGCCATAAATAAAATTAAATTCAAATTCAATGAAGTTTCTCGAATGTCAGCAGATCTTATACAATATGCGGCCGGCATGCTTGTGTTGTAAACTACACCCAGATTTATCTTGGCGAAATGATAGCCAATGCAATTGAGTTATTTGGACGAAAAGAATATGATCTATCTTGGTTGGTGAACTTCCTGCAGAAGGAGAAACTAACATCTTGGTTGACATTTCACCGATTCCCCGTAGCTCAGTGGTAGAGCGTTGGCGTAGCATTCGGGAGGTCGTGGGTTCAATCCTAACAACCGACCATTTTGACTGCGTTTTTTCCAGGAGGGTCTTTCGTCAGTCACACCAGGCAAATGCCAGGGTGGCACCTTCAACATAGGCCCTGGCCAACACCTTCCCGAATTCTATTCTCTCCCCTATCCCGGCCTGAGCCTTATATGCCTAAAGGCCATAAATAAAATTCAATTCAGTTGGTTGACCTTTCATGCATCGCATGAACCGAGTACACGGTAATAAAATCCATAGTAGGACTACTACTACCAGTTTCAGGAGCATGATGACCCACAGAATGTATCCTTTACAAGCGACGATAAACTGCTTAAATCCTGGTCAGCTTTTGTATTCACTAGCCAAAGCCTTGCAATGTAACTGGCAACACAGTTATGGAGAAATCAAGATTTATCATCGTGTTTTGGATGTCTGCCTATCGAGTAAAATTTTCTAGAAGTTTTAGGTGTGTATTTAAATTGAAGCGATTGAATACGTGCTCTTACAAGAGCAGAAATAGCAACAGCAGGCGTTGCAGAATTTTCTCAAAATTTCAGACATTGTGAAGACAAGATTAGCTCACCTGACAAAGAGGACAGCGATCTCGGAAAAATCAAGATACCCCAATGTTTAAGCTCTAGCTCAAACGGTGCGAAAAATGGGTTTTGTGGTCCGCCATTTTGGATCCAAGATGGCGTCTTTGGATACATTTCGTAATGTTTTTTTTTTTTTAATCTACTAGTGATGATGTACCTTCATCCCAAATTCCATTTCAGTAGCCTAAGCGGTTTAGGATCTGTATCCTATACAACAATGGGATTAGCGGCAATTTTGAATCCAACAGGGCGACTATTTCATGATTTTGTAATATTTTCTTAACCTACTCGTGATAATACACCTTTACGCCAAATTTCGTATCTCTAGCTCAAACGGTGTGGAAAATTGATTTTTTGGGCCCGCCATTTTGGATCCAAGTTGGCGTCTTTGGAAACATTTTGTATTATTTTCGTAACCTACTAGTGATAGTGTACCTTTATACCAAATTTCATTTCAGTAGCCCCAGCCGTTTAGGCTCTATATTCTATACAATAATAGGGTTGGTGGCCATTTTGGATCCAAGATGGCAATTTTTTCAAAAAGTCTGATTTTTTCCCTGTACCTACTCTTGATAATACACCTTCATACCAGATTTCGTATTTCTAGCTCAATTAGTTTGGCCTGAGAATTTTGAGGAGTGAGTGAGTCAGTCAGTCAGTGACCATGGGGCCTGTGGAAGGGAACAAGATGGTAATATCTTGATACATATAACTGCCTTTGTGTCATAATAGTCTGTCATATCCCAATATGATCAACGATTATTGCTAAAGAAAATGTGTACACAAACATGCACAAAAATGATTTTTTTTTATATATATATATAAATATTTACTATCTGTTTTCCCGTAGTGCAGATCTGTAAGAAGGGATTAAGAAAATAAAGAAGGGAAATGCCCCCTTCAATTCCAACACCACTGACTTGCTCCGTTATACGAAAATAGGTAATCTGGTTCTCATGTTAAGTTTTGAAATTATCTTAACTTCAGTGTGTACTTTCTAAAGAATTTGAATTGAATTCATTTTATTTGTGTTTAGGTAACTTTGTTTCAGGTTGGTCTTTGCCTTAGTCGGGTGTGGAATTTGGAAAATTAACATGAATGTTGCAGAAGGTGCTGTGTTAATATTGTATTAAATTTTGATATTGTGCCATTATCGTTGCAGATTATAGCTGAGGCTGCTAATGGGCCAACAACACCAGCTGCCGACAAGATTTTAATTGATCGTAATATTTTGGTGATCCCAGACTTGTATGTCAACGCTGGAGGTGTAACAGTATCGTTTTTCGAGTGGTTGAAGAACCTCAATCATGTTTCGTATGGTAGATTGACATTTAAGTATGAAAGGGAATCCAATTACCACTTGCTAGGTAAGTAAATGTTCTGTTTTATCATGTTTATTAGTGTCTTGCGATCCAGTTAAGATATAAGAACTAGTGAAGATGATGATAATGCCAAATATAAGAAGTTTTACGAACGGAATACATCTAACAAACTCGTATACTTAGTGATGTAATCAGTAACATTGAAGAGTCCAGAAGCCAAGAGACAAATGATGTTCACGAATAAAAAAAAAAATTAGTTCTAGATAGGTAATCTTCTATATATAACTCGAAAATATGTGACGCAATACTCATATTTTTCGAAAGAAACCTTAGACCTTAATGTATACAAAGTATGACCATTTTGTGTCGCACACATTTCGGGTTATATATGAAAGATAGTCCCGAACATCTTTTTATTCCTCAATGTCACTTGTACCTCTTGGTTTCTGGAGTCGACAAGTAAGCCTGTACGTAATGTTCAGTAAGCTCTTCGTGTTCACCCAATTTCAGTGAGGAGCGGGGAAAGAGACAAGATAACACTTCCCAGTCTTGATTATTTTATTACTTGGATTTTACTCAGAACTTACGGCATTATAAACGTTGATCCTTGCGCCACAGTATAATTAATTAATTAAAAAAACTTATTGTGTTTATGTTATGTGCGTTAAATTACACTTATTGTGCGAATGTGGAGCAGATAAAATTTTCTTTTTAACAAGAATTGGAGATTATTTGCACGTAAATACGATAAGGGTATTTTCATTGTCCCGCCGTGAGTGTGGCACGTAGGTGTAGACCAATTAACATTTTTTTTATCCCAATAACAGGTAATTTAATAACAGATACATTGTTTTACTTATCAGAACGGTACTCTAGAAAATGGCACACTAACAAGGAACACTTGCCAGGTGACCGAGCCCGATTTTGATGACAATTCGTATGTAGGGACAGTGCCTAGGTAAACCTTCACAGCCAAAATTCTAGGTGCTGGCGTCAACAAATAACGACAAGGGAACCCGAGAAAGATGGAACGTAGAGAGAAAGTAAATCGAATACAGAGCACGGAAAACTCCTTTTCTCTTATAAACTGTTACATATATTGAAAGCAAATGACCATTAATGTATACTGGACAGGAGGTGATACATGCTGGAGGTTATACGACAATGACACCCATCTTGAAAGCGGCTATCTTGACTATGCTTCAACATTTTTAAAGTAAGTGGTTATGTGATTTCAGTATTATGCTGGAATGTTCCAAGAAACCGAATGATGAAGTCCATTTTGGCATAGCTCTAATCCTTTACGACAGAATGATATGTGAAATTGACCTCGAGAATGTCATTTTCACCTAGCAGTACGCCTTCTTAAAATTCGGCTTAATCTTCCGTTAGTGTATTTAAAACTGTATGTATAGTGAGTGCACTTTATGTTGCGGCCATGAGAATCATATTTCCCAGCATAACGATACCTCTTTTGTAAGCGTGTAATTTTCATTCCCTCAAGTGTTTCAACAAAAAATGTTTTTTTATCCTTCGACTCATACATTCTCCAGGTCACTTTCACGTGTCATTTTGTCGTACAGGGTTAGTTATACCAAAACTAACTTCATCATTTTGTTTCTTGAAACATTCCAACACAGATTCATGTGCCACATGAGCCGCTTACTATTTTAAAAATGTTGAAGCATATTCAAGATGGCGGTCACTGTCGTCATACCTTCCAGCATGTATCACCTCCTGTCCAGTATACATCAATGGCAATTTGCTTTCAATATATATATATATAACAGTTTATAAAAGAAAAGGAATTTTCTGTGCTCTGTATTCGATTTACTTTCTCTCTTACCTTGTCATTAGTTGTTTACAACAGCACCTATAATTTGGCTGTGAAGGTTTACCTAGGCACTCTTCCTACATCCGAACTTTCATCAAAATCGGACTGTCACCTGGCAAGTGTTTCTTGTAAGAAATGAGTACCCAAGCTTTGAGAGGCAAACTGATGCCTCCCTTTTTCTTTTAATAAAGAAAATGTAAAATAAAAACATCAGTGTAGCATGTGGTATTAAACCAGGAGTTATGCTTGACTGACGTATGTAAATATTTCTCAGATATTGCTATTACACAACAAAAAATTTTTTTTTTAGGATGATACACTTTGAATTAAAAACATCGTGCTAAGTCTCGAACTAAAAGCACATAATCACGGCATTTCTTCTCCATTCAATTCCGATCTTTTTTAATATAGATTTCAAAGTTACGAAATATATCGTTTGGAAAAATCCCTAAATCGGAACCAGTGTTTTCCCTATACTGTGAGCCTAAACTCAGGATGTCCATCGATCTGGAAAAGTCAGGGAATTTAGTGGATCAGGGAAAAGCCATGGAAAAAGCAGGGAATTTTCTTTAGGTCAGAGAAGCGTCAGAGAATTACAGGTAGGATTTCTCCGTGTTCTGCTCAAATTGTGGATGTTTCTGCCAATGGAGCGGAGCAGAGAATGGGTGCTGCGTCGGTCACTCCTTAGTTAGTGAACCTAGCCAAAGCTATTTCGTACGTTAAACCTGCTATTACATGTGGGAGACAAAATTAAGCTTATTTTTGTATCTTTTCCTTAAATAAATGCGTCGACGAGAATCTGGAAAACTGGGAAAAGTCAGATAATTTTTTGTCACTGCTCGTTGGACAAATCGGAATCCAGGTTTATTACCTTTATTTAATTTTTATTATTATTATTTATTTTGTTTTTTATTATGAGTGTAAAAGTTTTCGTAACACATCCTTTCAATATATAAAGCTTTTGTTTCCACAAACTTTGTGTTTTGTAGATTTTAAATATTTGAGATTAGACGCGGCGGCATTGTCCTTCTTCGTGTCCCTAATTGGTTTTTTGAGTCTTGTTTTTAAATTTTCTGTCATTCCTATGTATTTTCTTTGCCTGTGCATATTACGTCGTTACACTCTTCGGACATTCATTTTTTTTGGGAGGGGGTTAAAATAGCCTTTGGACCCGGATGTGTGTTTCTCAATTGTTTTGGGAAACACCACACTATTCATTTTTCTTTGGCAGGGGAAGGAGGCGTCAATTCGCATCTGAGTTGGTCTTTTATCTCTTGGTTTGAGGACTTCTGGCAAGTGTGAGGATTCCATAGCTCTCCACGGATGAATTATTTGGGACATATTGGTTTAAATACATTAACTTGTTTATAATATTTCATCACATTGATATGAATTTCGAAGCAAAATGATAAAATATCACTTGTAGTTAAGACTTCTGTTGTAGTGGTTAATACTTGAGACGTCAGCTCTGTTAATTACAGCAGCCTTTCGTTTACACTTGCGCTTATTTTAGGATCGAACTTTAAAATGATTCTCTAAGTTTAACATTTAGCGTGTGCCAGAGTTCTTCCCTTTCTCCTTTTTCTTGATTTCTCTTGTCCTCCTTTCTTTAGTGCTTTTAGCCCTTTTCACTTTTTGTTATTTGTCCAACTTACGGGGACAAACACCGGGTGTATGGATTTTCTCGGGGTTCTCCTGTTTCCTCCCACTTTCTTCATTCCACCAATTCATCCCATCATCATCCATCCGGCCTGAGCCAAAGTTGCCTAAAGTTCTTAAAATTAAATGCAAATTCAAACTTACTGGGGGGACATGTCCCCCCTCTCCTTGATCGGCATGTTTTCCGGCATTCTAGAAGTGAAACTGGAAAAGAGTCAGGTTAGCTAGCTGACATAAATGCAGTTGAGGGAAAATTGATTTTAAAGTTTAGAAGTGATCTTTCTTAGCAGAATTCTTAACCTATTCTATGATAACGTTTATAGGTGACGTGGTTTAAAATCTATAATCGAGAAATCCTGTCATCTCAAACTCTCTTTGCAAGATAAATACTGTTATAAGGCTAAATCGTGTTAGTAGCGTTTTTACTCAGATATAGTGTCGGTATTTCGAAAATTTGAGTAAGTAGTTTTGCGAATAGTGTAGGTTTAAACCTACTTGGCTTTTCCAGTGCCAGTCCGTATGTAACTTCTCTTAATGCTTATGGAACAATGGAAGAATTTGAGACTAGAGGGAAAGTTCTAGCCTGAACGAGTTACAACTTTTATCTTCTGTTGATTTCGCTTTTACGTTCTAACTTAGAAAAGGCATCTATTTTGCTGCCATTAATTGCTGTTCTGAACACTAATTAATATTAGAGATATGCATATATATTTAAAAATTAGTTTGTGTGGAGCCAGATGGCACATGTACAGCTGTGGACAATAGTATTGTCGCATGTCTTCAAAGAATATTTCCGAAATTCGCAAAGTGTGTGTAACATCTATTAATTAAAATTTGTTAGGTTTAATAGTTCCCATTACGTTACAAAAATATTACTCTCCGCGATAGAACAACGCAATTATTCAACTTGGTACAAATTTTGGACGTAGAACTTTTTGTCGACAAAAAATTGTTTTGCAAATATTTCCCTCATGTAGCTGCGTATCAGGACAATATTTTTGTCAACAGTACGTCAGATGATTGTTCATATGTATGCAAGTCAACAAATTTATACGAAGTTCCAAATTTTTTTTTGAAATAAGAAAATTCAGTGTGACAATACGTTTGTCCATAGCTGTACCATCTTGCTCCCATATATGCTTGTACAGCTATGGACAAAAGTATCTTGTTTTATCTTGGATAGTGATATTTTTGTAATGCAATGAAAATTATTAATTTTAATTTTCGTTAGTAGATGTCATATACGGGAGGGACATCTTTGCTTAAAATACCGTATATTATTGGTTTAAAACAAAGCATAAAATAAATGAATTTAGTTAAAATCTTGATGGATAATGTAAGATGTGTAGACGTGCAATAACTCTTCCACAACGTCAGTAAGTGTAAACTGGTGACATGTATTCTTTAAAGGAAAAAAAAATAAATGATTTTGCATCATCATCTCGATTATTTATTACTTTTTTCTGTAGTGAAAGGCAAATACTTTGAGTTTGGTAAAGTGTTTATTCATTTATTTTATATAAGCAAGATTTAAGTATAAAACTTAACCTTTTCGTGTTGCAGAGTCTGTTCAGGAGTCTTTGGAACGTAGGTTTGGCCGTGTAGGAGGACGTATCCCAGTGACTCCATCCGAAGCCTTCCAGAAGAGAATTTCTGGTGCATCTGAAAAGGACATTGTACACTCTGGATTAGATTATACAATGGAAAGATCAGCGAGGGTATGTATATTTATTAAATGTATTGGCGTTTCCTTAACATTAATCCCGCACCTGTCCGCTCTGTTCATGTTTTCTTTCCTACCAGTTGATAACACTTTTGCGAAACGTACTGCTTTTGTATTGTTTGTGTTGTTATTGTACATCTGTTCAAAGAATCTACCATGTAAGCATACTTTCTTTCTACCTGTTTTACCATTTTATATATTAAATGTATTGGTAATATATGGTGATTTATAAGGATATACAAAAAATATTACCAAGTCAATTAATTTATATGGGTGTTCGAGCACATTTCGGTCTTTAGAGGGACACACATTGTTCTATTCAAGAACAAATATGAGATGTACGGGATGAAAATGAAAATGAGCAAGGTTTTCATACCTAGAAATACAGTCACGAGTATCGAAGTTAGTTATCGATAACCAGGGACGTATTTAGGGGGCGTCCAAACTTCCCCCCTTTTCCCCCGAAACCAGTTTCTAGACGTGCCTCACAAGAAGCATCCATTTGTGCAACTCTTGGCATTGCTGTCATTGTCTGGTGATAGAACTGGAGGGTACCTACCTTATTTATTTAGTGAGTTGGATTCTGTACTAAATTCATCTTACATAAAAAGAAAACTGAAATCAATCTTTATATTATCTGCCTGGTTTAAGTTAGTATTAGTGAAAACAAGAATTTCATAAACGCCTCATTTAGTGCATATCTTTATCAGTTAAAAAAGAAGACTTGTGTCCCCTCTCTTTTCTGTTAGCCTAGATAAGAGATCCTTTTAACATTCCTGACGCATTTTAATACGTGACATGTTTACATTCCACTATCACCAGGTGTCCTCACATGCCTATTTCTTGCCCAGCACGTGGCCAGTCTGCTCTCGACCACATACCTGTTTACCTCTTCCCCTCGACTGAGCTTTAACTTTAAACCACTCGAAAAAGTACAGTGGACTAAATGAAATATTGTGGATACTTAATTCAATCTTTTGACATGTTTTAGAGGAGTTTTATTCCTTTAGGATTCAGCAGCAAAAGCAGTCACCTGTTGGCATGTGACTGTCTGTTGACAGTTTCAACTCATGAAATACTAGGGCTACGAAGATAATTGAGGTGTCACTGGGAGGGTCTCGATGAGACAAGTTCAAAGCTGGATAGTCTGTCCATAACTTTCAACTCAGGAACCCAGGGTTCGGAAGGTGGTTGAAATGTCTTTCGATAGGTCTCTGCGAAATTTTTCGAAAGACAATATATCATCCAAATCAGATGATCGCTGCTGAAACCTGGCGGCAGCACTTGCGCACAGTCCCCCGACTGGGTTACTTTATTTTACACATAATGGTTCGTGTTTAGTGACTGATGAGTAGAACGTGCTGGTTCTATAAACAGTTAAAACCGACCCTCATCCATTCGAACCTCGAATGTGGTATTCACTAGCTTAATTCCTTTGAGCATACGACCACCGCACGTAACTTTTAACGTTCGTTGAACAAAATCGAAAAGGAATTTGATGAACACGAAATTGAAGAGTAATTTCATTGTGTATCTGTAATATGTCGTAATGCCTTGTCTTTGACGAGCAAACAAAATGTGTTCAAACATCAAAGTGCTTTGAAAATAATGTGAATAGATACTTGCGTGTTTGGAGTGTCCTTAAATGCATTTTTCACTCACACATTTTACTTAATACTATATAGGCAACAGACAAAAGAAGCACCGAGGGATCGTAGCTCAGTTGGTAGAGCGTTGGCTGGGCCATCTGAAGGTCCTGGGAACGATTCCAGTGGCAGCATATCCTGACTGAGGTTTTTCTAGGGATTTTTTTGTCATTCTAGGCAAATGTCGTGATGGTACCTACTAACTAAATCTTGGTTGACTATCTTTCAACATCATCAACCCCACCCTATCGTGGCTTGAGTCTGAGATGCCTAAAGGCCATAACTAAACTTAAAGAAAGAAGCAATTCTAACGTTTCGACAATATTCATTCAGTTGCTCAAGCATTGCTTAACCACGTCATTATTATCGAGTATAATCATTATTGAATACATCAGTCCTCATTTCCTTGTATGCCTTACGCAGTTTCACTTGTCCTTGTGGTCAATGCAGCAATGGACGGAAGCCTTTTTCGGTATTCCTTCATTCAGATGGCACTCCAGCATAGATACATCTATCCAAGTTTTTCACGAACCTGGTGAATTCAAGTAGCGTATTTTTCCCTTATTAAATGTTTTTCCATTAACTTTCTTCTTAACACTAGTATTAACTAACCAACTGTATGGCTTACGGAACTCACAAGTTCATCGCCGCAGTAACAATCGTTCGGCACCGGATTCTATCCTGGGTTTCATCAAGCAAGTTTTGATTACGAACATCACCTCTCGAAGATCGCTTCTAATATTGTCATTAGAAATTACTCTGGTTGAGGTTATCCATTTGCTATCATGCTAAGGAAGATAGCATTATTCAGCACTGGACATACCCACAAGAAAATACTAATGTAGATCACTTGGAAACATGAGCCAACTAGTAGCTAATTACGTTGTTATATTATTTATCTCTAGGACAACTTTCGTTCACTCGTGCATATCATTCCTGACCAAAGCTTTTTGTCATCTTAACATATTTTATATTCACATATGCCAATTCAAATGTTGAATTCATTTTTGTTCTCATGCGAGGGTAAAATGTGGTCTTCGGAAACTTATAAACCAGTTAGAAACCTCTACAGAGTGATAAATAATTCTAACATGCTAGGGGAAGGTAAGTATATTGAGAAAATGAAAGGTCAGTTTTATGTTAATGCATTTATGAATTCAGATCTGTGTTGAGAATCGTAAATGTTGCTAGTAGCAATTCGCAATTTAAATAATTAAATATTTTAAAGTTGTTTTATAAGCTACAAATAAAAATAAGATCTGTAGTAATTTTCTTAGTCATGGATTGTTCCTTAGTATGTTACAATTGGGCAGTAATTTGTAAGTTTAATCTAATATATGAACAGGAAGTTTTCCTGAAACTTAATGTGGTTAAGGAGATTTTGTTGAACTTTTAAAATTAGGTGAGAAATATATGATTGAAACGTTGGTAATAAGTTGAAAAGTGCCGTCAAATACCCGAAAAGCGTTGGATATCGTTGAGGATACAATTTTTTGTGATAGTGTGCGAAGAGAGCGCACTACGTCACAACTGTTGCTGGAGATGTCACGGAAGCGTTTGCCTCGTATAGTTTGACTGTTCACGCTCGATTTAAAATGACGGTCGGGTTAAGCGTAGAAATACCATTATTCACGGTATTGCGAAACTGCTGTTCATAAATTGCGTCGTAAATTCTTGAGACCAAAAACAAGGAAGAGCCTTTTTTAAAGAAATGTCAAAAAAAAGAAAAAAAAAGAAAAAGGCGTAATGTTGTAGCTAAAGGCGTCCAAGTGTGGCGAACTATCGTAACCATTGACGTAATATTTCTGCAAATAAAGATGTAAGGTGTTGGCTTGACAAATCTCAAAGTTGAATGCAATAAAGGTATTTAACAAAAGTTTATAATTAAAGAATGAACTTCGAGATTCATGTGCTTGTCTGGTGCGCAATGTCAAATGTCTATGAAAATCACCTTTTAATTTATGACCATTATTTTTGAGCACTCTGTATATAAACTTACCTCCAGCTTGGGATTCCATCCTCGCTAATACCGAATCGTACAGAGCGATATGACGATTATAAACACTACTAGTTTTGCCAATGATCGGCTTCATTTGGTGTGAGGTAAGGGTTAAAAGATTAATGAAACCGTCCGAAAAATTAGTCTCTGTCCAAGCTGTGAGATGGTTGAATCTAAAATGGCTGTTCGTTGAGGAATTGTCGCAGTGTATTATGAAATGAAATGCAGTTATCTGATACTGGAACAGATAGACTTGAATTTATAACTATGTATGGCTTAAAAGGTTAAAATTTTGGGACATATATGTTTATTTTAGATGTTAAATGTGTGTAAAGAAACTGTGATGTAAAAAAATGAGTAATTCCTGAAGAAGTGTTCTTTTATTGTACTTCATTATGTGAAAGCATGATTTATTGAACAAACCTTGATCTAAATAAAGTGTAATAAAACAACACAGTTTTTATTTTTCACATACGTTTCTCTACACCTAACATCCCCCCCCAAATTTCAACTTTTTTTTTTTAATAGCATAAATGCGTCCAAATTTGTTTGTTCCAATATCAGGTAACTGCATTTCATTTCGCAATACACTGTGACAGCATAGCATCTACATCATTTCTTCATAGGACCGCCATTTTTGATTCAAACATCACATAGCCCAATTCTTCGGACAACTTGATTAATCCACCCCATTTTTTTTACCTTTCTTTCACGCCAGATGAAGCCGACATATGAATTGGCGGAACTAGTAGTGTTTATAATCGTCATATCGGTGTACGATTTGGTATTAGCAAGGATGGAGTACCAGGTTGGAGGTAAGTTTCGAATTTGGTCCTTGCCTGGACCAAATTTGCTATTTGACCCTGAAGATAAATTTGCACAAAAAGTTTAAATAAATAAAAGTTTGGTTTGTTCAGTATTTTATTTATGGGCAATACTACCACTACGACCTAT
>JAGDQP010000038.1:0-150588 GCA_022664845.1 Lepisma saccharinum
TTGCCCAGTCTGTCGTGTGGTTCTTCTGGACCGATTTTGATAACTCAATTTTTTTTTTAATATTCAGCTTAACACGTAGTTGAGCCATCAAGAAACTTCGTTCCTTTCCGTCATATCTCAACTGAAGGAGAAGTGTTTGAGTGTTTTCCCCATGTATTCCTTGTGTGAAATATTTATTACATTTCTATGAATTTTTCTTATTTTTAACTATGACTTCTGCATTTTCACACAAAAGTCGTATTGCTATTCTAAAATAAAGCACATGTTGAATTTTTAATTTTGTAATTTGTCTGCTTTGTCTCTGCAGTTAACCAATAATATAGTTCAAACCAGTTGCCATCCAGATCCCTTCGAGTCAACATCTCCATGGCGCTGTACAAAAACTTTGAAGTGATTCCAATTATTGGTGATGGCAACTGTTTGTTTCGTGCAGTTTCTTATTGTTTACATGAAAACCAAAATGAACATTTTGAGATTCGTTCAAATTGTGTTAACAACGTGATCAAGAATTGGCACATATATAAAGATTTCATTATTGGTGATCAATCTTATACAGCGCCTATCAATAAGCCTGCTGATTATAAACATGTGATGGCGGTCGATGGTGAATTTGCTGGGCACGTTGAACTCAGTAGTATCAGCGATTTATTTCCTCAGTATGTTTTTAGAGTGGATTATAAAAATAATGAAACTATAGTTGAGTATGGCTCCGGTAAAATTGTTCATAATTTACTATTCTCGGGGCATTTAGACAATGGACATTACACTGTGTTGAAGAATAGTACACATATACCATTACTTTCGGTGACGAACCAAGAAAGGGTCACTTTGACAGGTTGTCCTGAAAGGAAGAACAAAACATTGAATCACGACGACTTATCCCCTGTATTGAACGAAGATGACGTACCTTATACTGGTAGTGAAAATTGTGGGCGAAAAAGAAAAGCTACTTTGACAGGTCGTCGTGAACGAAAGACAAAAAACTTGAATCGTGATGATGGTTTTAAAGTTGATAAACTCTACAATCCAAAAATATTGGAACCAAAGTTTAAGTGCGCTGTATCAGATGTAATACCGAATTTTAATCCCTTCTCAATCGGTAGTCTACAGGAAGTTTGCCAATATTGTTCTGCGTTATATTTTACACTTGAGAAAAATACATCAGGACGCTATGCACTCTGCTGTTATGATGGAAAGATCAAACTTCCACCAACTACCATTCTTGACAAATTGAAAAAGTTATTTACTGGTAATGATGAAATATCGAAAAATTTTAGAGAGAATATTCGTCAGTATAACAACGCGATGTCATTTGTTTCATTTGGCGCTAAAGTTGAAGTGCCAGCAAATTATGGTCCGTATTGTTTTAAAATTCATGGAATAATTCATCATCGTATTTCACCATTGTATGCCCAGACCCAAGAAAGGAGTTCATACGGCCAACTATATATCCTTGACTTTGCCAAAGCAAATGAAATTAGAATGTCTCATGACGCTAATGCTTTCCTGAGAGAGGATGTACTTCGTAGTCTATGTACATTACTCGAAGATTTCAATCCTTATGTGCGATCGTACAAAACAATGCATGGAAAAGTTGAAGAAGAAAAAGCCTTGGCTTTGAAAGAAAATCGCCCACAACTAAATTTTGTAATGAGGTTCTATCATGAACCATCTGCAGATCGCCGGCGTTTTAATGAACCAACAAATTCAGAAATTGCCGCAGTGTTTGAAACAGCTGATGGAGCGCCACCTTCTTATAGAAATATTACAATTTATGAGAAAGAAGGAGGTTTGCAGAACCTGAATTATGATAGTATGCACTGTGATCCTATGTCTTACACCTTAATTTGGCCATGTGGTGAAACCGGTTGGCATATAGAAATGCCGGCTCTAGGTGAACGTCAAACCAAAATCCGAAAAACGGTGACTATGCGAGAGTATGTTTTGTATAGAATTGCTGTACGAGGTAAAGGTCCCTTAGGTAATTTTAATTCTGTCATCAACGCTGGGAAACTGACTCAGCAGATTTTTGTGGATTATTATTGTCGCATTGAAGGAGACCGATTAAAGTATATCAGGAAAGAACAAAGTAAATTACGTGTGGAAACATATGTAGGTTTAGCAGATGCATTACATGTTAGGGCAGAGCAAGAAAATCTTCGAGTTGGACGTATTGTCATTTTACCCTCTTCCTTTATTGGCAGTCCCAGAAATATGATGCAAAATTACCAAGATGCCATGGCAATAGTTAGGAAGTTTGGAAAACCTGACATATTTATTACTTTTACATGTAATGCTGGATGGCCAGAAATTGTAAATAGTATTCATCCTTGGGAAACAGCAAATAACAGACCAGATATTGATGTTCGAGTTTTCCACACTAAAGTTAAAGAACTATTACGACTGATTCATACAGTACAAATCTTTGGTAGAGTCACGACATTTCTGTACACGATAGAGTTCCAAAAACGCGGCCTTCCTCACATTCATTTACTATTGACTTTAGAAAGTGATTGTAAATTTCGAAATCCAGGTGAAATTGATAAGGTTGTATCAGCTGAAATTCCAGATCCTTCAAATATAGAACTCTACAAGCTGGTCACAACTCATATGATCCATGGTCCATGCGGTCGTCTGAACCCCGCTTGCGTTTGTATGGAAAATGTAAGAAAGATTTTCCGAAGTCATTCGTTGAGCAGACAAATGAAAATGTAAATGGCTATCCTTTATACAAACGTCGAGATAATGGCAGAACTGTAAAGAAACGAATTCAGGGGGAGTATATTGAAATAGGAAATCAGTTCGTTGTACCCTACAATCCTTTCCTTCTTCTCTATTTCCAAGCTCATATTAACGTTGAAATCTGCTCAAGCGTACGCAGTATTAAATATATACATAAATATATATACAAGGGTCATGACTGTTGTAATTTACATATAGCTGTACAAGATAATAGGTTTGACTATGATGAAATTAGTCTGTTCTTGAATGCTAGATATGTTGGTCCAACGGAAGCTGCATGGAGGATGTTCGCGTACTCTATGCATGATCAGTCGCACGCTGTAGATCGATTGCCAGTTCATTTACCAGATTCACAAGATGTGTTCTTCAAAAGCAGTGCTCCTGAAGAAGCGTTAATTCAAGCAGAATTGCGCAATACCAAGTTGGTTGCATGGTTTAAGTTAAATAGTAATCCAGCCACAAGAAGTCCTTATATATATCCTGAGACGCCAGTACATTATACATGGAAGGCTAATCAGTGGCATAAACGAAAGAAGTACCATAGGATCATAGGTCGTATGTACAATGTTTCACCGTCTGATTCAGAACGATATCATTTACGTTTATTACTGCTTCACGTAGTGGGTGCTACTGACTTTAAGGATTTAAGAACTTATAAAAATGTTGTATATCCTACTTTCAAATCAGCAGCTGTGGCACGCGGCTTAACACTTAACGACTGCGAGTGGCAACATTGTTTAGAAGAGGCAACTTCATTTCAAATGCCATATCAGTTGCGACAGCTATTCGCATACATATGCGTTTTCCAGATGCCAAGTAATGCATTAAATTTGTGGCACCTGTTTAAGAATTCATTATCTGAAGATTACTTGCAGTCTCACCCTGAAGATGTTTCTTATCAGCTGGCTCTTCAAAATATTTCTGAAACTCTAAAACTTCACGGATGTTCCCTATCTTCTTTTGATCTGCCCCCAGTTCAAAATTTGTTAGTGAACATGGAAAGTAACAACGTTCAAAAATTAGCAAAACCGCAACAATTGACAAACATGATGTCAGAGGCAAATGAAGAACAACATGTCTTCATAGATGAAATTAGAGGCTTGATTGAGACGTATGATGTAAATGTGAGTAATGCATACTTCCTAGATGGCCCAGGAGGCACGGGAAAAACCTTTGTGTACCAGTGTTTAATTGGCCTTTGTGAACAACTTGGACTAAACGTCATTTCTGTGGCATGGACTGGAATTGCTGCTATGTTACTGCCTCATGGTCGTACTGTTCATAGCCGTTTCAAGTTGCCATTAAGTTTACATGAACATTCAATATCGGGGCTAAAAGTGAATAGTAAAGAAGCACGTGAGATTCGATCCGCTAGATTGATTATTTGGGACGAAGCTCCTATGGCCAGTAAGCATTCTTTGATGTGTGTAAACCGGCTCTTACAGGATATAATGAATAATGGTGTGCCTTTTGGTGGGAAAATCATAATATTGGGGGGAGATTTTAGGCAAGTTCTACCTGTTGTTCCTCATGCATCGCGAGCTACAACAGTTCATAATTCGATCAAATTCTCACCCTTATGGCCCGTTTTCAAAATATTCACCCTTCGCAAAAATATGCGTGCCAAGCCTGAGGAGTGCGAATTTGCTAACTTTTTGTTACAAATAGGTAATGGTGAATATAATCCTGCAGACATCAATAATTCCGACTTAATTGATTTACCCACTTCTCTGGTGTCAAGTGGAGATATTGTGACCGAAATCTATGGCACAGACTTTTCAGCACTCCAATATTCTGTTATCTCTAAAATGGCTATTCTCGCACCAAAAAATGAACACTGCAATGAAATAAATAAGAAGGTTTTAGATCTAATACCTGGAGAAGCCAGGAGCTATACAAGTGTGAACCAATTAATAACTGAGGATGAAAGCGAATTGCTGCAGTTTCCCACAGAATTTTTAAATAGTCTTGAGGTCAGCGGTTTGCCACCACATGAACTAAACTTGAAACCAGGCTGTATTGTGATGCTCCTGCGCAACCTGAATGCCGCCTACGGTTTGTTGAATGGTACGAGACTCAAGGTATACAAAATGTACGATAATATACTGGAGTTGGAAATTCTAACTGGACTAAATATGGGACAGAAGGTATTACTACCTCGGATTGATCTGTCTCCATCAGATACCATTCTACCGTTTTCTTTTAAACGCAGACAGTTTCCCGTAGGACTGGCCTTTTGTATGACCATTAATAAAGCACAGGGACAAACTCTTGAAAAAGTGGGTATCTACCTACCTGAACCTGTTTTCACTCACGGTCAATTGTATGTTGCTCTATCTCGCGCGAAATCATTTGAAAATGTCAAGGTTCAGATACAGCCAAAGGGTCGACGCACAGCTAATATTGTATGGAAGGAGGTATTATAAAGTTATGTATAATTTCTAAATGAACAAATGATTAGTTATTTATGTACATCTATATGTTAATAAAATTTTCGAAAAAGAAAGCAGCTCGAGTATATTCTATATTCCTCGCTTCAAAGCAGCATAGGTTGATGGGCGAAAGTATAAAAATGAGAAGGCTTTCAGATGCCGCAAATACTTACCTTTAATACATCACCAACCTACCTAATGCTGCGGAGCAGCACGGGTTTACTAGTTATTATTATTATTATATATATATATATATATATATATATATTTATTTATTTATTTAAGAAAGAAATCACATCATATATCATTACACGTTCCTGCATGTATTATACTTACTTAATAACTCTCGTCCTTTTAGCTCGTGAAACGCCATGCCTCAATTTTTGACTTTTATCCAGCAAGTCAAGAAGTTTGGTAAGGTGTTCTGCCAAAGGGAGACTCTTTCGATCTTCACCGTACAACTCCCGGTCGACTGTTCGAGAAAATAAATATTAGTTAACTCATAATACCATACCAAAAAAAAATAAAAAAAAATACACGTACAAAGTAGCACTTCAAGATCAATTCACTAATGATTAAAAAAAAAGTATTTATGGTCTTTAGACAACTATGCCTCGAACCAGGTAAGAGTAGAGTAGAGGATATTGGAAGACAGTCGGTTAGGGTCTAGTTTGAGGTACCATCCTAGCATTTGCTTAGTGTGACAGGAAAATTCCTAGAAAAACCTATCAGGATGGCAACCCCTGAGATTATTCCCAGGACCTTTCGATTGCTAAGCTAACGCACTACCAACTGAGCTACGACCGTTCGTTAATTCACAACGTTCTGAATGTTCATAAGAAGGAATTAATAATTAGTACACAAAATAATTAATACATTTAAATATTAGTACACAAAATAATGAATACATTTAAATGGAAATAATATATATTCTGAAAGAAGGAAAATACACACAAAGGGGAAAATATGTGAATACTCTTCTTTCGTACATACATTACATTTTTCCTACATATATATAAATATTACATGCTTGATGATGCTTCCACTCGGGCCTAACAAAACGTTGGATAGAATTTAGCTTGTTTTAATGCTATTCTAAAATCGAACAGAGTTCTATAGATACGCAAGTATGCAAAGGAACTAATTCAGACAATTCCGTTTCAGACTCAGCCCCCTAACAGTTACGGACCTCGCGCGACCTCATCTGACTGCGAGTCCGTGCTTGAAGCTCCCTCCCGAGTTTAAGATTGAGCGAAGTCGACTCCAAATGTGCATTTATGCTGGGCAGTCATTTACGTTTGAGTTCTGCTGCCTCGCCTCTTATACCGACTTTGGTTCACCAGGCAAATGTCGGTACTATACCTAGACAAGACCCTGGCTACTATCTCCCTCCGAAGCGTTCGCCGAGGGACGTCATTTTTTCAGATTTGTGGCGGTTTTACGACATATTTGTCAGTAAATGTCATGAAATATGTTTTAAAAGAATCCCGTTAAGTTTTTCACATTTCGACGGAGTACGAGATGCGGAAGTAACGTACTTTTCGACTACTAAATTGTTATATTCTTTTATGTACGTGACTGGATAATTACGATCATGTGATAATCTTCAATTCACGTTCAGTCACCTATATTAATTCCACTATAATTAAACTATTTATTCAACTGTACCATTTAGTCAAGAATATGATCAACTGAAAAATGGACATTATTTCTGCCGCACCCTGTATAGTAAATTCAACACTACAAATCAAATAGTGTCATTATGTGGAAATGCTACCAATAAATATTTGCTTGCTTACGAGTTTATGTCGTGCTTCGTAACGATCAATTATTTTTATAAATTATAAGCGCTGTATTGTGTAACGTTTCACAGTCCTACTGCTTCCTTCCTCAGAGACTATGAACACCAGATATATTTCGCGGCGGGCGTAAGCCATAGTGCTGTCACCGCCCATAAAATTCATTTTATTATTATTAGCAGATATACTTTAAAGTGTGCATGAAAGGCTTCTTTCGAGTGACAGAAAAAGGAGAAATGAAAGAAAGAGTACGTAACAATAAAGAAGTTAGCGTTGCGATTCTACCAATAATCGCGAAGGCTCCGGTCCCTTGATAGAGTCTCAAACATTCATTTTTATTTATAAAACAGATTGGCAACACTGATAACTGGGCTACCTGAGGACGGGAACACCCAGTTTTTTTTCATTTGCGTCGAATAATGCTTACGCCAAGTTTGCTGCAAATAGTGTAATATAACTGAAATAATTTCAAAAATTGAATTTTAAAGAAAATAGGTTGGCAACACTAACAACTGGGATGCTTGGGGACGGGTATGCCAATTCGGCTTTGAACTCGGCTTAACGAGACCTTTGCAACGAGACCGCAACCACATTCGTAGCTCTAGTAGTTCCCGAGTTGCGGTCGGACGGACAAAGCAGAAATATACGGTCCCTATCAAAACTATGTCGGGGATATTTGAACGTACCAAGTTATAAAGTGTGCAGTTACTAAACGATAATAAGACAATGTTTCTAAACGGCAAATGTTATGGATATCTATGATATTAATGGCGGCCACATTAGATTTCTTTTTTATTGATCCTAGTTTAATTATAAATATGTTTACGTAGTTCAATGAATATTTGTTGTAGTAATTATTCCTATTAATTAATGAATCGCGAGAAAAGTACCACGATTTATTAAGAACGCATCTATCTATGTTCAACGATGGTTTTCTAGATATCATGTAACAGCATTCCATAACCAATCTATCAACACCTCATTTGACTTTTGTACAAAATTTGTGCTAATTCTATGCTCTACTTTTCAATGTGTAGGTGTTATGCACTGGAATTTGAATTTATGTGATGGCCTTTAGACATCTAAGGCTCAGGCCGGAATATAGTAGGGGAAATGATGCGGGAAAGAGTCGGCCAGGGCCTAATTTGAAGGCACCATCCCGAGATTCCCGAAAATTACCTGGTGTGACTGAGGAAAGCCGAGTAAAAACTCAGTCAGGATGGTCGACCGCTGGGACTGAACCTAGGACCTCCCGAATACAAACGCTCTACTAATGAGAAACGGCCGCTCGTAGTTTTGCACTGGATTTGGAATGTTTACGTCTCGTTCATGCTCCATTACCCTAGTATGCAAATTACGCTTAGCCATGTCAATGTATTCTTCTTTAAAAGTGCGTGTTATTTCGTATACCCCTGATAATAGTTCCGGACCGAAACCCCGTTCCCATGTAACATGTCCCCGACTTTAGTGTTTACGTAATTTTCTCTCTTTCATGTCTGCGTTTTCTATCACTTTATTTTCTAAAGTTCTGTCTAAAATGTGTCTAGTATTCAATAGTCTTTAAGGAAGTAGTAAAATATAGTACAGTGAAATAAACAACACAACGCTTACAATGTAAACGTGATTTATCGTCATGAAAGCTCGATACCACTTCGTAAGTAAAATGTAAACCACAACTAGATTTTTAAAATACACGCACAATTATACACTTTTGATTGTTACGAACTGGTTAAAAAAATGGCACACATTGTTTACGATCGTATCATTATTAGTGCTACTCTGGAAACTATAATCGATAAATTGTGCGGAGGAAACAAAATAAAAAAGGATTTTCACTCGACTTCACAATGAAAATTACAACATTTGAAATAATTAAGCATATTTCAGTAAAACTGTAATATAATGGTTTAGAAGACGCTGAAATACTGGATCAATAATCAAGGTAAGATCATTTTATATTTCTTCAAACATATTATATCTTATCAGGAACTACGTACAAATGCTTCTCTTGAGTTTCCATTAAACTTGAAGTAAATAAATCCTCCCCGTATTTTTTTAGTTTTCTCATTACACTGTCAAATCCCCAGATTTTCTTATCATATTGTCCGCCCTGCTGGAGGGAAAATATTACGAAAGCAATAAATATAGTCTTTGGTGGGCTACAGGAATGAAAAAAAGGGACGAGCTATGTACAAAAGAAGAAATGATTGTTTGAATGCATAGTACTGTGATTTACTGTGGTTTCTCATACGGTAGTTGAGTAAATTTTATAGTTACTACATGTTTCTATCAAATATTCTATGTTGTGTCCTTTTTCTAACTTCATATCTTTCTTTCTTAATTTTCTTGTCCTTGCTTGCAATGTCTCTATCTTGTACTCTACCCTAGTTGATAAGAATGTTCTAATAGAGGATATGTTTATAGCTATCAAATGCCCAGCGATAGATTGAAGCCAAAAAAACAATTGAGCATCAACTAAGGTGACGAAAGTGATTGGTTAGCAGACAACTACAGAGCTTGCTGCCATCTTTGTTAGCTGAAAACAATGATTTTGATTGGAGTAAGTAAGGCTAACTGGGCGGGACTAAGTTGTGACGTTTGGCTTCATGTTCTTAGTGAAATGACACATCCTCTAATAGAACATCTTTGGTGTGAATAAACATTACAAATCTATACGTTTATTGTATATACAGATAAACTACGAAGATACGAGACTGTTTGGAAATAAAAGGCAGTTTTCGTACCTTACTCAGTTTTGGAATGGAGTAAATATACCAGCATCATTCAAAATAGTAAATAGAGGAATGTCAATAAATAACATACAAACTGGTGGAGGATAACAAAAAATGAACGTGAGAAGTTTCGAAAAGTGTCCCCAGGTGGCAGCACATAACACTTCATACTGCGTCAGTGAGCAGCGCCACCGATGATTGAAGGTGTGTCAGTGCATTCCTACCGTGTTAGAGGAATTTACGTTACAGGAGTAGCCTCATGTGATTGATCAAAGCCACGAGCAGGATGCAGAATTTGGGTGGCAGTCTCAGTAAAGCTCTGACTTAGCCCCGAGCGACTGTCCTTTGTTTGGTCCGCTCAAAGCTCACCATGGCGGTAAGTGTTTCTCGGAAAATACAGACAGGAGGTCCGTATGCGGTTGTAGCAGCAACCCAAAGACTTGTATGCCGCAGGTACTGAGGAGCAGAATTAGTGGTCCGGTCCCCATGTATCAAAATTTTCTCTTACGTAGTTCACGCTTCCGAAAGATTTGAGAAACACTGCTCTACAGTAACATTAATAAAGTCATCCAATTTGTATACTTACTTTCTTCTGCGAGTTCAGTGTCCGTTGTTTCTTCATAGCCCGTGGGTTTTTCCGGGAGCATAAGACCTGTTTCGAAATCAAAACCTATAGCTTCCAGATCTCGCCTTGCTTGTCTTATGATTGCACCACCCTAAAGAGAAAAGGATGTAATTCAGTTCAAAAGATATTATTCATTTACCTCTATTCTATTATGCACTTATACAATAGTCTAAAACTAGCTACATTAAGAAAAACCGTTGAAGACAAAACCCGAAACGAAAACAGGTAACATAACATCACATATGCTAAAACTTCTTTCAATGTACATGGTGCTGCGTATGGTAGTTACCCGTACTTTTGTTGTTGTTGGTGGTAATTTGCGGAAAGGTCCGAAAGGTAGAAAACAATCTAACTAGCTAGTACATTGAGTTGTATATGCTTCTGACTTATCAGACAAGTAAACAGATTTTCGGTTAACTGACTTATGTCGCACACAGTACGTCTAATTTTTTTACACTTTATTTACAGCCTTAAATTATAAACATATACACCTTTAAAAAAAAAAAAAATCAGTCTTTACATGTAATATTACTGACTTGCACCGAAAGGCGCTTCCATAAATTTAACGACTTTCCGTTGAGGACGAATACAATTAATATTCGAGGTACGTAATTGTGATAAAGACATTTTAAATACGCGTGTTATAAAACAGGATTCACGTTAAAGTTCTACCCTCCGCAATGTTGAAACTTCAAATACGCGAAGCTTTTCGCCCCTTAACCTACATGGGGGAGGATCATGTTTTAAAATTAGCTAATCTACTGCCAAACCAAGTTAATCAACTATTATTTCGTATAAAAGGAAGATGTAATGATAAATGACCGACAACGGTTTAGCTTGGAGTTGGAAGACTGCCCAAAATGCATAGTCGGGTAGAATAATTCCTAACTGAAAACCATTCAAGAAGAAGAAGAAGAAAAAAAAAGGGAATGTCTCCCAATTTACCTAACAGTAAGTTTAGCTTAGTATTCATAAATCAGTAGACTGCGCAACATCATACATTACTACTTCTGCGTATTTTACTATTTCCTGTCAGGTAGATGTTCCTAGCCTGAAGACTATCAGATTGTCGACAGAAAAGTTTCCGATCCTTTGCACAAAGGGTTACATGAATTTTGCTCTGTGATGTCTATCCTCCCAGGCGGTCTTACTTTTATTTTTATTTTTTTAAAAAAGGAGAGCTGTTATTACGCAGAAATACCTTACTCTAGCTAAAATTTCAGCGTTCACTTTACGATACTGAAGAAAATATTTGTCCGATTCGCCAAACCTACATGCCTTCGGAGCATCGATCAGATATACGCGACTCTCAACTCTAGATTTCGGAAGACGTCTAATACTGTGGACGTTAATTAATATTAATGGTTAGTTTAATGTGTACGGAGATGATAAAGCTACTAGCCTCTAAGTTGATATCAACGTCAAAGAAGGAATCTTGGCTAGTGATATGTTCCACATGAGATTGGTTCGGATGCTAATATGTGAAAGAGTTGTTTCACATTGATGGACAAAGTAAAATGATATCATTATTAACGACATGTAGTAAAACACGAGAAATTCAAACTTCATATCTCTGGGATTTATAGAACCTGAGTTATAACTCATTTTTACTCTCCCACACGGTCCATAGAAAGGGATAGGAAAGACACCTCACAGTGCCATCCAGGTTTCTCAAGAGTTAACTGGCAGAAATCTAGCAATATTTTATGATTAAGAATATGATGGCAAAAGCAGGATATGAATCTGTGCCGCCAACCTAGTGACCATACGCAGGTAGTAAACCAAGTGTGCTAGACATATAAGACAGGGTCCAAGGTATTGTTAGCTACATTAAATCTTCTTTGTACTCTTCAAAGATTATTCCTACATCTCTCTATATACAGAAAATTATTTGTAGCTAAAACAAAACAGTCTGACAAAATCACTTCCCTTTCCCTCAAATATATATACTAAAATATGTAGCAGGATCCGGAAGCCTTCCCCCCACACCCTTTTTTTTTATTAAAGGGAAAGCATCCAATGCGCAGAGAATGGGAACTCTTTATTAAATTTACCCATCATAAAATTTCTCTGTGACATGATGCTCTGCATACACAAAAATTCTTGACATTTTTTTGTTAATTACTCTATATTATAATTATAATTAAAATTAGTTTCAGGTTATGCCTACTTACCTTCCTTTCATAAATTAACCAACGATCTCTAAAGCCAGATGGCGGCAGTAGTTCCGGTCGTTGCACGAAATTACAATGCTGTTCCTACAAATTTAAGATTAGTGTTCAATCGTAACCATTTCAAAAGTTCTATCCATGCAGATTTTTAATTTGTTCACTGTTGAAAGAGCTTTAGGTTTAGATATCCACAACAACAATCGAGCGATTTCAACAATGAACAAAAACGAAGAATTGGCAGAAATAGAACTTTTGAAATGGTTATGGACTTTCTTCTCTGATAAGATAAAATGAATTGTATGGACGGTAACAGCACTATGGCTTACGTCCCTCCCGTTTCTTCTCTGAAAATTTGAACTCAACAGGGTTGAATTTGTAGGAGCAGCACTGAATTTTCGTGCAACGAAAAAATAATTAGAGATATACAGAGCTGGTGCTGCCATCTAGCGTCATTTAGCAATGTATACTGAACGTAATAGAAATTAGAGTTATTCTAATATTCACACTATTCTGAAATCATGCAAAGTTTTACCTGATCTCTCATTTTCACCGCCGCCCGATAGAAAATAGTATCCTTCGAATTATACGCCATACAATTGTGAATCATCAAATTAAAATCAGCCTCGAATGCATCAACATCAGAATACTGGAAAGACTCCAATTTCAGTCGCATTGTTGACAAATCCATAGGGTGTTTGACAACATCCCTGTAGTCAGGTACCTGAAATTGAAAGGATATCCTCACACACTTGGCACAATATTAATAAGTGAGTTGATTAATACCTCTTCTTTAACAGTCCTGCTTAGATGCAGCTGGTTTTACATGTCACTACATCAGTGAAAGCCTATCTTTCAAATAATAGCATTGATTTCTCATCCGAAAAACTTTTTTCTGACGAATCACTTCGATTAGAAATTGAAGTTACCACACATTACGCTATTAGACCTCCCCCCACATCATAAACCCTGCAACCCCCACAAAATATCATCTTTAAAGGTCTATTATTTATTTGACATTTCCAAATACAGCCCAATTTCAGCAATTTTAAACTGGATATGCTTAACAATACCAAGATTTTGAAAGAAATCGGGCACCTTTATTCAAGGTATCTTCCCAGCATTTGTCTGGTATGACCGAGAAAAAAAAAACAAAGGAAAACGTAAGTCAGGATGGCCAACACCGGAAATCGAACCAAGTTCATCCCAATTACAAGGGCGAGAGCACTCCACCGACTGCTCTCTGTTACACCATCCCGACTTTATTCTCATTGCAGAAAGTCATACCCAGTAAGTAAACGTGTTGAGTGTTCCCTCCCTAAAGTGTCCTTAAGAAAAAGAATTAGTATCGCTGAAGATTTCGCGAGGTTCGAGTCTAAGGTCTTGAATTCTGGAACAATTAGGCATGTTTGCCAGCTTTTTTGGTTCACGTTGATTACGCAAACATGGATGCAGTTAAACAGAATGGAAGTATTATAGTCTACACCCTGTTTAATACTACCATAATAGATATCGTTGGTAGCTGCCGTGGTCAAAGACTCGAACCCGGACTCAGTTGCCAGCCGACTATTCTGTCATTAGACTAACACAGCTATGGCCAATTTCCACGTATATGAAGCAGTCCACGCGCTCTGACTGTACCGGCTATTGATGTCGGCTGTACTGGCTACTACATACGGAATTTCTACTGAGTATTTTTTCTGCAAATCATTCAGCAAGGAATGCTCCATTCCAAGATGGTAACGACCATTTTCTCAGCGTATCCATTCGTATGCGGAAATACGCTTCATGCAGTATCTCAAAATATTGCAGAACCACAAGACAAAAAATCAACAGAACAAAATTTACTATCTTTTTGTCTTAGAATGAGAAGCACATTCTCCACGTCGGCTTACAAGTCGTAAAGAATCCTCAGAAGTAGCTACTGCCATCTATTAGCTAGCTGTAGTAATTCCGTTAAGTCAGGAGTTTTATTGCATGTCCAGTAAAAAGAACCCCACCGAATCTGACTTTTCTAACCTAACCAATAGTCACTAATTTTATTCAATTTCCTAAAGCGTATATACACAAACACAAAAAACAAGTTATTTTTCTTTTGAAAAAAGGATCAAAACATAACCACGTCAGGATCTGAACCCGGGTCTCCAGATCTGCTTACCGATACGTTAACCATTGCACTAAACTATACTTTGTCCAAGAGCTTATGGCGGTTGACCTTGACGAGCGAAAAAGGATCGCGACGACAGTGCAGCCAATGATAGGCACATAATTATTGGTTAATTTTTTTGAGTGCGGAAGCAGCACATGGGAAACACGAACAAGAACGAAGCTCTCCAATTGCGTCTAGACATATTTCATTGGTTCGTACGAAGCTCACCCGCCATAAAGCCTGTGGACAAACTATAGCAACTCGAAAGCAGCAGCTTGCCAGTGTTGTTCATGGTTCAAGCAGTCTTGCGCCTGCGCGAGAGCAGGCCACACACAGGATTTATTACTGCAGCTACTGTCTCCTCATTCTCCACACCTTACATCCGTTCATAATGTGTCGATATTTTTCCTGTTCAGCGAATAATTTGTTTACAGGGTTAAACACGTATGAAACACTACACATAGAATGCTAACAGAGATTTGAAAAAAAGGTAAGATAAATTTAATATTAACACTGAAAATGGTGGCTTTGTAGTTAATTTCTGAGGAGAAACTCGCTAATGGTCTATATTAACGAAAGAAAAAATATATTTTTGTTACATAATTATTTAAAAAATGGCTAGATGCTGAAGCCACACACTACTTACAAAGCAAATTCTACCTGAACTCCACGCCAATCATTCAAATGTTAGCTATCATTTTATTCGACCAGTTTCGGAACGTGGTGACTGTATTATTATCAAATAACATGTTAAATAAATTATTTAGGAATTACCTCATTTGGATCCACAGGTTCTGAGAAAATCTCTCCGAGGTCTTTACTTTGAATCATATCCAACACCCGCCTCAAGAAGTAAATCAGTGGCTTTAACTGCAATTCCAAAGCATGTTCTTTTCTGAAAAATGAAATGAAACCATGATTAAATCACATGTGCTCAGATTTCATACAATATTTTAATAGTTCAAAAATGCACTCCTCATTAGTAGTATAGTCTACCGTTTCGTAGCATCCGCACACCACTAACTAACAAGATACGTGTTAATTTTAGACAAAAAAACAATATAGTATATAGCATATGCTGGTTAAAGTGAGAAAATATACACACATTCATCCACTCAGCTGTGATACCACAATCACAAAAACAATATAAGATGGAAGTCACACTTTCACACACGCCTCAAATTTATCGAGCCAAAAAGGCGCTGCTGATCATCTTGTGTCTAAACTATTTTATAAAACTGTATATGAATTATACCGGGTGATGATGATTCAGAACGTAAAGAATTGACGTTGATATACTGTACTTCTTAAATTTGAGTTGCCAGAATTATTTCGCTGTTTATTATCAATAGTTTGAAACACTATCTTTGAATATACAAACTGAATTTGATAAATGTGAGGTTTCATTTGCCGAAATATAACATCTCTGTCAGTAAATCACCAGTAATTTTTAAAGAAGTCCCTCACTATGTCTATAGTATAAAATTAAGACAAAAAATTTTGGAGTAAGAGAATGAGGGTGTGTTTGTTTTTAGGATTACACGAGGTTTACTAAGATATAAGTATGAACAACCCTGTATTGTCTTTTTTGCGCAATATTTATTTTCTATTTTTATTTCATTGATGACAAAGAAGTGTACTTGGAAAAGTGAATTAAAATTATAGTCTTGATTGAACCATTTCATGCAAATCATTTCAGAAACTTTGGATCCTTAGATATTCTACGCAACCTCGCAGTGGCAAATTGTCTCAAGCTTTCTCAGTAAGTGATGTAAAATCACGGTTTGTTAAATACAGTTACTTCATGCGGACGGGTCATGATGTAACCATAACCTTGCGAACTATCCACCTTACTAAAACAGAGGTTATGGAGACAAGCGTTATCACAGCTTGTTCTTTACCACTCATTGCTTCAACATTCTCTCTATAATAAAGATAATGAAAAGTACCATGGATCAGTGAACAGACTAAGAAATAGTAAAAAAAAAAAAAATTATGACTAGATTAGCACGAGTTTCGCTTTGAAATAGTCGCGCACACCACGATGTAACAATCAGTCACAATCACAACCTCTGGTTTTTCATCAACTACCATTTTATGTCTTCTAAACCTTACAATGTAGCCGTCACAGATCCACCGACTTTGCCATACCTAAACCTATGCCCAACTAACTATATTACAACCTCATCATGCGTGGATTATTATTTCATGAAAGTAAAAAAAAGGGGGGGACGGGCTATTAAGGCATCTGTCTGGGCATTTTAAATGTATTTTTACACTTAAAATTTATTCCACAGAAACAGCCCATTACGAACTTCTTAATCTTTCCTTACAGAGCTGATTTTGCCAACGTTGAGGCATCAGAAAGAGAGGAAACAGCACGGAAATCATGTACAGTTGAGGACAAATAAATTAGATCATCCTACGAATCATCCGAAGTCTTAAGGACAAGAACTGAAAAGAGCTAACAATGCCGCAGCTTAAAGGTAGTTACTAGGAGCGAAGAATTATACTTGTGAATGCGACTTGTAAACCATAAATAAGGTCGTTCTATTTTTTTTGCCCTTGACTGTACCTCTGAACAGAGTTTGAACCAGTGAAAAATGAAGACTAGCACGTAAAAAAAAAAAAGAAGAAGAAGCTATTTAAAGATCAAGTAAGTCCAAATATATGTAAGTATGGCAACCTACTCATTACCTTTTCTTCATTATCTCTATGAGAGTACTTGTTCTACATGACTACTCAGTACATGTAAGCAGTCCCCTTTTCTACCTCATTTTGTTATTTATATATACTGTTCATTTATAATGTAGTAAACTTACAACAAGATATAATTATATACATGCATATTTATTCACTGAATAATTAAAAACCAACAGAACAATAATTAAAACAAATAAATATGACGGAACGGTCAGAAAATACTCGATTATCATTATTAGCATGATAACTTTTGATATATATCACACTTGAAATCATTTACAAAATTCACACAATGTCCTGCCTCACAATTAAATATGTACCGTTTGTTGAAGGTGTGACACGTCTGCTTTATAGTTCGTTACAGTGCACTGGATTTCACTAACAAACAACTCTTATATCTTAAAATTAAGTAATGGCTATTGGTAAAACTATAGGATTTTCACATTTAGTTAAGAGACACTGACTTTTTTCCCCTCCATCAGTAATAAGTACAGCGTATTTCATATTACAATAAACAAACTGAAGAATTCACTGTGATCATGCGCTTAATTGGTACATAATATAGCTGTCTTGGACCTGAACTACTGTTACGGAAACTAGTGAGTTCAATATTTCAAAGTGGTGAGCATATCAAATGGTCACCCAGATCTATCGCCAAGATTTTGCATTTTCGGGTTTGCAAAATACAAATTCTACAACAGCTACAAAAGAGATTCGAAGCTTGCGCCAGAATCCTGTAATCGAGTTACTGTGCAGCCATAATTACATTATCCCATAAAAAATGTCTATGAACTACTATGTTTCTAAAATAGAGAATCTAAACTGGGTTACTCGTATTATCCACTTTTCCTGTGACCATAACCCTATCTAAATTAGAGGGCTGTGTTGAAAAAAAAAAAGTTCCAACATATCTCGTGCTTCCAAGATATCTAACTACTGACTTTGCACCCATTAATACCATAGACTTATGCGAGTCCATCAACATAACACGCAGAAAAAGGATCAGATATGTCGTAGTCTTCGAAACTGAGTTGACTGTTTTTACCTGGTATCGTGCACATTCTTTGTAACTCGCTACATTCTAATAGTGAACTAGCATCAAATTGGAAAACTACTATTTGCATCATTAGCTTTTTGCGTTGACAGCGCTTTCTCTCGAATCAGGTTAGATTCAAACAGTGATTACGAATCAAATCATGACAAGAAAGTAGATGATAACGATAGCAGGTTAAAAACAAGCGAAGACGAAGGTCATATAACTAATATTGAACCTTGTTCTGCAGGTGAATCATGTTATTTTCCATCTGTACTTTGATACACGTTGCAAACCATTGCCTGAACTAAACAAACAAACAAAAAAAAAAAAAAAAAGACGCTAGATGCTTCTTAAATGGCAACAGTGTTCAAATAAAGTCTTCAGACAAAATTAAACGGGTGTTCAGTGCACTTGTTGCTATTATAAGGCTGCTGTGGAGAAGGTTAAGCAACTAACAACAACAATAAAATTGTTCTCCGGATGCTATCAAATATATTTGACTATCTTATCACACTATTCAGTAAGTCAATATCATATCTATTTTTACTTACACTTTAAAATATTCCTTTTTCAGCTTTTCCCTCTTTCGAACTAGTTCACATAGTAGCCGAGCCCGTTCAAGGTCCTGCCTCAAACACTGCCAGTATTTCAGCTGTTTGTACATTTCCCCCTCCTGAAAGGAAGATGCCTTTAAAAGGAATATTCAATTACTGAACGTGGTAAAATATACAAAGTAATATGTTTTGCATTGAGTATGAATGAAAAAACAACTTTACACAAACTACATCTGTATCGCGACATAACATCAAATTTCGATCGATAAAATGTGTATAAAACGAATTATTTAATAAAATCAATTTACATAAATGACCACTAAAGGAGATATATAATGTCTGGAGAAAACTTTAACAAACCTTAAATTCTCATATGTACCTAATCATATATTACAAATATTGCCATTTATTTTTACTATGATTCGAGTGGCCGTAGCTCAGTCGGTAGAGCGTTGGCTCAGCATTCATACGGTCATTGGTTCGCCCCCAGCGACCGCTCATCCTGATTGAGGCTTTCCCAGACTTTCTTCGAGTGCACCTGGCTAATGCTGGGATGGTACCTTAAGAATGCCAGGGCCGATTCCTTCCTTTCCTTGTCATTATTCCTATTATTGTTATTACATACTATGTAAAAAAGCAACTTGGCTGCATTTGGAGTTCGTTAAATACACAAACACACAAATAAATAAACAATAAACTTCACTACACCTTGGTCCTTATGAGTTTTACTGACTTTGAAGTTAACAACGACATACTCACGAATTTAACTAAAAAGACGGTTTCTATTAGGGATGTCAATCCGCTCGGCTCGAGCGGAGAGTCTAACGCTCGAGCTCAACTTACTGTAACCGAGTCGCAGCGTGAGTCTCTCTGAGCAGCGCGGCGACTCGGCTCGACTCGATTCGAGCAGTTCTAAGTACCGACTCGACTCGACTCGAGCAGCTACTGAGCGCCGACTCGACTCGAGCACATAGTGAGCACCGACTCGACTCAACTCAAGTAGGTACTGAGCATCAACTCGACTCGAGTCTGACCGAGTCGTTCACTTCGAAATAACTAAAAAAAACTTTTAAAGACATTCTTTTCTTAATCAGTTCGTACTAAAAAGGAAAAAAAAAATTTGTTTATGCATGCCTAAAAAGGAACGCATGAGGCGCGTCATTTCAAGAATTTATGAAGAGACTGTTTATGAAAGCCCATGCTTTTCTTTTTAGTCATGCATAAAGAAAAAAAGAATTCCTTTTTTTTCCGAATTGATTAAGAATAGAATGTCTGAAAAGTTTTTTATTATTTCTTTATGTTAATTTAGTTTCACTATTTGCTTTTCCTTTCCTACTAACTTTGGAAACAGTGATACTAGAAAGCATGATAGTCGATGTGAAGTCTGCTGTTACCGCCCATACAATTTATTTTATCGTATCATATCGATGTGAAGTTAGTTTATTGATGTCCTTGGCAACGTGATTTGTTGTTCTAAGTTTTCTCGATTAACTGAACAAGTAGAAAACCGAGATAGCTGTGTATAAATTGTGAGTTAAGATAACTTTGCATTACTATGACATCGTCCACTGACTCCTTTTTTACGGTTATGGTAATCCGCTCGGCTCGACTCGAGCACATAGTGAGCTCCGACTCGACTCGAGCAGTTCTGAGTACCGACTCGACTCGACTTGAGCAGCTACTGAGCGCCGACTCGACTCCACTCGACCACATAGTGAGCACCGACTCGACTCGAGTCAAGCGAGTCGTTGACATCCCTAGTTTCTATCAAGAGGATAAAAGGGGTATTACTCCCTCTCCTCCCACAAGCGTAGACTTTTCTGTCTCCGAAACTGAATTTATATTACGCTACATACTTTCATCAAAAAACGAGATCTACATAAAGAAATACATTGAAACATACAAGGAGAAGGCAACAGTTAAATAATCAAAGGCTGAAAGAAGACAGAAAAGTGCAGCTCACCTGTTCGACTATCTTCTCTTCCCGCCTAGCAGTATGTGTGCTCTGAAGTCTTCTTAACAGTGGAACTCCATTACGGAACTGTCTCTTTAGAGTCCAATACGCAATTAACCTTTGGATAAAATGGTTTCTCTTCGGTAACGAAACTAAAGAAGCTATTTCCTGGATCCTGTAAATGGGAAAATATGAAGTTGTTACACTGAAAATAATAGTAATGTATTTTTTACCAAATCTTTTAATTTGAAAATACATACCTTGGTCTATTTTTTACATAGGCTCCCATAGCACTGAGCACTTACCGTACCGGAAGGCAAGTCGTCATACACTTTTTCCGCCAGTTCATGAAGGAAAGCAATTACTGTTTTTTGGAGTTCTTTGTTATCAGCAAAGCGCATTAATCACAAAAAATCTTCTAATTTTGGGAAAAATTAGATATGATAATCGCTAGGGGCGCGATTGGGGCTGTTAGCCGGGTGATCCCAAATCTCTCACCAAAACTTCTGAAGCAGCTTTTGTGTGTGTAAGGGCGTTTTGTAGATGAACATCACCCCGGCAGACAAGAGTCCTCTACTGCGATTTGAAACGAATTTCCTCAATCTCTTCAGCGTTTCACAATATGTATTTGCATTGATGGTTTGACCATGAGGCACAAACTCAATAAGGACTGGACCATGTCTGTCCCAGAACACAGTGATCATTGTCTTTAGAACAAAGAGGGTCTGCTAGGATTTCTTCGGTTTGGTGGGAGAAGGCGAATGATACCATGCCATGGATGATTATTTGCGCTCGAGCATAGAGTTGGCAATTCAGGTTTTGTCACCTGTCACGATGTTGGGCAAAGTCATCACCATCGTTTGCCTATCGTATCAAAAATTTCAATACAGTTCCCATGGGTTTTGTGTGTTTTTCGGTAAGTATGCCTGGCAACCTTTGGTACAAAACCTTCGGTACTTGAGATAAATGGTAATGATGTCATTCACGGATCATGGATCGCGACACGTGTGGAAACTGGGTATGGAGTTCATCAATGTGACACGCCGATCGCGTTGCGTGACTTCATGCAACTTAGCAGCAAGTTACCCGTAATGGTATAGGGTTCATCATCATAGACACTGGCCCTTCTACACCCGAACTTCCAACATCATCTTCTCACTGTTGATTCGTCCATCACACGTCATCGCCATAAACTTCCGTGATCTGACGGTGAATTTCACACGATCAAGTGTCTCTAGCGTGCAAAACCTAACTGAACGATCTTACTTTACACTTGGGGAGGTCTCGATTTTCTGGTTCATGTTGACTGCCCACAAACAACTGAAGCTCTACCTTGGATCCTTCCGCCAATGGACTAGCGGGAGAAGTGTATGACGGGGGTACACAAAAGCTTGTCTCCCGGTACGATGTCACGGGTGCCTATATAGAAAAATAACCCACGGTATATATTTCTGTCTTAAAATATCTGGAACAATTAACTAATGGACTCTATGAAGTCAATATGCCACTGTATTATGATGTAAGAATATTTACCAAAATAACTGAAAATATGATGATTCTATCTGTACGAAGGTACGATGCACAATTCAGCGCAGAATACCAAGACAAACGCTTTCCACGAAAGCAACACACCCTACGATGTAGTTGTATTATATTAAGGAAGAAAGTATGAGCAATGAATATGCATCCAATACCTCGCGTTAATCCAGAATTGCCCTGTAATCAGGAATTCAATTTCCTTTCAAAGTTACTATATAAATATAATTACTTCCATCTATACATACTTTAAATATCGTCGGAGGGGATTTTATTTGTAAAAATTTAAATCCTTAAGAGTGTTAACAACAATACCAATGTCTAAATACAGCAATTTATAAACGTGACTTATTTCCTTATACTTACCTTTCCGGTGGTATGGTAGGAATGGATATTATAGGAACCGCTGAGCGCTTCTTAGCAAGAATTTTGCGTGCTTTCTTCATTTTTTGACGAGATTCTTCTTTAACATCGCTTTTGTCCTTAATCCTAGGTCTCTGAAAAAAAAAAAAAGAATATAATTAAATTCATGAGCAATAAGTTAGAATAAGAAACCTGTTAAAATTTTACATTTTTTTAAAACTTATTATTTTGATGAACTCACAACAGCAGGGTACATTAGGAAGGAGATTATTTAATGGTATATGTTCAGTTTGCGTAAATCATTAAAAATTGATAATTTCTCGTCGAAAACTACGATTTTTAAATTTATGAGGAGGATATATGAACGAAGTGCATTTACTATACATGAACCAACAAAATATCTAGTACCACTGATACAACAAGTTAAAAACAAGAATCGGGTAGTCGCAAGACCAGCAACACAAAGGATGTGGAACGTTCAGTACGCATGTAAGCCGAAGAGGAATAAAACATCTGCGACGAACACACTGTTCGTACAGTAAAAGAAGGACCCGTAACAGCCAGAACGAGATGATGGGGACACCATGTTATGCTCGGTGATGGAAGGGAGCGCAAGTGCAGACAGACAGATCATATAGAACGTTCAAAATAAACACCGGCGATGGGGCGGTAAAGCGAGCTGTGGAGAAAGTGCTCGAAACAAAAAATGATCGGAAAGCGCAATGACAAGGTATAAGGCGGGTGGAGTAGAATTTCCCAGCCTAAATCACTGACTTTTTGCTGGGTCATTTTTGCAATATGGAACTAGCATTAAAATGGTGAAGTATGATTCCATTTCTGTTGTTGTGAGGTGGATGTTTCAGGGTAAGAGTGCAGTTCAAACGATCTAATTGTTGATAATAAGAGATATGCTATTACGATCTGACCTGATTCCAAGACCACTTTGTCGGGAGTATTCCAACAAACAAGAACAAAACTTTCCTTGGGTGTAGGCCTGCTTTGGCGTCGAAACCGGCAATCTCGCCTGCAGAAAGCCACTAGGATTTGCGTTTGGTAATAACATAAAGGGCCCACTTCTCATCTCCAGTATATGAATTTGAATTTCATTTTAAGGCCTTTAGGAAACTTTGGCTCAGGCCGTAAGGATAATTATGGTGAATTGGTGGAATGAAGAAAGTGGGAGGACATGGGAGAACCCCGAGAAAAGACACGTACATGGTGTATGTCTACCACTAAGCCACCGCGATCCTCATCTCCAGTAATAATTCGATGACGAAACGGTTCATTTTCCTGGCTGCTAAGCAAACAATTGCAGATGTTGGGTCGCTGGGCCTTGTTATCAATTGAAAGTTTAAGTGGAACCCCAACTTCTTGTCTACTGCCTTCCCTATCTGTTAAAGTGGTCTTAAACATTCGATCACGATGAAATGGCATCTTTCGCCAACTCTTCAATGGTTCCACATGGATCTTCCCTAACAGTCGGACTCAAGATGCCGTTGTCCAATACCACTGTTCTTTTCATTTGGGTCGAAACTACTCGATCGAAATTTGGCGACCGTACGCTGACACTTGCGGACATCTAATATATTCGGATAAACATCGCAAATGTTTCTGTTGCCTTCTGTGGCATTGTTCCCTGTCAAAATTAACACACCACGCAATGCCGCACATGACTCTCCTCAGCTTTCATGTCACT
Organism: Lepisma saccharinum; assembly: GCA_022664845.1. Lineage (NCBI taxonomy): Eukaryota > Metazoa > Arthropoda > Insecta > Zygentoma > Lepismatidae > Lepisma > Lepisma saccharinum. Next base: position 24,490 of record JAGDQP010000038.1, read on the forward strand.
TGTTGTGTTTGGCAAAATGAAAATAAATAAATAAATAAATAAATGTTGTAACTAACACATTTTACCATGAAATGGTAATTGGGTTCTTGATCTTTGAGAGTAAAGTAAGAAAGACGATAACAGTCAAACGTATAGATCACATCTGTGCTTCTATTCCTCCTCTCGACGGAGTTGAGCGTGCTACGGAGGTGTGTGATATGTCCGGCAGGTAGGGGTGTTCGAAATTCCGGAATGGATAGAATTTGACAATTTCTGCGAAAGTCGGAATTCCGGGATTTTGGAAAGTCGAAATAACGGAATGTAGAGCATCATCACCAATGGTAGAAAAGAACGGTTCACCACCAGCAGACAGATCGACAAGATATGTTATTTTGAGTACAATTAAAACTTGCTGGATAAGGTGTAATACAGTGTAAAGAATTCTTACGATGAACACCTGAGCCTGGAGTGTCTAAAAGCCTTAATTTGTAAGGCCTTTAGCCTAAAGGCTTTAGGCAAATCTGGCTGAGACCGGATGGATAATGATGGGATGATTGGTGGAATGGAGTAGAAGAAAACAGGAGAGCACCACGAAGAAAACCTACGCACACGGTGTTTGTCCACCACAAAACCTACATGATATGACCAAGGATCGAAGAGACCACTTTAAGCGCTAGAGCTGAACCCTTTACCATTGAACCACCACAGCTCTGGGAATTCCGGAATTGACTTTGGACTTCCGAACACCCTTACCGGCACGAAAGAAATGAAATATTTAGTACGGGAGGTTTATTTCTTTCAAGTTTCTTTCTTTCTTTCTTTTCTAGATAAGGAGTCCGAAGATTCCTGAATCCACTCTTGGAGCAGTGTTATTATTATTTTCCAACGATAAAATACTTCTGGAAACTTCTTTTTTGCCTGTAACGCGTTTATAGTATATAATACATCTAAGTACTCAGGCATTTAACATAAAAAATAAAATAACTATGAACATGATGAACCACTAGAATTATATAAATCATAAATTAGTTAAAACTGAAAATTAAATAAATATTAAAATTAAAAAGTAAGTCTTGCTGTAGAAAATTAACCAGAAGCTGTGCTGCCATCTATTGAGCACTTTTCCAACAATATAGTGGCTTATATAATTATTCATGACTGTTTCTTGATTACGTTAATTCTTATTTAACTCTTGTTAAACTTCTAAATTAAATTTGGAAATTTGTTTATAACGTTGCTAGGCAACGTCTATTACCAAAAATATGCATAATGTAAAATATGTACAATCACAATTATAAGTTTACTCATCCATCATCATCATTTCCATATTTACACAAACACACTATCAACACTATTTACACTGTGGTTACATGTGTTTATACGTATGGTTCACTACAAATTATTACCGTTATTAAGAGGATAACAGTGATTACCATTTCCAAGGTACGTATTTTTCGATAATAATTATCTTCCGTGCGTAAAAAAAATGTCACTTTTTGTACCATGGTAAAAACGATGGTTTGAAAATATTAAAATCAATAAAAAGCAAGACGGGTCAAGACAAAGAGCTCTGTTTTCTTGAATCCTAAGAACATATGTAGTCTGTCATGACAAGTCATATTATTTTTAACTGACTGATTTTTCAAAGACTTTTTTTTTTTCACGTTCTTAGTCCACCTAAGCTCACAATTATCTTACTCTTTTCTGTGCTTAGTAATTTTACGCGTTTTTGATTTATCCACCTTCGAATTCTTTATTTACGACTGTTTTAGTGTCAAATATTACTTAACGGAATATATCTACTTTCATATCAGATCATTGAAATTACTGATTTAGACTTCCCTGGGTATTGATTAACTTAAAGCGAATACACTCCATCACAGGCCTGTTACTACAAAATGTGACTTTTTCTACCTTCTTCACTACTCTGAACCCCTGTACAATCGTCTCACTAAAGCATCTATACATTTTACATGCACTATCCGATTTGGATACTAAGTTTCAAATAACATCTTCCTCAAAGATATCAACAAAAAGAGATAAAAAAAAAAATGTTAACTACTTACTGCCTCTGCATCTGATGGTGTATGAAGATCACAGTAAGCTGTCTTCTGGACAACGACTGACATTTCGCCACTGGTTGACTCTCGCACGGTGTCCATTTTCATAAATAGTCCCGCCTGCTGAGCACACGTTACATGAAATGCTGCAATAGAACAAACACAGGAATTAATCTCTTCTATCTCTGCATATTCGGCTTTAAAGGCTCCTTAATGCTCAGGAACCATTCTGGCATTTGCCTGGTAGAACTGAAGGAAACCCTGGAAAACCTGTCAGAATGATAGCCGTGAGCGGGACTTGAATCCGCCCCGTCTACCCAGTGCCTATCCGAAAATAGGACTGGCTGTAATACAAGAATGTTGGAAACACACACATTCTCTCTCTCAATACACAGACCCATGCGCACAAGCACGTAATACATACATCATGTACTTATAAACCACACAGCTGAAAGGTGCATCTAAGAAATATATAATAATCTAAATTCTTGAATTAAACGTGGAATTTTACATATGATTTATTCAAAAAAAGCTAGTATGTTGGCCTACAGAAGTGATTTTACTTTTTTATTTATTTATTTATTTATTTGTATGAACTATTTTAGTAACTTACTTCGACCCGTCACGATTGTGTGAGTGCAATGCTTGTTAAAATCCACAAAGACCCATGCCCAAAGCGGAATTCGAACCCAAAGCTTAGAGAAGTAGTGATTTTACTGTATCAAGATACGTGAATTTCGTATTTAGTTCTCCTGAACATTCAACTTACCAGCGTAGCAATTCGTCTTATGGCACTGAATGCACGCCCCAACGCCCCTTTGTTTACAGATATAGCAGGTTAGTTTCCATCGTGCTGGGGGTATCGTTTCAATGCTGTCTATAGGTTCAAGAAACACCTGTAACAATAATAAAAGCGTATTAAATCATCAACATCCAATGGTTAAAAAATATAAAAAAAAATCACTACATGCTTCAGGAGGATACCTACTCTTTTACTGCTTTTCGGTAATGAAATCTGATAATGTAAATAATAAAAATTGGCGAAAGAGAAAAGGCGAAGAATATCCTTTAAGGAGAAAAATATTTCAATCAACGATATGGCATCTCAATACTCTTGGATTCTGGTCAATATACGAACCGTCAACCGGCGAATCTACTACAAGAAGGTCGAGTGGGTCTGAACCAAGTTCAGACTGGCTATCATGATTTTTATTTTATTTACTATCTTATATATTAGTCCTTACAAATTTCACCAACGGAGAGGGATGTGGGAAGGAAGTCGGTCTGGGTTTAGTCTGAAAATACTATCCCGCCCTTAAATCTGGTGTGACACGAGAAAAAAAAACAGCTGCTTTGTTGAAACACACGTACGAAGCCACGGCAAGGTTCTTCTCTAATTCCAAACAGAAGTATGCCATAATGATATCTGTCAGAAGTTCAGCTCGGCTCCTTACGTCGAATGACGTGATCGTCGAGGGATATCATTCCACAAGGACGGCCAACCTAACACATACACAGCGTATATGAACTAATGCATTTGCCGTATATATATATATAAAAAAAAAAAAAAAACTTTCTCTTTTAGTTGTAAACCTCTTTGCCACGAATTTCGATTAACTGTTATGGCCTCTAGGCATCTCAGGGCGGCGCAGACTATGGGAAAGGATGCTAGAAGGTAATTGACCAGATTCTAGTTGTAGGTACCATCCGGTATTTGCCTGGTATAACCGAGGAAAAACCTTAATCACGATGGGTGGCTGTTAGGATCGTTCCCAGGACTTTCCGATTGCTAAGTACAGATATTGATATGTGGCTGATTAAAGCAAATAAAAAAAAAATATATACCGGTTCTATTATTTCAGTCAATTAGAATTCTCATCTTATATTAATTTGTCTATTCACTTACTTATCTCTGTGTTTAATGAATATCATGAGACTTTAATTCAAGATTACTTCAAGAGAACTTGAAGTGAGAAGAAACTATATATGCATTGCTAACCAGAGCGAAATTGAGAATACTGATTTCGAGATATTCCCGAAGAATCCGGTTCTTAATATAATATACTGGGGATAGGTATGAAGGTATTTTATCTTTAAGTGTTCTTCCAAAGTTTAAACGCGCGTCGATGACAGTTGCCATTTTGATACGCTACTATGAGTTTATGAGAAATCTGCAGTGAAAGAGCGGGGAAAACTTGACCTAAAATTCGTTTCTTCGCCGTCGGTCGCCTACAATGCGTTTTCACTGCCGCACCAAGATAAAAAAAAAAAAAAAAACATATTTTGTCACTATTTTCACTCATTCCACTAAACCAGTCATGACGACAGGCCTGCACAGGACTCAAGTTTCCATAGTAATTTGTAAACAACATATTTTGGTAGAATGTAGAATGGCGTGATACAGAGTCACAAAAAAGAACTTAAGAAAAAAAGGTGGATAATCCTGATAGAAGGTAAAAAATGGATTACATCCAGACTTCATCAATCATCAGCCATCCATTTTTTTTTTTTCAGATATGCTAAATCTGGATGAGTAGTTCTCCCGTATCCAGATTAATGTTTATTCGGATTTAGCTACCATGCTAATCACCACCACACGTGAAATCAAATTGTTAAAAAGATTTTTTCACGCAAATGAAAATAACCGGTATTTTAGCTTCAAGGTAACTCTACATGTCAACTATTTTCGTTAAAACTTTGCTTCACGCACGAGATCATTCGATTTTCTATCAACAAAATCATACATACTCTATTTAAAAAAGCTTATTCATCCTATTAACTAGCGTTTACTTTCTACAATATACAGAGAAAAATTATTCTCTTAAAATAAAGCAAACGGAAATGTTTCTAGAAATAATATTTTAATTTCGAACATAATTAGAAATTTAAGAAGTATAAAAAGCCTACTTAAACACGCTGATACCCAACCATCACAATTTTTCACTTGACTCTATGGAGTGTCATGACGTGGTAAAAGCTACAAGCGACAACTTATGCTACATTAGAACTACTATTTGTAGCAGTCATTGGGAACTTTACACGGACTGCTCAGCTCTTAATACTACAACATACAGCAGTTTTAATGTAGTATAAGTTCTGCCTGAACATCCCTGTATGGAGATGGATAAAAACTGAATTAAAAATTACGATGATATATTTTTACACAGTGAAAATGGTGCCATGCGGTGTGTGCAAAATGAATAACAATATATCGTTCGATATACGTGAGAAGTTGCTATATGCAGTTCAATAAAGGTAGGAGACTTATTTATTCAAATCAGTTGTTTTCTTCAACGTTTCTCGCCTCAAAATTAAGGAAACATCTTCCCAAAATGAAAGCCAGTGACTGTAGTACACTGTACTAGATTTGTGTCTTTCTCTTGTTTTCTGAAAGCCTCGTCATCAACTTCCTTTCAGAATGAACGCGTACAAGTGCTACAATATAACATCTGCCTCTTTTCTGTGAAAGTTTTAAATGAATAAATTTTCTGAAATAAGTCAAACTTATTCAATTTTCGCTCTGAACATTATTGTTGCCCCTAAGCATTATCAAGAAGTCAACATTTTAGTTGTATACATAAATTCCTTAAAATATTTTGGTCAACATATACATCTGATTTGAATTGAAGCATTCAAATACACTATCAAACCTGAATGATGACTTCTACAAGACTTTCAGTCAGATTGGAACTTCTGTCGTTTGAACCAGCTATAACCAAGAAAACATAATTTATATAAAATATTACACCAAAGGAAAATAAATTACTATTAACATTGAGTTTATAATTCGATATACAACAACGCGTATTATTATTGAAAATGATGTCTAATTCTATAGTTGGCGCTAGCAACCTCCTATCGAAAATACTGATTACGTTTGGAATCACACTGCAGAGGAAATATATATATATCTACGCTGAAGAACTTTAAAATACGCAAAAATTATACGATATGAAGTACGTGTCATCAATGTTAACTTCCTCGAGACAAGATACTTCGATACGTGAAACCGATCGATACTATCGACAATAGTATTCTTTTCACTGCTAGTATTGGATCGTGTTATAGTTTCCGACAAGAATTCAATTACCAAATTGAAAAAAATGCACAAATATTCAACAAGTGTGGTACTCAGTGAAGATTCCTTAATCGGTGACCAACGAATGGTTGTAGACAGCCTACGTAATCAGAACACGCCAAGAAGAGCGTGATTATTATTATTATTATTATTATTATTTGTCTAAATTTTATGTCACATAGTTCAAGACATAGGGAGAATAATTGTATCTCCTACATCGTATAATGTTAAATTGAAGAGATGTCTGTACTCTACTTGTCGAAAATTTAAAAAAAAAAAAAAAATGTTGTTAACCCATAATTTGCTCTTTACTACTAAATATAGAACTTTACATTAATGATCTTTCCGTAACGCAAATCATATTAGTGGGAGAAATAATGGGGAGTGCAGCGACGCCTATCCTTAATTCAAGGACTTCACCCAGTGTGACATTGACATCTTTATTTCATATGAGCTGTTTTAGTAACTATGGACCTTATCCCGTCACGATGATCTGAGTGCAAATCACAAACCACAATCAAAATCCACAAACAGCCATGCCCCAGGAGGGAAGATTCGAACCCGCAAACCGATGAACGCCAGCCTAGTGCCCTAGCCCACATGTCTACCGAAGTCGACACCACCCAGTATGACACATAAACAAGGAAAACTTGTGGCATAGGACCCTGTGCTTTCTACTGAATGTAATTACGTAATTCAGGTGCTAATATTGACGAATCTCAAAGAAGCAAGACCACTTTTCAGTCTTCAACTCTTTTGTCAATTCGTTTTACGTATAGCTTACTTATAATAAATAATACGTTATTGTGTTCGTAAATAGCACTCGAAACTTTTGATGTCTGCTATAAATATTTATCTAGAAGAGTTTATTTTTCATGAACTGCTACTCGTTACATTTATATATTTTAATTGTTGCTATTTGTTTACTTTGATGCTCATTTGTTTACTGGTTTTGAGCTATAAAGTTCGACTCGAATCTCGAAAGATGTTACTCAGTATGCACATCTTTAGCGAAAGACAATCAGAAAGGTAAGCACTCTGGACTTCTTTCGTAGGTGGTACAAGGGAACTGGATCTAGTCGGGCTGAACAAAATCCTGCGAAAATCGATTAAAACGGCTGGCCTATTAGGCTTCGAACACATTTGATCATCTCAATATCTTATTCTTGCCATGTCTTAAGAGATTCTTTTAATCTAGAAAATTTGAAGCTTCGATATGAAGTATAGCTCAAAATTTTGGAATGGATATAAACTATCCTGAAACTTTGGAAACACATACTTTCTTTTCCCCTTTCTAGCCAAGCATTCCTGACCGCCTACACATTTCTAGATAATGCATCATCAGCATAGGAGGTATACTTAAATAGTGTCTCCGGCGAATGAGTGGTTACATTCTCTGCCTTACCATCAAGGGGTTCCGGCTCGGTCCCGGTGGAACACAACTGCGCCATGTTAATAAAAATTTTAATAAAATACATGAAAAGTAGTTCTGAGCCCACTTAAAGCTACAGGTCTCGTCTCAGAAGTTATCATTATCACCATCTGATGGAAGGTAAAAGCAAAGCACCATCGATTCACCTCACCTGCGTCATCAACCTGAACACCAATTATCATTATATCGTGATAAATCCAAAATTTTGAGACTACCGCTATTGTAATACTTGCATCTTGTTAACCCCGTTCCTTGGCTTCGAGTATTTTACTCTGTGCCACTTCCTGTAATACTTGGAATTTTTGAATCATAATCCAGAATTTTTTCATTTACGAAATTGTTCCATTTTTCTTCAATTCCTTTAACTATGAAAGAAAGATCACTTCTCTCTCTGTATCGCCTAATTTCTCCACACTTCAAGAGTTTTCCTCGCACCACCATCTAAGGGAGGTAGTTAGTTTAACCAATCTTCATAGTCGCCACATTTATGAAAATGGTCAGAGACATGAAGATTACCACTGTTTTGATCTGTTTGTGTAAATTTCCGTTTACATTTCATTAAGTACACCCGAACTCTGGATTTTTGGTCACGTCAAAGGTCATCCTGACAGTGTTCAGGTCAAAACTCTAAAAGTAAATGCCAAGTATTACTGTCACGAATCAATGTGTGTGGAGGAAGGGGAGCTCGGGGAAAAAGGAAGCAAAACGGACAAAAAAAAAAAAAAACCCAATTCTCATTAACAACGAATATTAATACAAAGAAAGCGTATTATTTCTCGATGATGCCCTCATTGAATTCAGTATTACTTCTTGGTCAGTTATTTACATTTTGCTTAGCCGTGCCATTGCTCAAAATGCACAGACAAACGAGACACTTATTGAATCGTTTTCAGTACAGACTGACCTTACGATTCACTGCGTCACAAAATATTTGCACTATTACAGGGTTCCTACAGATATTTGATTATAACCGAGCAGCCGAACCTCAATTGGTAGAGCGTTGCATGGGCATTCGGGAGGTCCTGGGTTCGAAACCAGCGGCGACATTCTAACAAGTTTTTCTTCAGTCACACAAGGCAAATGCCGGAATGACATCTTCAACTTAGGCCCTGATCGACTTCTTTCTGCATCCCAGCCTAAGCCTAAAGGTCATACATAAATTCAAATTGAATATCTGACTATGAAACTTTTTCTTATTACTGTACTTATTTCACCTGGCCACTTTCTTCTTTCAAGAAAATTAAACTAAGGTTTACTGTCAACGCTGACTTGTATCCTTTTTCCGGTCTCCTTCCTTTCAGCCGACCATACTTCACCATGATTCTATCATTTTTATTGTTATTTACGATTCCATAATGCTACAGTGTGAAGTAACAAGTGGAAGAAAATATTCCAAAATTAGGCGTTATAGTTCGTTTGGCGTAAATTTCTTGTAACTACCACAGTGTAGTATTAATCGTAGCTTTCAATTCTGCAAGTAATCTTGAATTTTAAATTTATTTAAGGCTTTTAGGCATCTTTGGCTCAGGTCGAATGATAATTACGGAAAAGTTGGCCAAATGAACATAGGAGGAGGAAAAAACGAGAGAAAACCCATGCACACGGTGTTTGTCCACCACAAAATCCACATGGCACGAGCGGGAATAAAACCGGGACCCCCCACCACGTACCAGTGACAAGCACGCTACCACTGAGCCACCGCAGGATCTAGAAGTAATCTTACCGGTTTATAAAGCAAAGTTGTTAACCCACAAAAAAAAAAACTATATTTTAAATCAAATTATTATTATTAGAAAAAGTATTAGTGGAATGATTCGCTGTTGCTCGGACTTAAAATAAAAAAAAATCTACCTACAAGCACACTACTGTTCTTTGGAATTGCTGTGACGAACCATGTAAAGGTATGGATGCTAGTGTGACGTTAACACGTTCACTGGAAATCCCTTATTCTTCCCCAATTCGTCACACCAGTAGCCAAAAGAACAAAAATACTACATCATCAATAACTATATAATTTTAATATAGTTACCGTGTTAGCAAATCTCACTTCAGGTATCCAAAGAGCGCAGACAACATGCGCCCATTGGCCTCTGTCCGTTTGTTTGAACGCTCCTCCATTGTTTGGACAAAGAACACAATCCACTGCACGGGATGGAGACTGTAAACATCTTCGACACAGCCACTGACCTTCTGGTATATATGGAACACCATAACAATCCTGTAAAAAGATCACATCAAAACAAGAACTGAAAATCACGAAAAAGAGAAGGAAAGAGCTCTCATGTCATTTCAACTACTTCTGTGACAGTTAAGTTTTCATGGTGCAATGACATTTTGATTAAACCTTGTATATACTATTTTTACCGTGCATTCTTGCTTTTTGAATGAAGGAGGAATAACGGCTGGGGATTATAATGAATGGTATTATTATTAGTCATTATTGTAGACCGATGTACTTGAAACCTTTACAAATCTTCTTGGGACAGAAGACTCAATCCTAGGAAGGGATAGATTTCAAAAAAGGTGAGATTAATTAATTCTCACAACAGTCATACTCTGAAGAGTGCACCTCGCTGAGCAGTTAAAAAAAAAAGCAACATAAAAGTAGCAACCATTATATTAAAACAATAAATAACAGAACGGTGGGATGAGCTTGGATATCTATTAAACCAGAGTTTCTCAAACTATGACACGCGGACCTTTGGATACTGGTATGTGAGGCTGGTGGATAAATACACAGTAAATATATAACTGACCTAACACATGGTCACTAATTGAACGAGGGAGTATCTGAACACGGCCCAAGATTCTTCAAAACTGACACATTCATAATGAAACACAGAGAAAAATGTTTTACTTATCCAAAGTTTGCTTTTAGTAGTCCAGGATAAAAACAGGAGCGAATTTTTACTTCTCTTTGCACCAAGCAAAATAAAAGAAACCATCTGGAGCTCAAATAAAACAACTGTTTAGTGGAGAATTTCGATTTTAGGTATTGAACTGAAATAAATTAATTGCTTTTGTTCATAATTTTCTAACTTCTACTCTTTCATATTGTTGTTTCAATGTATAGTCACAGAATTTGCTGGTTTGAGCGAGGGACTATGGAAAACCTCAGCCACAACAGCAAGCACCGGGGATCGATCTCGAGTCCTCCTGATTACATGGCAAGTACGTTACCGAATGTTCTACCTTGTTGGTATAATCATTAGTAGCAATATAATAATGCAATTTTAAATATTAGCATTGACAATTCCGTAATACTACTTGGTGGTAAGGCGAAAGCATGAACTTCGGTTTAGTGGGACGCTAGTCGAAAAGTACTAGCATCTTAAAAAAAAAAATTCGAGTTTCTGTGTGTGTGCAAGTAGATTTGAATACAAACCTTAGTAAGTTATGGAAATGTGACTTTTTTTCTTTTTTTTATTATTATAGTCCTAAGTGGAACAAAGTAAGTACATTTTATTATTGCAATAGAACCATAGAAAATTACGAAAAAGGGTTTTGAAAAACACAACATGATCGATCATACCTGATGAACAGCCAAATTGCACATATCACAGAAAAGAATCACGTTACTGTTTTGACACTCTCCATCCATACATATGCAACATACAGCATCCTCATCCACCACAGCGTTTTGATCCTTATCGTTATTTTGCATCTGCAACTCAAAGAAAAGATTTATCTTAATTTTTTCATAATCATTCAAACAATATTACACTTTTTAAAAAAAGATATGAACTGCTTATGTACGTTTAAAAATTTGGGGAAAAAAATATTAATTAAAAAAAAATATATTAACATTTCCACCAAGTAACTCTTCGTGCAGAAAAACACGCCCAACGTAAAAGTTCATATTGTTCTTTGTTGAAGTTTGTAAAGGTAATAAATAAGTAACATAATTGATTTAGTAAAAATTTAGAAACTACAGCTAAATATTGCAACTGAAATCTGACAGGTCATTGTTTATTTCATGGATGATGGCAAATAAGTAGCATGTATTAATCGACAGGTTAGTTCTGAAACATTAAGTCTTGGTGGAAAAAGATTAATGTATAAAATGGGTAATGATATGCAATAAAAATACATTGCTTGAAAATAATGAAATAGGCTAACAATCTTCCTCTAAGAAAATGGCTGTTAAGTTGTTGTTACCGACAGTAAACAAGCACCCATATAAAGAGAGTGGCTTTTAATTTTTTTACTTCTTTAGATATTTGGGGTAGACTTTAGATACTCCAGTAGGAGTAAAGTTTGTATGCTACTTAACATAAAGATAAGGTTACCTCAGACATTGGCATTCCAATCGAGCAGGAATATTATTAACACATTAATAAACAAACTATAAGAATCCAAAAACGGACTGTAAAATTAACAGTGCCAAAGAAAATGTCAACCGACATTAGAATTTGTGAGGATTTTAAAACAACTATTAATACTGTGGTAAAAAACTATGTCTTATCTTCTTCCTCCCACTATTAGATGGTCTTATCAATAAATTACAAGGTGATGTCACATTTGTGATACTGGATCTCAATCAAACATATTTACAGCTGGAGTTGGATGAGAAGGCAAAAACTAATAGTTATAAATAATCCTTGGGGTTTATATGAAAATCGCAGATTACCCTTTGGGCTCTCATCTTCTTTTATATTTCAAAGATTCATGGGCTCCACCTTACCCGCATTGCCGTAACCTCAAGCATATTTAGATGATGTTAAAGTTCCTGTAATATCCTTCTGCATAAGCAATTGTTAACCACTTCCAATACTAGCTGATCTTTACAAGATTCTGCTTCAAAACTGCCTAACTTACATTTTACAGCTTCCTGACGTAGCTGATTTATATAATCAGAAATTGGTTGTGCCATGTAAAACTCAAAGAGAGAATATTGTTCTTCTTATAGAGGCTGAGACATCAATTAACAAGGTTTTATTTATTTATTTACATTATTTAATGTGAACAGGCACTACGGCCTAAGCTTGTCAAAAGTCTTGAGGGATGACATCGCTTGGCGAGCACTTCTGGCGAAAAGGATGAGGAAGATTGTGGCTAGGATGTTCGTCTAGGTATCATCCCGGAACCAGAGCTCCAGTCAGTGTGCTTCTCCGGTGCCTATGCAGAGTCCTGAACCGTAACTACTATATCAAAGAGGCTGAGTCAATTAATATGGAATAAGGAAAAGGTGTAAACTGTAACTTTTCTTGTTTCCGCCAATGCTGTAATAGTTGATTTGACTATACTACTTTACCTTATCCCTATTTTTGTCGCTCCGGTTCCGAACTGAATTGAATTTACTTATGGCCTTCAGGTATCTATGGCACGGGCCGACTCTGGGCCCACGTCAAAATTTAAGACAATACCGAATTGCGTGCAATAAAACCCTTTTTAACGATATACGACTTGGTAACTATTCCTACTTTATATTAACAAAAATAAATAAATAAATTGGTAGACTAATAAATCTTACACCCTCCTAGGCGTGCGACATCCAGGTGATCAGGCATTTTATATACTGTAAGCTAATAAAAATATTGTATTGATCGCAGAATTATTAGTTGAGACAAAAATTCGGTTTGGGGGCCTAACTTTACGGACACCCTATATATTCAGCACTATATATCTTTTACGTAACATCGAGCTAGAACAGGGAAGAGTGTCTGTTATTACAACATTCATAAGCTTGAAACATGTGAAGAAATGTTGTATGTCGTCTCCCTGTATTACTTTTATACAAGCAAATGCAATGTTTATATTGAAGAACAATGGAAATACTAAAACACGCAGCAGCATTGTCCACATTCCACACTCATTACACATGAGGATTCATAATACACGCGCTTAAACAATCATGAGGCATATTATCGTATCTGATTTATTCTCGATGACTAAATAAATGCAAGATCATGTGTAAACCATTTCCACTCTCATCCATTGTTTTATATCATAATACACATTAGGTGAAACGTTACACGTAAAAACGAACTGATTACGATATAGCAAAAATGCTACATACATAACGAAAATCATGACGGTAGGGTATTAAGTTTCATATACAGGGTAAGTCAAAATGATGTACCCGATTTCATAAATTTATTTTGTGAAATATAATGAACATATCTGAATGTAATACATGTGGTAAGAAGGGTAACTCTCAAAGTTTTTTTCAGTCACATCACAAGTGCTCTATGTGAGCACCTCGCGTAACACGACACACATCAAGCCGATAGTCTATCTCCTGCCAAACCTTGTGTAGTGTGTCACGGTCAATCTCTGCAATGGCTGCTGTGATGCGGGCGCGAAGGTCACCCAATGTTGTTGGAAGTGGTGGTACGTAAACACGATCCTTTATGAAACCCCACAAAAAGAAATCACACGGGGTCAGATCGGGGGAACGAGGTGGCCAACGAATGAGAACTCGATCCTCCTGAGATGCACGGCCTATCCAGCGCTGTGGCAATGCCTCATTGAGATGATCCCGAACGCTGCCATGGTAATGCGGAGGGGCACCATCCAATTGAAGAATGAAATCTGCACTATCCTCTTCGAGCTGTGGAAGGAGCCATTGTTGCAGCATATCAAGAAAAACATGTCCTGTCACAGTAGGTTCAAGGAAGAAAAAGGGCCCATAAATCTTTTCAGGGGAAATGGCACAAAACACATTCACCTTGGGTGAATCGCGTTGGTGTTCCACAACTGCGTGGGGATTATCAGTTCCCCAGATCCTTACGTTGTGTCTATTCACATTCCCAGAAAGGTGAAACACCGCTTCATCACTGTAACGTAACCTTTCGGCGAACCCATCCTCTTCCATTAACGTGAGAAAATCAGCACAGAAAGACGCTCGAGCAGCATAATCAGTGTCTCTTAAGGCTTGTAGCAGTTGCAAGCGATAGGATTTCATTTGTAAACGTTTCCGCAGAATTCGCCATACAGTTTTCTGTGGCATTTCAAGTTCCCTCGCTGCCCGGTAGGTAGACTTCTGTGGACTCCGCACAAAACTGGCGCGAACACGTTCCACTGTCTCTTCCTCAGCCAGTCGATTTTCGCTTACAGATGCAGCCCGTATCTCTGAATTTTTCCTTCCACGTACGAATGTTTTTTCCAGTAGGTGGGTCTCTGCCATACTTGGTACGGAAATGCCGTTGAACACTCATCACAGAGTTGTTTACATGGTAATCCAGCACACAGAACGATTTCTGCTCTCCAGTCAACGCCATTTTCGTTAACTGCTTCCAGCGCCGCGTAGCGGTAGACAATGCAACCACGCGGGACATAAACTAAACTCAACTAAACTTTGAACTTTTGCCTTTCCTTGCGCGTAGCTCACATTAAGATATGTTCATTATATTTCACAAAATAAATTTATGAGATCGGGTCCATCATTTTGACTTACCCTGTACTATATTGTTCAGTTATATGTGTCGGTTTCGTAATCTAAAAATTTTAAAGTCTCAACACCCAGTACTGTCCATAATGATAAGTTCTCCCAAACACACGCAAAAGTGAAAGCGCCATGATGTATCGTTCATAAAAACGAACTGTATACTTAAAACGATGCTATGTGAAGCCAAGTACGTATTACTGCACATAAACATTTTATTTCAGGGTGTCAAGCGAGCAGTAACAAAACAATTTCCTGACTTTTGTCGGTTTGCCAAGCTAAAATCACATTTTTCCAGACTCTTGTCGACACATTAATTTAAGGGAAAAGATAGTAAAAGAAGCGTAATTTTCTCTTCCACCCTAATAACAGGTCAACATATGAAATAGTTTTGGTTAGGGAAAAAGTAAGGATGACCGACCATTTGTAACTTGAACACAAGTTCCTGCAAGTATATGCAACACCCTTCTCTGCTCCACTTCATGGGCAGGAACATCCACAAATTAAGAACACGGAGAAATCCTAAAATTCCCTGACTTTTCTAGGTTCTCCAGACCGCTAGACAACGTGTATTTTAATACCCTCGGATGTCACGTACACGCACGAGAGAAATAAGTTTTAAATGTCAGATTGAAAAATAGTAAAATTAAGGATTCTTTTCTTTGTTTGATACGTTTCGTTAGATGCAACATAAAATTACAGAAAAGTAATTGACATGTGATGGCTTATGCTCTACAGGACCATCGAGTGAGTTCAAACCCTATTCAGGTTGCTCATCTTAATATGCAGGTTTTTACAAGATTTTTCTTAGTCTCACCAGACAAATGTCTGGATTGTACATTACAGATTTTGGCCGCTTCAATGTCATCCCTTTCCTTGGATACTGGCTTACAGGATGAATGCCATCTTTGATTTATTACAATGACTTCGACCATGGATTCCAATACAGACCAACAAATAATAATACAAATGTTTCTGATTTCGAGAAAGAAAATTTTATCTTACTAAAAGTGACCACCCCACTAAGTTTCTATATTGTTATATATCTTCTTCCTATTGAGAATTATACTAACGTGCGTGTCATTATAGTGTCGTGAACTTATATGTAAAAATTTGTATATTGGTGCCATTTGAGTTACTGTCTTCACCCCGTCTCGATTCCGTAAAGTGTTAAGTTCCGGAATCCATAGATATCCATTCTTCAGCCGGGATTCGAACCTAGAACCTCGGGGACTCTGGCTTAACACCTCAGACCACCGCAACCGGCTGGGCCACTATGTTAACAACACAATCTTTTTCCGTTCACGTTCAACCTATGCTATCTTTGTAATAAACTGAGAGAACTGGATACAAAGATAAAAATATAAATATCTGGGCAGTAGAATATCAATTAATTTTCTATGGTCTGGGCAGGTATCTGTGGGCGAAGCCCATCTATATCTGAGGGCAGATGTCTATTGACGGAGCAAGAATGGGGAAGGTATCGGCTATGACCTATATTCAAAGTTCTACCCATCATTTATCTTGTGGGATTGAGGAAATCCTTCAAAATCTCCGATAAAATGGCCGGAATGTGCGGGATCGAGCCGCACCGCCTCTCCAATGCTTATCCGAAGCCAGTGATACTGTACACGGGGACTGGATTACAGCACTATGACTTCGAAACACGGCTTATTGTACACTATTCACAATCTGTATTAATGAGAATTTTACCTGGAAGTAGGATTCTTTTTCAAGTCGATCCATTAACAATTCGAATGTTTCCATTGAAACTTCTGGAAGCCCATCATTTGCTCTACGTTCGTTGATTATACTTAGCCACGCGCAATCTTCTTCATCCATATCATACTCGACTTCTGCATCCAACTCCTCGGCACTTCTTTCGATGAATCTGAAACAAGAATTGCATTGTTTCAATGACATAAAATTCTGCCATGAATATAGAGAAAGTCCATCACAGTACAGCAAAATGCCACATAATGTGTTGTAGCGCTCTTTCAAAGTAACACTTCCTTGGAAAAATAAAGGAGCCAGTAACGGCAAAACAATGGAGTATACTCTCCACGCCGAGCTCGGCTTTTACTGAAAAAATAATACAGGTCTCTAAATGTCACTAGGGAGAGGCCGAAACTCAATTGGCAGAGTGTTGGATTCGCATTCAGGATGTCCAGGGTTCGATACCAGCGGCCGACCAACATAACTTAGGGTTTTTTCCTCAGCCACACCAGGCGAATGCGGAATGTTACCTACAACTTACTGGCCGACTCCTTCCCGTATTCTTTTATCCCCTACCCTATCCCGGCCTGAGCCATAGATGCCTGAAGCCCATAAATAAATTCTGAATTTCAATGTAATACTTTACGTCACTTTTCAAAGCACCATACAAAACACGTACTCCACATTCACATGTTAATCAGTTTTTCCCTTCGAGTTCTGTTTCTGTCGTTAACTGACACCTACTGAATAGTCCAATGAAAGTCCTAGATCCTAAAAGATTTTTTCCAGGTCATAAGCTCTTGCACGTTCCAGAGAAACTTTTTGTTATACCAGAATCTTATAACTTTGTCCATCTAGCCCTTTCGAACAACTTTATTCGCTCGTTAAAACATATAACATAATTCACAGGACCAGATACCGGTGATTAGTTTTTGGAATCCGGATGGTATTCCAACTGCTTGATGAAGCAAACGTAGTGATTTGTGAGAACGTTTTGCAATATTTCTTTTATTCTCTGTTTTACGAAGATTGACTGTAAAATATGCTAAGAGCACTATGTTATTCTACCCACATGGTAACATAATTAATACACACTATATGTTTAACTTTATCAATTAAATATTGCTTAAAACACGGCGACAAACCACGATTTATTATGTGAGCTGTTTTTGTTTTCCCAAGAGTAAAACTGGAAGTAATAGAACTTGGTTTATATAGACTCGCCCTAGCTGGAGCCAGGAACATCCCCAAAGAAATTACACTATCAGATCCTTAGGTCTTTCTCTCTCAACGAAAGTACAATGCGGAAAAGGGTAATAGATCGTGTGAATTATTCTACCAATCTGGAAAAGTCACATCTGCACGCAAATTTGGTGAAATGCTTCCTCCACATGTTTTTTTTACAATATTTTACCATGCATTGCGGTTTGTTTTAACACGTAAGCCTTCGCATACATAAAGCCAGGTATTTTATCATCCACTGTCTTTTCTCACGTTATACCTTTCTTAACTGAAGGGTGGACAAACTAGGAAGCCTAAGTACCAAAACTATATATTTACAGGCGCGCTCACTGCTTTTAGATATATATATCGTCCACCATCCATTAAACACAATTATAAGCTTAAAATACGATATATAGCCTTAGATCTCCTCCTATCGGACATCAGTGATGGCACATAGGTCTATTATCTATATATTAAGAAAACAGACTGGTACTTACGCTCCCTGCTTTATCAGCCTTCAAATGTTCAACTTCTTTGAATCAAGTTACAGTTGAACTACGTTTATCCGGCTCAAACGAAACTAATCCAGATGACCGAAAATACGGAAAATTCGTTAACGACATACATAACACATTCGTTATTTCATTTGTTGTACATCATTACGTACCTTTATAACATAACAGTACAAAACAAAAGTTGTATTGCATCTACATAAACTATACGTTCGATTTCAATTAGGCGTACTGTGTATCAATTCAATAAAAAAAAAAGTCTGTGAGTTTGCTGCACCTGACAACCGCTGTTTTAAATAACGGCTGGATTTAGGGGAGAAAACTACCATACATGTATGTTTTAGAATCCGGATAAACAGAGTTCCACTATATCTTCTTGCGTATATATATCCTTTAGTACTTTATTTGTTCTTTAGTATTTTATACCCCTGGCATGTTTATATTCCCACTTCAAAATATGGAAATGCACTTAATCATAATTACTTACATACACACCATTCAAAAACCTAGGTACAGTCAGCAACGACAGTTCTTTCGTCTTGGTCAAGTTTCTTTTGCGAATAATTTTGGAATAGATAAAGCGATTTGAATACAGTTTTCCGTACATTGAAGAGAACGTTTAATTTTTTGTTAAACTACAGAAAACAACATAAAATAGGCATGTCCATTCCCAGTTATGCGCAAAAGATTTTTTTTAGAACGGAAAGAACTTTGTCGCCGACTGTACATTCACTTCTGCAAATTTTATCACAGACAAGAAAGATGGATGCTCGTCTCGTAGCCGGTAGATCCTGCTTTCCAAAACGGGGTACTTACAGACAATACAGCTTGAAGTTTGTGTTGTGTCTCATACTTTGGTCAGACTTACCGAACGTTGGGGTCGTAATATTTTACAAATCAAACTTGCCATCCTTCCTATTTGTTCTATCGCAGACAAAAAAAAAATAAGAAATCGGAACAAAACACTACCCAATACATGAAAGCACCTTAAGAAAAAAAAACGGGGGGGGAATACAGTTTGGACACAGCTAGTTCACCAGATGGTAGTAATGTAATAGACTATTACCTAAACTTACCTTATGTAAGAATTCGGTCTTTCGGGAGCATCTTCAATATCATAGTTCTCAATGCTTCGAAAGCAAGGTTCTGGCAGCTTCAGTACCTTTTCTTCGAGAGTTTCTTTTGCACTTTTCTTCGTATCTAGAGAATGTTTGGATGATTTATGGGAAGGTGTTTTCATTGGTTCCTGTTGTACGATTTCTTCTGTACATGGAGGCAACGACGCTTCATAATCTTCCTATAATGTACAAAATTAGCTTGAATGAAATATTTAAAAGAATAAGATACAAGGATTACAAGTATCAACGACTGACAAATGTTACACTGAGTTTGCTTATCACTTCCGGCATAGTTGGCATTGTTAAGATAGTAAATTATGAAGAGGAAGATGCTACAGAATTATATGTACTTACATGTACCATCAACATGCTTCTCAAGGCCTATTATACAATTCCAGCAAGGATACAAGCCTTAGCTCAAGAATCGTGCAAATTAATTGAAACAAAATAGTGCTTCTAGTTTTCTTTCATGAGCTGAACCGGCCAACTTTGGCCTATGTCCGTCGTGTTTGAGTGATCTCCCTTACGGAAATAGAGATGGAGAAGGTGTAGCGGCCTTAATTGAGATATCATCCTAGTGTTTGCCTGGTGAAACAGAGGGAGTCAGCATGGTTGGCAACAAAACTACAAACCGTGTGTTTCTTCATTGCCGATCCGAAGTCTGTGACGTTACCCAGAAGGAAGACATATGAAATATGTTGATCAAAGTCTTTTCAAAAAAGAAGTCCACAGAGTATGCTGACTACTGAGACGAGTGATGCTAATCTTGATAAAGGGGATAAGTATTTTGAGATTACACTTTCAACATATTTTATACTACAAACAATCATTTTAAAAAGCTCTTCATAGATGGCTACTATGAATATTAGTTTCACACAAATGCACTGTTCGTATGATGATATTTTCTTTGGTTCATATATGAAGATAACCTTGTAAATAATTATCTTCTTTTTTTTCTTATCACACGGTGTAACAACCGACTTTACTTTATAAACCCTCTTTCTAGTTTTATAGTAGTTTCACAATTAGAAATACTTGACAGTTAAAGGAACAATACGTTTTTGCTCTTTATTTTCCCTGACTGACAAATCTATCTTGATTTCTCTATATTGAATTTTTTTCCTGTTTATCAAATTCTATTTATAGACTATATAGTAATATTTTAATTCATTTTGAGAGAAGGCACATCTTCAAAAATACTTTTTTCCTCCTCAAAAATCATATACAGAAACTATTGTGAAGGTCTGCTCTCCTCGTATGCATAAACTTTAGATTGAGATAAATATCAAACGAAAGTTTTAAGATTGTACAATTATTAGCTTACGAGCTGTGGGCCTTGTAATGATTTTTTTCCAATGCTCGAAATTGCAACACAATGTGTGACTTTTTCTCTGCTGATAAAATTTATATAATATTACAAAAATTGTCCAAAAGAAATGACATGATGTTATTCACAAGAGCAGTAAATCTAAAGAAAAAGCTGGATGGTGGATGACACACCCTGGAAAAACAGAAACGTAATAACCCGGATGCACCATAGTATCGTCAGAAATATGAAACGCTCAATGCCAGACAGAGGAAATCATGAGAAGATCTGAATTCAGTTTTCTACGGGTATGAAAAACATTCCATCTGTTCTGAGCTTGCCGACTGCACAATTTTATTCGCCTTTTATGGCGCAGTGATGCATTTTATAGCTATTAAAATTTAAACAGCATTCACTTCAAATTTTACTTTGGTGAATTCACCTGTCTGACACGAAGCGGCTCTTACTTATACTCTAATATATCTGCACTGTCAATTTACTTACTTTGGAAATCACTTCCAATGGTTCATAGATGCTCACTCTCTGAATTCGACCTCCGATGTCAAATTCAACCATTTTCTGAGCTTCCGCATACGTAAGACCTTCTCGGGCTGGAACTCCGAGGAGATCTGAGGTCGATGGGAATTGACGAGATTGGTTTGAATGTCTGTTCTTCTTCCTCGCTGAAACTACATAAGGTCAATAATAATCAGCTGCACAGATTTCATTACGACCGAACATTAACAGAAAAATTATCAACACAACAGATTAAATATATATTTCTGAACAAGTTAAACAAAACAGGAATCGTGTTTCCTACAGCGCTGCTAACACAGAAAAAAATAAAAACAAATAAACAGAAAGCTACGACCGAGAAGATGCGTAATTACTCTCCGCAATTAACAGAAAGAACACGAGTATGGAAGATAAAAACTGTACCAAGAGTAACCTCCATAATAATAAGTCATGTGGGATTCATGACAAGAAATAATCCTTAAATATTGATCCTCAAATACAGTGAGTCACGGCGGGATTGAGTTCTCTGTTCACGCCGGGATGGTACCTGGAGTTTAGGTCTCGAAGTACTTGCCTTATAGACCCTATCCTTCCGACATGTGATGGGTCCCGCCCACATATGCTTATTCAGCTCATAGATATTAAATAATAATAATAATAATAATAAAGAGGTAGGGCAAGTTGGCCTAAGGCGAGGTCCACGATGACTCGGGTACAGATGTTTAAAACGCATTGCGCTCATATAATTGGAACAGGCCTCAGTAAATGATTACTAAAATGCCTTATATAGAATGAAAATTTTCCAAAATTTATCAAAAAAGCGAAAATTCGTAACCAGCCCAGATGTATACAAGGAGAGAGAATACCTAGCCTATTATCCCGTATCTCTAAAGTAACTATTACGTTATAATACAGCTTATATAATTACTTACGTGAACTCCTCTGTTATTTTGCAAGAAATTCGTGCTCAACGTCACGACTGTTCTCTTAAGCCATCAACTGGAGTTGTTCCTACTCCCTTTTTTATTTTCACTGTTATTCCGCAATACTTTCAGCTGCTAGAAACTAGTTCATCTTTCCTGTTTTGGTATTTCTACAATCTGTGGGACCACTAATTTTTGTTCATCCCACACTCTGCTATGCAATCAAACTGTTTCCATACACTTGAACACCCTCCTTGTGAAATTCATACAGACAACTGCCCTCATCTCTTTATTTGTTGTCATATAAAGAACACTTCTTTTAAAAATAATGGAAACATGCGTACTTTCTGGGCTGCATAGTCGAAAATAACGTCATATTTTGAGAAATAATGACGCAATACGTGACGATTTAGCAAATCACAAAGTTGTGCTCAACACATATATTTGAGTGAAGCTTTTGATTGAAGAATGCAGCTTAGAGGGGACTTATGCTTGCCTATTACACAATGTTAGTTCTCTAACAATGACATTTTTATATTGGGAAACCCGACTATGCGGCACTCCCTCAGTAAATTTGATTGAGATCTGCTAAGCTGACATACCTTTATTATACCTATACCTGACATTATTTTGTAGAGATATGACGTCAGTTGTGACGACGACGCTCTATACTTGGGCTCTGAAAGAACGCATGTTTCGATTAATTTTTTTCAACGGAACTTTTTGTTTTCCTGTGAGGAATCCTCTCTTAAATTTATGACCGTCGTGTTTACAAAAAGCTGAAGAGTGAAGCTTACCTGGAGTAATACGATGAGGAGAAGGATTGTTGTTTGGAGAGTTATGATCATAGTTACACAAGTGGTACTGAAGCCCACACAGGCTTTTATAGATCTTTCCACATTCTTTAATAGGACATTCATATGGAGGTTTGGAAGACGATGCCCTTAAATTCTTCAAGTACTGGTACACATCAAAATCTAGACCCATTTCTTCTTTCTTTGCGGAATGAATGGTTCTTGAGATTTTGAACCTGGAAGAAAAGTTTACATGTCACTTCACAACTATACTTGAGATCATAGTAGATTAAGTAATAATAATAATAATAATAATAAAAAAAAAACTTTGGAGTCAACTGCCAAATCCAAAGAAGTGTTGGAGAATGCTGGTGTGGAGTGGAAATGACGATAACTTATCCACGTCTGTATAAAGAGTGAAGTAAGAAAGGTTTGGTAAAATTAATTAAAGTAAAAACCCGTTATATCGTGTGTTAAGGGACAAGTTTTATACCTGCGTTTAAACCTATCCGAGGCACACGTCAAGAAATCATCGCATTTACCTTAGACATACATTTCGAAACGTTATATTCTTCTTTAGAAGTTTTTATTTATTATTATTGGAAAAATTTTAACACAAAATATACGGTAAGAAAGTAGTTCACAGAACATTAACTTCTTTTCCTAGGATGTTTTATGCACTGAAGAACTGTACGCGTACTTTAGGAACTAGACGATTGTTGATTATTTTAATTTTGTTTCAGACCTTTAGGCAACTTTGGCTCAGGCCTATTGGACGATGTTGGGAGAATTGGTGAAATGAAGGAAGTGGGAGCAAACGGGAGAACCCCAGAAAACCCACGCACACGGTGTTTGCCCACCACAAAGGCCACATGGCACGAGTCGGGGACCCACGCCTAAGAGGTGAGCGCTGTACCACTGAGCTACTGCGGTCCCTGGATGATGTAGAAGTAGTACATAAATGCTGGTGATCGTAATTTTGAAGCGAAGACAGAAAAAAATGAGGGATGAAAATCAAAAGGAGGGGTTCTTCTCTTCAAATGATTTTGATGAAGACCCCTCGTCTCATCCTCGCCAAGATTCATCCATGAAAAGTTCATACGATTAACTAATTCTGTGGCTTACGATATCTGTAAGTTCATCGCATAGTTACAAACGTTCACCGTTTGATACTATCGAGACAAGCAACAGGTATGAACGTTCAGCATCGCGCAACAGAAGACAACGTGAATAAAAATCTGGATTCAAACCTCGACTGCATGAATTTAAGAAAAATAAGACCCTTAACAATCAGGGGACAAGATAGTACCCGCAGTACAATGGGGTTTTACTGTACAATAGAGCGAGTCAGTGATATTACCTCTCGCCCATTTTATTTAATAAT
This sequence comes from Lepisma saccharinum, assembly GCA_022664845.1. NCBI lineage: Eukaryota > Metazoa > Arthropoda > Insecta > Zygentoma > Lepismatidae > Lepisma > Lepisma saccharinum. The sequence continues at coordinate 48,919 of JAGDQP010000038.1, forward strand.
TATTATTTACTTTGTTTCATAGATTCAGCAAAAAAGGTGACAGGAAATAAAACTGAATTAGTTACAGAAAGTACCTGTACAAATTCTTGTAAAAGGATTAATTCCGAATAGAAAATATGTATCAAACAAAAATGTAATGAAACAAAAGACCTAGCAAGAACTGGATGATATGATTTGATGTTCAGGGAAGCCATAATGACGGATTTCAAAAGAAATCGGTCTAGTTACTAGAGGATAATATTGGCAAACCTCATTAGTGATCAGAATACAGCCCAACGACAGCAGGTTGCCCCTTCCACCGTTCCATCTTGTCTGCACGGTAGTAACATTATCGGACTTTACCTCAAGCTTCTGGAGAACGTCTCTTTTCTATTTACCAGGTAATATAAAAGAAATTGGTGAATTATTTGATTAAAAAACTTTTTCCTTCACAATATATTTTCTTACACTCTCGTACACTTGTTAGCGGTCTAATAATTCAAAACAGTACACGAGCCGTAACTAATATATACATCATACCACGTCAACTTTACCCTTAAGTTTTCTACATTCAAGATATGCAGAATATCAGTTAAACCCCTTCATAATATATAGAAAGGGTATTCTTTACACTATGGGTCAGTCAGACAGCTATGGCCTAGGCCCCGTATGCCTGAGGCATACTTGCCTCGGTGACCACTTTGTCCAGGTATCATACCGGCATTCGGCTGAGGGAATCCATGGAAAACTTCAGTCAGTATGACAGACAGCTGGACTCAAATCTGCACGCCTTCACAGTGCTGATCCTAAGTCCGCCACCGTAACTACTAGATACGGAAGATAGGTTAAAGCCAACTGTTCACTGTATCGCCCAGTACATCTGTACACTGCATTCAACTGCTAACTGTCGCCGCAATAGTGGTTGTAACAGAGTACACACATTTGTCACGGTTCGTGACAGCAAACTAGGAAAGAATTGATCCAGAATGTCCTTGCAGGCTCACAATAACATTTAGAAAGGAACTTTATGCCATGGCGTCTGGAGCAGAGTACCTCGGATGTTTATAAACTTGGATAGTTGCAATGAGATCGACGCTATGATGAGTCAGGTTTCGTTTTGGGTTCAAAATGATAAAAGAGGCGAAGAATATACCGTAGATCAAAATGAAGTTTTCCATGTTCAAGCTACTGTTCAAGATGGGACCGAGCGACCGTAGCTCAGTTGGTAGAGCGTTGACCTACCAATCGGAAGGTTATGGGAACGAACCTACTGGCCGCCCATCCTGATCGAGGTTTTTCATGGTTGGCAAAAACCATGTTGATTTTTTTAATTAAACCACGTTTTTTTTTGTTTAAAACATTTTTTTTTTTTTTTTTAGTTTAAATACATTGCTTTACTTATTTATATTATATATGGACAGAAATAAGTTTGTTTCTTCTTGATGTCCTTATGCAGCAGCGGGGTTATGAAGGACGGGACCTACAACTATAGCTTAAAGTGGAATCCAAACCACTAATCGATTTGCATCTGAGAGAAATTGTCCTCCACCTGGTTAGTGAAGTTACCAGACACTTGAAGCAGGATGTATATATGCTACAATCTTGTCACGGCTAAAAAGAAAATTGAGCTAAACGAAAGTAACGTTTCATTACTGTATCAATGCTTTTTTTTTTCTCAGACTGTCTCAGTGCCTTTTGAATTGGACCTTTCAGAAGTGGAAGAAGTCAGCAGAAGACACTAATGTTTGAACAGTATGTGTGTTTTTGTTATAACTTTTTTCTTTTTGCCTTGACTCAGTGACCAAGATATATAGAAGGAAGCAAGAAATGACCAACATACACGTAGGATACGTTCCGCTTTTGGACGAACTAGTGTTCTCGCATGTACACCGTCTCTGGAATGAAAACAACATGGATATCCTGTAGATCTACGATAGTTCTCGAGTGCACAGGACTAAAGCTGTGTGTACTTCGCACAACGAGAATTCGAAAGCATTTCTACTCCCAAACTGGCATGCAGATTATATAGATTTAAATCCCATCTGTGTGACTACTTGGAGCAAAGGGTGCAATACCGGCAGAGACATCCGAATATTCTGGCCAAATTTCGCGATGCAAGATAGATGAAAATCGATGTCAATTACATCTGCATAGCCTACCAGACCGAACTGCTGCTGTTATTCAAAAGAAGAGGTTACGCTGATACGTAAGATATATGGAGGGGGGGTGACACACACAACAAGTCTGTGACTGAGCATAGTTTCATTTCTTTCAATTCAATCCATCCTTAGCTGCGCATCGTGAAAACCACATAACAGCACAACGAAAAGAAAGATTACATACATACCAGTGCATATCAAGAAATCAGTCACAATACAACAGAATGAACTGTCCTGAAAAATGACCTCCTTAATATCTTACAATTTACAAATTGCAACGTTTATACTGTGGACTCTATTCCCGAAAAGGATATGCATGGCCTTGAACTCGAACTTTTTTTTAAAAAAAATTCATATCTTTTCCATTCAGATGATTTAGGTTAGGTCTGACGTTACTTTAGTTCAAGTCAGATTAGATTACCGTAGAATGGGGTAACTTCGGCAGCAAATACATAATATAATTTACCTATTTAATACATGCATTCTGGCCTCTCTAGTACGATCGTGCCCCCTCCCTCCTCAGCATAAGCATAACGTAAGCCAGAACTGTCAAAATGAAGAAATATCTTTGAGATTTTAGAAGTACTGTAATGGTCGCCTCATGCTACAGTTCCTCTATAACTTTCTCACTTTTTTTCTGTAACCATGTCTGATCGGCGGAAGCTAGCCACTTTTTGGTGTGAATCTGCTACAATGTCCCGTACACGTAAGTAACCTCTGAATGTCTCTTTGCGCCCTAAACTTGGGTTGAACCCCTCTGAGGGTTTAGGCTGGTTACGGCCCTGCATACCTTTAATATTTTTCCATACCTTAATCAATCGCCTTAAAAGGAATTGTGCATAAGGTTGTCATGGTGTGTCAAAGTGTACCAGTGATCTAGGGCTGCCAAAGTTAATCCATTCTACAGTACATTAGGATAGGAAAGCTCATGCAAATTTGACAATGCTTACTCACAATAGGATTTGTTCCTACCGGAGTTTATAAGATTACATATATTTATAATGAGTACATATAGTAACCGAATTATATATACAGGGTTACTGTAAATGATTCTTCGAATTTTCAAGAACATCACTCACACACTAATGACGGATGCATGAAAAGAAGCGTAAACTCAGCAAATTTTCATGTGATAAACCAAGTGGTAGCAGAAGTCCACCAAGTGCCCTGCATCGCTGGACTGGGCGTTTGGGGAGCATGTCTGTGGGGACATGCTCTGTTCGCATTGTCCCTCAGGTCTCCTGATCTGACACCGTGTGATTTCTTCCTTTGGGGGTATGTTACGGACAGTGTTTACGTTCCACTATAGTCAACAACGCTGCTAGAGCTTAAGAAACGCATCAGTGCTGCTGTCATGACAACATTTTAATATGCGAGGAAATCCTGGTGAGTTTCCGCTACTTTTCGTGTATCAATCTTTATTATATGTATAATACTTTAGAAAATACAGTATTCTGAAATCCGTCAGCTACTCTGGACATCTGAAGTATCCACTCGCGCACAGGGAGCTGCAATTATCTGCTACTACGGAAATAAATATCTATAGAATAATCAATTCGGTTCTTGAATCGAAATCGAAGCACTACACGTCCTACCTATTGATACTAGTAAGCGGCCGTCTACTAATATTGTAGCGTCTGGCTCTTTCTCCTTCATCTATAAAGAAGGATACTGCCGGAGCAACGTCATAATTACACAATATGGATTCAAGACAGCGTATCCGCGTTGCATGTGAGTTTGTTCCTTTCCTATCTCCGGCACAGGTGTTAATCAGCTGATACGTTAGTTTCTAAGATTCTGCGATTTCACGACTTTCATTTTTAACATAAAGAAAACACTTCGATAAAACGTGAAATACAGCCTACAGCTATGTTTATTAATATATTAGAACTTTAAAAAGCACTGGTCTACAGGACCACTGACATTTTTGCGTTACTGGTCCTCGGAAATTTTTGTTGGTCGTCGGCCAGTGAACCTCTGCTAATTTCCAGCCCTGGTTGTTGTGTAAAAAAAAAATACATATTCCAGTATGAATACAATTTTTTTCACTAAAAAGTTTGAACCCATTATTACCGTAAGTTTTCTAATTTGCACTGTCTCATGCGAGAGCTACCAGTAGTTCGCGATCCCTCATTTAGGATCAATATATATCTGCATATGCGGTTAGATAAACGTTCTTACAACGATCAGGGACACAATTCAAACGTTCATATACATCTGAATTATTGTTAGTTGTTTCGCTAAAAGAAGTTCACAAACGATACGTACGCACGAATAAAGTGAAATTTCGGATCCTGTTACTGGTGTCTAGAACATATATATAAACATATTACTTATTACTGGAGCACTGTGAGACTAATGCGTTACGTACCGATATTGGAACTCGGTAATTTGTATTTTAAAATTAAATAAACTATGTACCTCATGTGGAGATGCAGGATCTAAGTTGCGATTATATGCTTACGAGGATCGAAGTGGATGAACATCTGTTTACTAGGTATATTATCACACACAGGATGCAGCAGGAATCACAAAATAGTGTCTATTTAGACAAAATAGCTTCTTGGGAAATCGCTGTAAGTTAGAAATAAAGGAAATATTGTTAATTATATATATGGTATTAACAAATACAAACATATTATTCAGCAGTGCTCTTTTGCAGATCAGATGGAATGTAGTACTGTGACTGGTTGACATCCTGTAGAGAAGTTTGCCTGCAAACTGTTATTAAACACAGACCTCGAATTGACTATAGCTCGCGTAACGAATTCTTTCAGGAACTGCACATGGGAACTACCTGGACAATATACCATCAACAACGTTAATTTGGCTTACTTAATGTTACTTAAGTTGTTAATAAATAATGTTATATGATACCAGCTTCTATGAATGCCTTGCGAAGAACTCAACGATTCAATTTACTATACTTAACGCAAGTTATTTAAGCCGGGAACCGAAGTAGTTAAAGTTCCCAATATAATGCTTACTATATTCCACTTAGATTTGGCGCAGGAAATAAAAAGTGTAAAAGCGATAACTAAGCGTCTTTAGATGTGTTATTGTCACCGTTCGATCTCTTAGTTTGTTCGATGCTGTCAAATTTAACTGGAAATGAATCATCACAGTGTACACTACAATGGAAACTGTGACTGCCATTCCCTGGCATGCGAAGAACTTGTTACACATATTGAAGCACTCGTGTTATTAACTAATTCACGTGCAGATAGTGCAACTGATCGTCAAGTTTAATTTCATGCTACAATGCTGAAACTCGCAACACTTGTTCTTTCCCTCTCTTACCTCACAACTTAAGGCACTACCACAAACGCGTTTTACAGGCATTTCTTTACTATTTGCACTCGGTCACTTTTATATTATCCAGTACCGTGAAAATCGCTCTACTTCACTTTTCGTTGCTTTTGACACTTGGAATTTTCGCAAATGCGGATCCCACAGGTGCTACCGTCTGAGCGAACTACCTATGAAACATAAGCGCAGCGTTGCCGGGAGCGTAGGCTCGGCGGCCTGCCGCGTGCTGTGGTTTCGTTTCATAGATAATCCGCTAACCCTGTATTTACGAAAAGCACATAATGACAAACGTTACTTAAAATTTAGGTTGTTGGAAAAGACTCTTTTTTTTTTTTTATATATATTTACGCATTTTGAAATTTACACAGTTTATTGACACTGGGATTAGGTTAGGCTAGAGAATGAAGGTTAGATTATTTTTATGTCCTTTTAAAGTTTACATAGCTAACAGGCATAGGGTCAGACTAGGTTAGAAAAATCAGGTTATTATTTTATATTTACGTATTTTGAAATTTTACAAAGGTCACTAAATCAGGTTAGGTTAGATTTTTCTGCGCTGTTCAATGAAACAGATTAAAACAATTTTTTTAGATATTTTTTTCTTCACTAATCCCTTACTCTGGGTTGAAAATGATACACCGAGCCGCCGTAGCTAAGTGAACCCAGCGGCCGACCATCCTGACAGAAGTTTTTTCCTCAGTCACACCAGGAAAATGCTGGGATTCCACCTTTAACATAGGCCCTGGCCGACACCTTCCTGAATCCTTTTCCCCTCCCCTATTCTGGCCCAAGCCTTAGATCCCCAAGAGCCATAAATAAATCTCTAATCAAATTGAAAATGTTACTGCTCCAAGAACATTCCACAAAACGGGAATTCTGTACTAAAACCGGTGTGCCAAACACATACATATACTTTCATACAGTCGGCATCTTCGCTGTCACTACATATTTTATAGCCCTGTTTCTTGAAGAGTATTTTGCTAAACTTCACTCCCCTACATAATTTTACTTATTACGCATTGCCGAACAAAACAAGATTCCCAACTTTACCTGCAAATTTTCAATTTTCTTACTCCCATTTAGGCTATCTGCACCGTAACTCACGCTATCAACATCAGAAAACAGAAACGTCTTTAGAATAATTGGTCACTCAAATATTGGCAAGAAAATCCAGTACACATTAGCACGTCACGATAGGAAGAAAAGTAAATCAATAGATAGTTTTTCCACATGGACGTAAGATTACGTGGGAAACGTATACGCATAATTTAAATCACGCACCAGACATGCAACAGAATTCAAGAGCCAATACACAAAAGCATGTCTATACAAATACGCAGTTGTGTATATCCTTTGTGCAAGAACTGTTAAACTAAGGTATGTTATTATACTTTTAATGTGTAACCGTATGCGTGTTCTTCCTCAAATCATTTATATGCTTATCGGAACTAGAAAATATACAGAAAACGCGTCTCCGAAGTCTTGAACTCTACAACAATATTTGTAAACATTGATCTGAAACATTTACAAAACAAACCTCATTACGATAGAAATGAAAATAATGTGCATACGAATTGTATTTTCTGCATTTAGCTTGCTCGTACTCATTTATTTTTTTATTTATTTCCGTACTGGCGTACTCTACATGCAGATGCATTTATCACTGCAAAAGGCTGGATTGACATTAGACGCTAACACCCACAACAGCTCAAAACCAACTTTCTGCTTCAAAACTCTGGTAACACGTGCCATACAGAACATTTTACGTAATTAGGAACTAAATTCTTCTACACATACTTAGCAATTAAGAAAATACGCACCGTTTTAGGTAATTTTCCCCCACTTCGTCTTCTTGCAAAGCTTGTTTTTCTTCTCCGCGTCGTACCGGAACCGGAAGTCTGTGGTGTTCTGGTTGCTTTTCGTGCGTCCGAAAACGTTTAGTTTTTATGGTTCACCTCAAATTGGACTTCGAAAGAATTTGTAGACTCGCCAGTGCAAAGCACCGCGGGTTTTCGCCATAAAAGCCATAGTTTTGGCTTTTTTTTACGTAAATCATGAAGAAGGGTAGTTCTTTGAGTGACGCTGACCAGGACTCTGTTAGTGGCAGTCTATGTATACAGTTAATGTAGTATCTAGCAAAGTATAAGCCTATTTTGGTGATTGAACTTGCATCTAAAAGCTATTTGCTATACTAAGAGAGAGAAAAAAAAATAGGTTGGTACGACCTCCCTGAGACCCCCTAGGGCGGTTCGGAGAAAAATTCAGAAATTCATATTTCTGATGACAGAACTGATCTCAGACTTTATACGGAACCGAAACTTCCGGATCGTAATCTACGCTTCAATACCTTTCAAACGATTTAATACACGTCAAAATCGGTGAAAGGCTAAAAAATTATTACCTCTTTAGGTCAATCACAGAATTTTCAAAAATGATAGAAAAGTGTGTCTGTCTTTTTTCTTAGCCCAAAATGATTGGTACCATGGGGTTTGGGAGGGTCAATTGCGGGTCTCATAGAGGCAAATTGATGCTTATTTCTTATAGGAGTTGCCGTTTTCGAGATACGGAGCCTACTATGGTCCAAAATCGATCTTTTTCATGAAGACTATGCACTTTTTTAATAGGCAGTCATGAAAAATAAGTGATATCAGTACAAAAACCCTTCGGGGTAAATAGAAGAGTGACGCAAGAATTCTACTCACAAAAGAAGTGATATCCATTTTGCGACTGACTTTGTTTGTATCGCTATGGCAGAAGGGGGGATACTAAGTCTCTTAATTTTATTACAAGGGAAACACTTCCGCCATAGTGACACAAACGAAGTCACTTGCAAAATGAGTATCACTTCTTTTGTGAGTAGAATTCTTGCGTCACTCTTCCCTTTACCCCGAAGGGGTTTTTGTACTGATATAAAACATTCAAATCGACAGTCTTCATATAGCTCCGTAGTCTAGCAAGTATTGTACCTGACAGATGTGCCAGTGATCTCTTGTTTGGTTCGTGCCCAACCACTGTTTTGTACATTCTTTTTTTTTTAAGATAATCATTATTCATTCCTTTCTCCTTTTCAAAAGTGTTCTTGTTTTATATTATTACTAGGCTTTATATAGTCATATTAAAACTTTTCTTTGTACGAGATGAAAACAATAGGCACTTTAAACATTTTAAAAAGTCAGACATAGGTTAATTATTTGTCACGTGTATTGAACCAGCGAAACGATCGTTTGTAGCTTGCTATTTCTTCGTCGTGATGATTATAATAGTAGCGACGAGATTTTTTTAATGTGTCAAGATCTAATTTTTCTCCATTTTATCTATCAAAAACTTTTATTTTCTCAAATCTATTATTAATTAATTTGTTACGAACGGTTAGGAAGGTTATGTTCGATTCATCTCTTTTCATTACGCCGCCATTTTAAATGATGCATTACGATAGTGTTTACTATTATGATCTGGGTATGTTTTCGTGTTACGCATGTAGGATAAAAACTAATAATATTTCTGCTGATTTAACTGACTTCCGGTTTGTCGCTTTGGAATTTGGATGTGGCCGCATCGCATCGCGTCGTGTGATTCGTGTTCGTGTCGTGTTGTGTTGATGTGTCGTGTCGGGCAATATTGTGTTAGTGTTGTATAACGTTTGAAATTATTCTGAAACCTGATTGTGCAAAAAAATGGTTTCTCTTAGAGAGAAACAAATCAGTGCTCTGAAGCAAATGCTTAATTTGAATCAGACTCCCAGTAAAGGTGTAGCTGCAGAACCTGTGTGGAAAGTGCTTATTTATGATCGTTTTGGTCAGGACATTATCTCCCCTTTAATTTCTGTTAAAGATCTTAGGGAATTAGGAGTTACGTTACATGTTCAACTTCATTCAGACCGTGATCCCATTCCAGATGTACCTGCAGTGTATTTTTGCATGCCTACAGAGGAAAACTTGGGAAGAATTGGTCAGGATTTGCAAAATGGGTTATATGACGCATACTATTTAAATTTCATATCACCAATTTCTAGGCAAAGGTTAGAAGATTTGGCTGCTTCTGCGTTGCAAGCTAACTGTGTATCACATATTCAAAAGGTTTTCGATCAGTATTTGAATTTTATTTCTTTAGAAGATGATATGTTTGTTCTTCGCCATCAAAACAGTGATGCTATATCGTATTATGCCATTAACAAGGGTGAAATTAAGGATACTGAGATGGAAAATATAATGGACACCATAGTGGATAGTTTATTTTCTGTTTTCGCAACACTTGGAACCGTACCAATCATAAGAAGTCCCCGTGGCAATGCAGCTGAAATGGTAGCCGAGAAATTGGATAAGAAACTGCGAGAAAATTTAAGAGATACAAGGAATAGTCTGTTCCTGATGGATGCAACTCAAGCTAGCCATTTCAGTTTTCAAAGACCACTACTAATTGTGTTAGATCGTAATGTAGATATGGCAACTCCATTGCATCATACTTGGACCTACCAGGCTCTAGCCCATGATGTATTAGATCTTTCCCTCAATAGAGTGATTGTTGAAGAGAATATTGGTAAATCCGCTGGAGGTGGAGCGAAAGCAAAGACTAGAGCATGTGATTTAGATGCTAGAGATAAATTTTGGGAGGGCCATAAAGGAAGTCCTTTCCCTACTGTAGCAGAGGCAATCCAAGAAGAACTGGAACATTATCGCGCTTCTGAGGAGGAGGTAAAAAAGTTGAAAGCATCAATGGGTTTGGATAACGAAAGTGATTCCGCATTTTCAATGGTTTCTGATAATACAGCCAGGTTAACTAGTGCTGTTAATTCACTTCCACAGCTTCTTGATAAGAAACGATTGATCGATATGCATACTACTATTGCCACTGCGATTCTAAATCATATAAAGACAAGGAGATTGGATACATTTTTAGAAATCGAAGAAAAAATTATGAGTAAAGCAACCCTAGATAGAAGTATTATTGATATTTTAGCAGATCCAGATGGAGGTACTCCAGAAGATAAAATGCGTTTATTTATTATTTATTACATTTGTACGCATTCAGTATCGGAGGCGGAATTTGACAGATGTGCAACCGCTCTTCAGAATGCCGGATGTGATCTGTCGCCGTTGGCATACATGAAAAGATGGAAAGCCTACACCAAAATGGCAGCTGCTCCCAATCAATATGTGGGTGGTGGAACCAGAACTGTAAGCATGTTCTCAAAATTAATGTCACAGGGATCGTCATTTGTGATGGAAGGAGTGAAAAATTTGGTCTTAAAGAAGCATAATTTACCTGTTACAAGAATATTAGATGACCTTATGGAACTGAAAACTTCACAAGAAACCGAAGACTACCGATATTTTGATCCGAAACAGCTTCGCGTCACGGATAGTTCGCAAATTACAAGAAATAAGTCTCCTTTCCAGGAAGCGATCGTGTTCGTTGTTGGGGGTGGCAATTATATAGAGTATCAAAACTTAGTGGACTATGTAAGAGGGAAAACCAGTTCGAGTAGCAAAAGAGTAATATATGGTTGTTCCACATTGAACAATGCAAAACAGTTCTTAAAGCAATTGTCCCTTTTGGGACAGGAAATTCACTGATACCACCATGTTCCAAGTACAAACTGTTGCATGCACCGTTCTTTTGCATCGTCTGAGTACGGTTATGTATATTGTTGTACATAATACTGTTATATTTTTAATTCGGGAATATGCAAATTGATTACTTTTTTTTTTTAAACAAAAAACTTTTGAGGCACTGTAAAAATGTATAGATCCTATATAATACATGTATGTATATGTATATATTTACAGGAGTTCAGTTATGGAAATAGGGCTCTGGTGAACAAAATATTCAGGTAGGCCTATATTAAGTAATTCATAAAAATAGCGTGTGTAAGGTTACAATAAAATAAAAGCTGAGCAGAGCAAATACATTTTATTTAAAAACTAAAAACGTGTAACAGTTTCACCAACTGACTGTTCCATGTGTTTAGTTTTTAAATAAAACGTATTTGCTTTGCTCAACTATTAGGTATTTTATTTTATTTTAAGTATATAAAAGCAAAGCTTTGACATGGAAAATATCATAGTTGATGTAGTTCCAATCCTGAAAAGATTACAAGTTCAGAAATACATAGAAAGATGATTTGTTGCATTCCCAGCGGGCAATCGCACCCGGTTTCGGTCGGTCGTGTCACATAGTCAAGTACTTGTCTGGCAGTCGGGAGACCGGGGTTCGATTTCCCGCTAGGATGGTGACCAAGTTTTCTGTGAATTTTTTCAACAAGCTCTATTTCTTCGAAAAGGTGAAATGTGCTACAAAGAGTTATGTTATGTTTGGTATATTTATTTGCTGTTCATAATTACTGATGCTTGATTTGTGTAGCCTTGAAGTATATGTTCTGGCATTTAAGTTTATTTATTTGTAAGTTACATTAGGCTGTATCAGACTTGTGCGTTTAAGTTCGTCACACGTCTAAAGAGTGACGTCCCTCGGTGAGCAAATCCTCCGCGGAGAGGCTTGGGGAGGGGAGATCCAGAACAATACGAGCCAAAATGCCGTATATAAATGAAATAAAAATTGAAACTGTTATAGCTGCACAACTGGTATTCGTGTGCTGAAATGGAGGTAAAGCTAAGTCAGAATATCATCGTTCAAAACTGGGAACAAATCCAGTAAAGGGTAACCACAAAGGAACGTAACTTTACCTTACTTAATGTAATGTAACTGCAGTTTACATACTCTAATGAATCTTAGGCAAAAATATGAAATCGAATGAATATATTCAAGTACAAGGAACATGCTTTAATCTGGTGTGGAGCCCAAAATATTCCAACCGTGGGCTGGATCCGTAAGGCCTTTTTATTGTCCCACATTTATAACACTTCTAGTCGACATCATCCACCTATCTCTCGGTCTCTGGAACCTTCCACCCCACCCCCCTTCTTCCTTCCTTTCAATGTGTATGTACCACGTAAGTAAATATGGCCTCTCTTAATAATTTCCGATTCTTAATTTTTCATGACTTTACATATACTACTCATAAATGTGATTTCCGGGGCCTTTACCTTATTTTTCTGTCAGAGGCATCTTTATTCCTCTTCAATCTTTTTACTTCTTGGTAGACCCTCGCTACCCTTTCCTATCTGTTTCTTCATTATTTCCGCCAGATCTGCCCAGTGCTGTTCCAAAATCAGGGACCTTCGCTACTAAAATGAATAAAAAGAGAAAAAAATTGAGTCTAAGAATAGTCTCGCATTGAGAAGTGATCTTTTTCCAACTTTTAGCACATTTTTTCTTGAAAGCCTTCGGGTATAAATTAGTAGGTAATTTCTTACGCGTACATTTTTGCACTGTCATAGAGACAGGTGGTAAATTTACGATGGTGACAGGAAGGTGTCCCAATATAATCTGACTTAGACGTAATGGGTAGGTTGGAAAATATTATGTATAGGAAGAGAGAGAGCCAACTCGTAGGTGGTTGAGAGAGTAAATGTATTTATTTTATTGGCAGTATGAAGAAAGTGAAATTGTACGCTAACATAGGTAAACGCAAGATCAGAATTAATGGAGAGGAATGAACCTGCATTGAAGGACATGTCACACAACACTGATGATTGTAATTTGGTTGAGAGTTTCTGCTTGGTAAACTCGCTTTCAGTGCAAACTGGGTTCGAACCCCGTGATGTCACTGATAAGAGTTGTAGTACTGTTGTACTACAATGTTGAAAAGCAACCATAACATTATTTATTTTCTAAAATTAGATTAGTCTTCCGGGTGTAGTAGTAAGTTTTCCTGATACAAGAGCTGTTTTGCCGACGATGAACAGCAAAAATTGACCGTAATTAAAGTATTTAACATTGTGTAGTTCATAGAATTCGATATGTTTGTGATCTGATCGATATGTTTTCCTTGGTTTACAACTCTGAACGGCATAAGTGGTTGTGTCAGATAAATTTATTATTGGATTGGCAACACTACTCGTACGGTGTTATTGCACAATATATTACATGTCTCCCCCCCCCCCCCCACACACACACACACAAACACACATTTGCTTTGTACCAGCATTGATTCCTCTGCTCCTATTCGTTTTTGTGGTATCAAGAGAGAACAAGATAAATGGGACACCCAATATTTCTCCGGTTAAATGAAGCACCAATAAATTTGGTGGACATTGGTGTATCGGTGTTGATTTGCGTAGCAAAAAAACTTTGCTGTTTAATACAGAATTTGAAAGTTATGCAATTGATAGTGGTGTGTATTTTCGTATTTTTAAGCTGTATAGGATAGATACGAAAAAGAACTCCCGGGCGTGAAGTACACCACGCGATAATATGGAACTTCAATCAAAACTCTTGTATCCATGGTTCAAAAAAGGCTTCGTTTGCCATGAAGACCAATAACATCGCCTACATTACAGGATTTAGTCTCTTATAATAATGCATTGCAAAACCTATACACAGTTTTTGAAATAAGTCTCTCCCCGAAAAAGAAGAAAGGAAAAAAAAAGCTGCAATGTCTCCTGATACGCGTCACTTTTTTTTATAAAATATAATTAATTGTCAACATGTTTTAGCAGTTCATTTTACTGTTTTATCGAGAGAAACTCCAGGGGTGGCTCAGAGTTGGTAGAACGCTCACCTCTGGTGCTAGGGGTAGTTGGATCGATCCCTGCTCATGCCATGTGGGCTTTGTGGTATACAAACACCGTGTGCGTGGGTTTTCCCGTTTCCTCCCACTTTCTTCATTCTACCAATTCATCCCATCATCATCTATACGGCCTGAGACATAGTTGCCTGAAGGCCTTAAAATAAATTCAAATTCAGCTCAAACCACGAAAGACTCTAACTAGTGAGAAAGATAGTGACAGAAGATAAATAGAAATGGGACAACACGAAATCTATTTTGAATGGCTTATCGTCATTAGTTTCAATAATGCATCGTACTTATTAAAAACAAGTTAGGCTGAGCCGAGTCGGGGAACTGTGCACATGTGCTACAACCAGGCTTAATCAGTAACCATCCTATTTGGATCATCAATGTTGCGTTGGGAAAAAAAATGCGGTGAGACCTTTCGAACGACACCTCAACCACCTTTCCACCCCCTAGTAATTCCTACGTTATAAACTGCCCCCACCTCCGGAACCGCCCCTGCAATATGTATGTCAACTTAATGGGACCTTTCCAACTACACCTTGAACACCTTCTTAGCCACCAAGTCTAAAGCAAAAAGTATGAATTAGTATGTTCAACAAAAACATTGTCACATAAGCACAGGGTTACCAGATCATTTTTTTTTTATTTATTTATTTATTATTTTTACCATTGGAAGACAACTGTGGACTTTTTCTTACAATGACTGACAACTAAGCTAAGATTAGTAGACAATTATGGCTATCTTTTAATTAAAATCCGATAAAGAAACACTGATGAAGAGAAGAATTGCTTACTTTCAAATTTCAGTTTTTAAGTGGCAAGTTAGGTAATATTTTAATTTTTTTATTATATCTTGTTATCAAGTGACAACATTTAATGATAATGAAAAGTGTTTGCCAAATAACGAACCATTTGCTTTGATATTTTAGTAACTAATATTTTATTAAATAAAGAATTTGTATCACAGGGGTACGAATATGTTCAATTAGGAAATTTTTAACCTGGTTAGTAGAGAATGAAGGACATTTCAAGATATTTAGAAAAGGGGAGGTCAAATTGAAAAAGGAGGACGTCTGTTAGCATAAGCAAAAAAAAAAAAACGTTTAAAATTTATTTAGGCTTGAGAACAGGTCAGGATTTTTTTTAAATACCGTATTTCTTCGAATCTAAGGCGCATCTCAATTTTCTCATCATTGTTTAAGAAAAAAATATTTTCGAATTATTCGTATTTTAACCTTTGCGGCGTTTATTCAGACATTTATAGGGTACGTGTTTTTTTTTTGTTTACTACAAGTGAATCCTGCCAACGAAACCTGACTACCAGTATGTACTGGAAAACATCAAGATTCTATCTCCCGCGCTTTTTCGATTATGAAACCGAATTATTGTTGACCCAAACAGCAAATTTAAAAGGGAAAAATTCCGCTAACCATTTTCTTATCAGGAAAATAAAATATTGATTGTTGTAATGCAGCTACCGGTAATTTTAAGGAAAGTTGAGAAAAGCATATACATTGAATCGAAGACGCCATCGAATCTTAAGGCGCACCTTAATTGTGGAATCTAAAATTGAGAAAAACATGCGCCTTAGATTCGAAGAAATACGGTATATCATGTAAATTCCAGCCCTAATGATAATTTGCATTGGCCCTTTTATTGAGGCATAGCATTTATGTTTTTGTCCACTTTTTCTAGGTTCAAAAATTGAGGTGAAGATTGCCATCATGAGCATGACAAAGCTCTGTAGACGGTGTAATATTTGGCAACACCAGTTGAGGAAGTCAAGTTTTCTTGCTTATCCAGCTCCGGTTATGAACTGTAAGACTGTTGATACTGGTCCATACTCGAAATCGTACACTCAAGAAGCATCGCTGTACGTTCATTGGCCATACTGTCGAAAGCGCTGTTCGTACTGCAATTTTAATAAGTATATAAAGGACAACGTGGACCATAAAAGGATGAGGCAGTGTTTGGTGGAAGAAATCAAGACATTGTTGTCTATTTCACAAGTTACAACTGTAAAGACAATCTTTTTTGGAGGAGGAACTCCAAGCTTAGCTGAGCCAGACACTATCCAGGTAAACAACATTTCTGTTATTGTTATTATTATTATTATTATTATTATAACAGTAGTAGCAGATATGCTTTTTAATTCTATAAGATAATTTACACAAGTTTTCTTCTCTGATGCAGGTTTTTCGCCAGATCGGTTTCAGCTTTTAACCGCGTGGAAAAACTGTAACAACATGATAAAATTAATACGCCATTGTACACTCCGATTTAAAAAGAAAGATCAATGAAAGATTCTCTAGGTCCGAAATATTGCACAAGATGGAAACACTAAACCGTCGTCAAACAAACAAAACGTGCGAATTATTTATTTCAAATTTGCATGAAGTTTCTTTATTGTTTCATTGTACAGTTTAACTACAAAATTTCCCACCGATCATGCCGGCGTCGGGAAGTGGCGCCCCCATCGCCCAGTCAGTTTTACTGGCTGCAATCAGCCATGGCAGCTGCCAACATCGTTGCTGTCTATGGGAAGTCCAGCAGCAGGGCCAGAGTGCTTCTCTGTTGAGAATTTTTACTTCCCACTTGCGTAGGGGATTGGCAACCTCATCGCAGGTCTACGGACCGCAACGTGATGAAACCATCACATAGCCCGAACAGCAGACCATCGCTGTTCGTATACGGCGTAGGGAATTGGTGACCTCATCGTTCAGCCGGCTTATGCTGGTTGCAATCAACCGTAAACGGCGTAGGGAATTGTCGACCCCATCGTCCAGCCGGCTTTTGCTGGCTGCAATCAGCCCTCGCAGCTACACACCTACGCTGCTTGAAAGGTGGACCAACACAGAGGAGTTTCACTTTCACCTCATTCTTCACCCAGAGATGATCATCTTTTCATCTCCTCTTGTGCTTCGACTTGCGCCTCCACGCAATGTTCAAGGATGTACTAGCATTGACGCTGGCCCAGGGGAATGGGGGCGGAACCATTGGATAGCACCTAGTTCTTAGGAGCAGATTCTTGGATGGTCTAGCTTGTTGAGACTGGGAAGTGCGCCATTGGGGAGCTCTTCGGACCTCTGGTCTCGCCAACACTCTGGGGTAGTGGGTGTCCCAAGTATCCATCAGTCGGGAGTGCAAGTGATTTCGACGCCAAGTCATTGGACTTCGCCTAGATTTCCAGCTTGCTGACAAGGGTGATGAGGGTAGTACCCGGCAGCCTCGTTGGCTCCTCAGAACGAAGACGGAGAAGTGTGGGCATTTACGGCTAACATTCATCATGGCTCCACCACATCGTAATAAGTCGCCTTTGCAGAAAGAAAGAAAGAGACAGAACGAAGAGAAAGTCACTGATGTTAGTAAGAAGGCGCATACAGCTAATGAATGTACCAGTGATAAGGAAGAGAAACTAGAAGTAGGGGAACAGACAAGTATCGTACCAACTATCACACGATATGTTGTAATTAAAGTAAAGAACGAAACAGAAAATCCAGGTGGTAGAAGATATCCATCCCCTTTCCTAATTCAAAGACAACTTAGTTATGTTGCAGGAGATCTACATAATGTTAAAAAGCTTCGGAATGGCACCTTATTAGTGTAGACATCTACAAACAAACAGACAAATAATCTCCTGAAGATGACATCAATTGGAAATTTTGAAGTTGTAGTTGAGCCCCATCGCCAACTGAATTTTACACATGGTGTAATAACTTGTTGGGACCTTCAAGATGTTCCTGAGCGGAGATTAACAGAGAACTCACCAGTCAAGGCGTAGTCAATGTTAAACGCATCAATAGCAGAAGGACTGGCCAACTCCAACCCACAGGATCATTAATTTTGACATTTGCCATGCCTCAGCTTCCTAAGGATGTGAAGGCAGCTCTCTATCGCTTACCTGTCCGTCCTTATATACCAAGTCCGCTCCGTTGTTTTAAATGTCGAACATTATGGACACACCAGCACGTCATGTAACGTGTCCTCTGCTGTATGTGCAATTTGCGGAACCAGTAACCATGGTGAGGATCCTTGTAAGTCACTGAAACCTCAGTGTGTTAATTGCAAGGGTGAGCACACGGCTTGGTCGCGTGACTGTCCTATTTTTCAGGAGAAAAAACGAATTCGAGAGCTGATGGTATTAGAGAAAATATCTGCTGGTGATGCTAAACGTCGATTAAGAGAGTCTCAGCGCACCCTTCCCTCTGGTGCGTTTTCACATGTTGTACCCAGAATACCAGTTAAAATTGTCTCGGTTGGTACCCAGACAGTTAATGTATCAACACAAACAGAGTCTGATGTGCATGCAGATCGTCCGAAGTCTCCGAAAGGATCAGAGACTTCTCGCAATATGCCAACACAGAGTCAGGGACAACAACCACCTGTGCAGAGTTCTAGACCTCCACGGGTTAAGACTACTTTTAGTCCCTATAAAGTCTTCAAATTAGCTAGAACTTCACCTCTCGCTACAAGCATTAAGACTTTGACGAACGTTTTGGCTGCTCAATTAGCTCAGGAAGAGTCTGCACATAATATCGATGAACCAAGTTCCTCTTTGACTTCAGACCTGATTGAAGACAAGCTGATGGATATGGATTTTAATCTCGTGGGTAGGAAAGGGAAACCGAGATATAAACCTAGACTTAAAAGGTAGCATTTTTACTAGTTTTGCAGAAAATTTTCTGATTTGCGTTTATATTATATCATTCTGCCCCATAGCTGTTAAGTTTTATAGTGTAGTTTTGTTTTATCTTGTGAAGGCCCATTTACAGCCTTCCTCGTTCTAATTTGTTATACGAAAGACTTTATACACCTTTCGTATGTATTAATCGTTATGCTGGCCATTTACACCAGTAGGCAGTTTGTGAAGCCGTTTTACACCTTCATGTTTTATATTATTTTAATTATAAACAGCTAAGTTTTACATGACCAAGATAAGGGGCTTCCCCCGTATCGGGACGGGCGTAAGCCATAGTGTTGTTACCGCCCATAAATTCATTTTTTCTTATCTTTTCCCACCGATCATTTTCTATGAATTTGAGTGTACACATGTGCAGTATTGTACAGTCAGCGCAAAAAGTTTGTACCCAATCTTCTCAAACAACTTTGGAATAAATAGACCGATTTGAGTTTTTTTTTTTTCCCCTACAGAAAACCGTACTCAACTCGGTGTAACTATTCCAAGTATATTTCGAGATTAAATTTTGCGACTAGGCACAAACTCTTGACACTGTAGATAATATGAATGTTTTGCTATATATTTGTATGGTTTTACGATATTAAACGTTCGTAGTGTTGCTTTAATGTTATGTAAATATTACAGTACGTGTTCCTAGTAGATGAATGGTTTGACTCATGTAATTAGTTCCGGGTTCGATTCCCGGTTCTTTTTCATTTCCACTTAAAAACTAGAATTCATCCTTTGGACGTTAACATAATCTTCGTGCAATGGAAGGAATGGCAAAGCACGATCAGTTTACGTCACCCAAAGACCTTCGGGTCACACACCTTCCTGCACTCATAATAATCATATTATTATTATTTAATAAAACAGAGTTACCAGGTATCTGGAAAAGTCAGGGAAAATAGAAAATCCCTGGTAACCCTGATAAAGTCTTATTTACCGGTACTCCATCTATCGCACTGCCTTTTTAATGGATATTTGCTTTCTAAATCATGTCGCACTACTAGTTTTGCACACAGACAAAAATTTCACTTTTATTCCTGTCTTCTTTGTTCATACTCTTTATAGCTTCGAAAATACTGTGGAGTCAACTAATAAAGCAGCTGAATTCTCGGATGTTAGTAATTTGCTTTTGATTTTTGTACCAACTGATTTTGTGAGAATTTACGATTTCTAAATATATATAAAGAGAAGTCCTGACTCCCATATCTCGGAATCCCTTAAGTCTACAGACAGGAAATTTGGTATTTACGGTTTTAAAATAATTATACACGTGCTTCCCTGTTTTGTGATATTGGCCCTAAAAGGGAAAGAGGCAGGGCGTTTTTAATATAACTAGACTGACGTATCAACGTCCAGGCCAATTGGCTTAAGCGAGAAACTTGAAATTTATATCTAATTTGCCTTCAACTAACATATTTCACTGACGTAAGGGAGCAAAAAAAGGGCATTTTTTGAAAGTAGAAATAAAAAGTAATTTCTTTTTTTTAAAAAAAGAGAAAAAATTCCTGCCCTGAAGTGGGATCGAACTGGATACCCTTAGCAGAGCTGTCCAGTGCGATGCTCGAAAAACTGCTTCCGAGCGAGGGAAGCAGCGGGCAGCAGCTAGCGTACAAAATGCTCATTATAGTCCTATTTACAGGATTTGTGCACTCTTTGTCGTAAGCATAGAACGACAATATTTTAAGTGGTGGAATATAATAGTACACACGGCAATACATTTAGTGATAAAGTTACATGTACTTCTTTGGCGCCTGTACAGCATAGCACAATTACACGCTCATGAAACGCTACTGTCGTCTTGTTTTTAATATTTTATACACGCTCGCACTTGTTTACATTGTCAAGGTAATTCAGATTTGACTTGTGTTGTGAAAGAGCATTATACATGCATCATTGATGATGACCCAATGTTGTACTACTTTTATTTACAGGCTGTGATCGAGGCTGTACAGGAATCAGCATATTTAGAAGAAGAAGCGGAAATAACGATGGAGGCAAATCCCAGCTCTGTTGAATTCAGGAACCTAGAAAAGTTTAAAACAGTCGGTGTAAATAGACTGTCTTTGGGAGTACAGGTAAGAACGAGATTTTATTTACGTACAATTATTCCCAATTCAAGATGCGATTCCCGCCTTCCTTCGGTGGTAATGGATGGGGAAACCCAAAAGTTTAATTAATATTGTTTCAGTGGTGGGATTTGGTATTTAATCACTTCTATTTACATTGTTGATGAACTAATCTGAGACCACATGCCATGTTGCTCACCACCCTTGTTTTGCCAAAGTTGATATGGGTTCCACTTCCATACACATTTACCAACATATTTTGGACTTGTTTTTAGAACCACAAGAGGAACGAATTAGTCAGTTTGAAGATGTTATATGTTGCTTGGGGTATAAATTGTGGGCGTCTTAAATTGCAGATGCTTATAGTGCCTTGTTACGATAACTTTGACTACAAATACTAACTTTATGTTCATAGGTTAGGTCTATTCGCACACGAGGTAGATACTAAATAGCATCCTAGTACCTATAGCATATTTCTACAATAAATATTTGTTTATAACCAATGCTTTATTAATGTTACTGAAAGTAAGTACACTCGAGACCGTAGATCCTTATTTGTAGGAAGAACTACAATAATAACATGATCGTACATATCTAAACTGTCTATACAACATATGTTACCTCATACTTTGATTGGTTGATATGTTAGATGTTTCTCCATATACGTATCTTGCTTTTAATTAATGATCGATTCTATTTCCTCGCTATGTCTTGTATTAAACATCCATAAAGATGTGTTGCTAAAAATTTGTTTAAAATGTCCTCCATAAAAACAAAAGAATACTGTAGCTAACTTTTACGCAGTGTTGACAAAACCAGGACTAGAAATGTCCAGACAAAAGATGAATGCTTTTCGCCCCAGCAGAAGAAAACTGGAGGTGGTAGGTTAAGTAACCTGTATGGTTTGAGACAGAATGATCCCATATCATTTCATACACTGAAATGAATAGTTTCAGTTTACAATTAACAATAGGTTGTTCAGGCAAATCATGATTCCTTTGTACAGTATTTAAATGTTTCGTACTGACCATATGGACATAATGGCATCTGCGTGGACCTGGTATTCTTGCATGTTTTTGGTGCACATAGCACCTACTATATTTTCTTTGTACACTTTGGCCAAGTTTCTGTTGTTATCTGTACCAGTTTGTAGAACATCAAAAGCTCTTATTTTGATTGACTTCTGAATTTTGAGGTGTTTATTTCTTTCTTTTGTTCTCTCTTCTTTCTTCGTGGAACCAAATAAAAGCAATAAAATTAATATTTTCTAGTTTTGTTGTATGCTGGAAATTAAGCAATTATTCACGAAGCTTTAATCATTTTTCACATCTAGTGCGTACTTACGGGTGACGTGTTTTTGTTTATTTATTTACTTACGTCCGTAAAACATTAAGCCATTTATTTTTGTTAATTGTTCCATAATAAATTCCTGTAAAATAGGAAAATCCCAGTTGGGGAAGCAACAAGTTTATTTTATTTTCGATGTATTCTCAAAGAATGACTCATTTTGGAATAATAGATGAAATTTGAATAGGTACTTACCGAGTTTCTTGAAGATCACAATGTCACAATGAGCACTATAAAGTAACTAACTGATCGTAATTTACAAGGCCTGTCCATAAGGACGTACAGATAGAGTAGCATGTGATAAAAGACATGTTGCTCTATCGTACAGGTGCATAAAACCAGTACGAGAATAACTATTTCGAAATGTATCTGAGGTGCTGCGGGATGTTACAGCTAATACTCAGAAAATGGTTCATTAATGCGTCCTCCAGTTTGCACAGATTTGGAATAAAGTTTTCATATGGCTTATGAATGTGTGGAGTGACCGTGTTGCATTATTCTCCAACGCTTTCTACAAAATTTCATGGGTTTCTGTGGAATAAGAATAAGACTGAATAAGAACTGGATGTAGATTCACTGTTCCTTTAAACTTCCCTTTCAGTTACGCAGGGGAAGTAGCCAGGGTTATGTTCCATGTGAGTCAGTAGGCCGAACAACTTTAATGTCGTGGTTGTACGTTCATTATTTACATACTGCTAAGATACTCTGTTATCCTGAATAAAAGGGGAGGGGGATTAAATGGACTGGCTGTGTACTCAATATTATTTTAAAACTCGGAAACCCTCTTACCTTGGCCAAATAAAATTATTTGTATAATAAATGTCTTAGTTATTTGGGTTTCTCGTCGTGTACTGGTTATATATACAAGCCTTATGACCCGGCCTAACTGCCAACTTTCTCGGACATGATGCAAACGTAATATAGCCATCTGACAGGCCAGGACCCTTAAGAGACTGTCCCGCCATTCAGTTTAGTCGTTTTAGTTAGCACACTACTATTACGGAGAATTGTTGTCGAAGCTTAAACTATTGTTCCGTCAGCGGGAGGATTTTTTTTTGAAGACTGTTTGTAAACTTTCTGAGTTTGACACTAAAGGTGGCGTCCGATTCTTAAAAATATATCATCCAGTCATTCTGTCCAAGGCAAGTTCAGTTCGTAACCGTTGACAGTGCAGTACAATGTTAGATTTCAAATTTTGTCCAGAGTTACTGATACACTTAGTGACTTAGCGAATTGTATGCTCGTATTCATAAAGAAATGGCCGGTTGGACAATTTTCTGTATCCGAGAAGTGGCAATGCTGAACCAGTATTTGCTGACGTGTCGAGTGATTTCGTGTGCACTGCTCATTATGTATGAATGTGTTCGGTGTTCCACATTCTGAAACGCGGTTATTTTCTGTTCATTTTAGTGTACCTTTCGTGCTTATATGCATAAGTGCTGAGCCGAAAAGATAGGAAGAATCGAGGAAATCAGCTCCTGAAAAAGTAAAGGAATTCCGTAAAAATATATTAAAGAAAAGAAAGTTTAAATGTGGGTTTTCTGCTTTTGACTATATTAATGCTAATTTTTCTAGGGCAATAAAAACGCATAAAAAAAACAGCCGACTTTTGTAGCTAAACCGAGTGGTTTTAAATGTCCACTGTAAAAGAATGTTTTGTAACATTGAGGAGTTTGTAAAATTTGTGACTTGTATTTAGTACACCGTGTTTTTTACGCATAATATTATTGAAATATAGTATTTTTTATTTCATGAGCACCTTTTTCCCAAACCACTTCCCCCAGAACCCCCCTACCGCGCCAAGGAAGTGACAGGGCCCTGTCGTAAAACATTTATTGCCCTCCTGCTTTTTGGCAGGGTTTACATCCTCTTGTAAGCGTGTGGATAAGAAAATCAGAATGTCAGATTTTTTAGACCATGGTTCTTTGGTGTAAGTCCCGAAAAATGGAAGAAATATATAAAATATTTAGAAAAGATTGAAGTGAAATAGGGGCCTAGAATCCATTTTCAACAACAGTTGTACGCTTCTTTTATTGAAGCGTCTGACTCAACAGAGGAGAAAAGCGATGACTCGGATGGTCTAAGCACGGATACAGAATAAATCTTTAGGATAAGTTCATAAATTTTATGCATTTATATATTTTTGTACATTTTTTCAGCATGATAAACGTATCACTCGTCAAATTATCTTAATCATTGGTTAGAACTTCTTTTCGGGGGGAGGAGCCAGACTCTATTTCCTTTTTGTGCCATTTCTTTATACAGATGTAAAATATCCACAATAATAATAATATAATAACTAGGACGCATTTATCGACATGTTACCGAGGGAAAACGGTAAACATCAGTAAGGATGGCCGGCACCGGAGATCGAACGTGGGTCCTTTCGATTCTAAGTCAAGCATTCTACCGACTGATCCTCATTCAGATCAACTTTATGTTTCCTAATGAATCTTTGAACGAGTCCTGTACTATTCACAAAAAGTAAAGTCTTTGCGAAACGTTCATTTTTGGTGAAAGTAAGATTATGTTTTTATGGAGGTTGGCAACGTCGTTCATCTGCCAATATTTACAATGCGGTTAGAAGCACGTGTCCTGTGGGTTGTTCAGTTTTTTTGTTTCAGACAAGGGAGGAAGGTTCACATGTTATGGAATAAACTATATGTCAATAGTTACGTGAAAAAGTCAAGAGAATCCGTTCTGTTCAAATGAATGCGATTCTCGAGAGAATAATGGAATTTCAATTTGGTATTGCTTACAAATAAAGGGAATGGCTGCAATGTGATCCTTAAATTGTATGAGGGGCGGTCAAATAAAAACAGGTTAGACGCCAAAATGTATCATTGAACATTTATTACCTCAAAAGCAATCCCCTGAACTGTTCATATATTTTTTTCTCATTGGGAAATAACACGGTCAATCCTATCCTTGAACAATGTTCTGGGTTGTCGACGGAACCACATTTTCTCCCAGTCCCACACGTCCTCGTGCGATGCAAACTGATGTCCATGAATGTCTCGCTTCGGCTCCCAAAAGTGTGGAAATCGTATGGGGAAAGATCTAGGCAGCAGACAGGCGACGATGAATTCCTCGTCCTCCAACTTCCTTAGCAGTCAGAAAGTGAACCACACGTATCATTAACTTTACTTCCAGCAGAATAAACAAACGGCTCGTATGCAAGTGCAAGTTGTCATTGCCGTTTTCCATGTTCCCAACAGATATCAGTACTATTAACAAACTCCAGTAGTACCAACTTGAGCGCGATGCGATTTATCGGATGATGGCGTGTGAGACCGGTTAAAGCAGCCGAAAACCTTCTTCAAGGATAGGGCTTACCGTCTTATCTCCCAGTGCGATAAATATATTAACAGTTTTGGAGATCAAATTTGAGATAATGAGTATGCAGTGAGACATTTTGAAGTTTGTCCTGTTTTCATTTGACCGCCCCTCATAACACAAATAAGCATTTACTTGATCAGTAAATGAAATATTAATTCGAACTTGTTTTGGTTCCGTTATCATGGCCTAGAAACGTTCATGTGACGGAACGAAATATTGAATTTAATTAACTATTATGAAACCATAGGAAAGGGAGACCTTATGATTTTTCTTCTTCTTTTCTTTCAGGTTTTGGACGATAAAATTCTTCAGCTACTAAACCGAGATCATGGAGTGGCAGAAAGTTTGGATTGTTTGAAGAAAGCGTGTATCGTGTTTCCTCGTAGAACTTCAGTCGATTTATTGTTTGGTACTCCAGATCAGTCAGTATTGTCGTGGCGAAGGGATTTGGAAACCATCCTACCTCTTTTAGATGACCACGTTTCTCTATATCAATTAACTTTAGAAAGAGGAACAAAACTATTTCAGCAAGTAAATAATAATGAGGTTCATATACCAAGTAGTGATGCAGTTGCTGATATGTATGAATTCGCACTGGATTTCTTGGATAATAATGGATTCAAACAATATGAAGTTTCTAATTTTGCCCGTAGTTTAGAAGCTCAAAGTGTTCACAATAAATGCTATTGGTATGGTAAACAATACATTGGTATAGGACCAGGAGCACATGGACGGTTTGTTCCAACTGGTCTTGGATTCACTTCCCGTGAGGCCCGTGTTCAAACTTTGGAACCAGATCCATGGATGTGGGAAGTAGAGAAACGAGGTCATGGCACAAGACGACGGGAAATTCAATCGAAGCTTACAGTCTTATCGGAACTTGTTGCAAGTGCTCTGCGAACGTGTGATGGATTACAGCAAAAAGATTGGGATATTTTCAGTAATGAATTGTCTCTGTATGATTGTTTTCGTAATTGTAGTTCACTAGATTATATCTTCAATGCAAAATTACTTGTTCTTCAAAAAGAGAAATTGTTTGCGTCACGTGATGGATTAAAAGTTTTAGATTCCATTTTACCAAAAGTTTTAAACTGTTTGGCAGAAAGGTGTAGTGGTTCCGTGATTAGATAATGATAAATTTGTTGGTATCGTAAAATATTCTGTTTCTAGTTTATTTCATTTTCAAGATCGTGCCAGCTCTTTATTCTGGTTAATCGTCAAAAAGCAGATCCAACCTGAATGTAAGTTGGATAAAACTAACATTTCAAAGAGTTAATGTTTGTGCTGAATGATTGATAATTTTAGTAAGATATTTTTTTCAGTGGGAATAGATGTTCGCTGAGATTATTTAAAATTTAAGCAGGGGAGTTGTATCGTTTTCTAACAGCTGTACGAATTTCAATTTCTTAAGGTGTTTTCTTGAGCTTCAGATTTATATGTTGATGTGAACGACTCAGCTATATTTCTTTTGTTAAATTGTCGTGGAGTTTTTAAATTAAGTATCTAATTCAAATTCTGTTCATTTCGCTCTATAACGAGATTGTAGTCATTGTTTTTTGGATAAAGAGTCGACACGAATGATTTTAGAAACTTTGAAATTAGACATTGTAGAAGCATTTCAGTCTAATAGGCTGATTACTTATTTAAAAATTTGCTCTTCCATGCGGTATGGATAATAATAAAATAAACTGTAATCTATTTTCTGTATGTACTAGCACAGATATGAAATAATGTATATTTTCCGAGAATATCACAACTTATGGCGTCTGTTCTCATCTGTTTGTTAAAATAGATAAAACAAGATTGCAGAACTTCAAGGTTTTTTTGGAATTGTTATGACTTCGTAGAAATTTCAGATGTGCAAATGTACTGCTTAAGCAATCTTTACGTCAGTTATGTATGGCGTTTATTGTGAATTCTATTTTTCGAATGTTAACCTGAATATTTTGTAGAACTGTATATGTGTATTTTCTCAACTGATCATAAATATATTTTGTAATTGAATGCCTTTCTGTCATTAACTTATGCTGTTTATGTTGCGTTAAGCTACTATAGTTTGCAGTAGGGCTCCACAGTCTAGTGGTTAGAGCGTTGGTCTCTTGTCCGCACTAAAGACGTGACGGCCACACTCGGTCTGGTAAGCCCCTGATACGCCTGTTCGTGGTTAGGTACGCACAGTGCTGACCACACAGCCGTTACTCAGGTGGACGTAGTTCCACCAAACACGGACAGATGGCGTTGGGGCAGGCTCAGGGTCTATAGGCCTGTTACGCCAGTGTATGTATATATATATATATATATATGTGTGTGTGTGTATAATAGATACTATAGTTTACAGTATAGTCAAAGGTCGCTGAATTAACACGTTGCTGAAAAGTAAATTATGAACGTGCATGGGATTGTTAAGAATAAAACAGATGACGGTACCATCGCCCTATGGTGGACAAAATAATGTGATTTTGCCTCATAGGAATTTAACTTATGTTGCCTATCAACAGGTTGACTTGAGAACAAATATTTTCTTCCCACCGTTTGAATTTATTTATCACTTTTAGGCTTCTATGGCTTAGGTCGGGATATGGTAGGGAACAGGATACGAGAAAGAGTCGGCCAGGGCCTAAGTTGAAGGTACCATCTCGGCATATGCCTGGTGAGACAGAAAACACTGGAAAAAGCAGTCAGGATGGTCGCCTGCTGGTATCGAACCCAGGACGACCTGAATGCGAAGCCAACTGAGTTGCGACCGCTAAGTTTCATTGCATACACTTAAGTACGTGTCCTGTTGCTCTTATGATAACCTGAGTTGTATCATAGCCTCAACAGGTGGCGAAAATGTCATAATATTGTGTTTTCTCACATATGTGTCATTCAACTTTAAATGAGGAGAGTAGACATATAAACTTCATGTTGAAGAAAAGATTTTTCCTTCGTCGTAGCTTCTATAAGAACGTCTTCCGTAGAACACTCAAGGTCTTCGCTAGGGCGAGTGGGGCACAGTTGTAAACGTCTGCAGGTAGACCAGCGTCATCCAATGCAAATTTGCGTGGCAAGGAACAAATTGTAAACTTACCTCCAACTAGACACTCCATCCTCGGACAAAGGCCAACTTTCCTCTAGACGTTTACCCCTACCTTCACAACTGATGAAGCCAATATGTGAAATGGCGAAACTTTTAATCGTCATATTGTTGTACGGTTAGGTAACAGCGAGGGTGGATTGCCAAGTTGGAGGTAAATTTACGTCATTCAGTACCTCGAAGATAACAATCCGACCTCTTAAGATCATTTACACTGAGACAAACCGGTAACAGATCATTGTAACAGCACCAGTGCAGGTGGAGATCAGTACTTACACAATTTTGCCATCATAGTGTGGGGTACCGTGTGTAAGTAGGTTAAAATCAGGTATCAACCAACATAGCGTGTGTCCATCGAAGGATCTTGAGATTACTATTGATATACAGTCCTCAAGATGGCAGTTGTAGCTTAGTCCTTTGACTTTGGTTGGACCAATGTTCGTATGTCAGTTGATTTTCGTATATATTCAATTTTACCCGTTTCTGTTCTTAGCTCTGGATGATGATTAAGAATTATCGAAAATTCAGGCATGAAGATGTGTTTTCAAGTACCTATGTACACTCAGCGCCAAAAGTTTGTACCTAGTCGTAAAATTTATTTTTGGAATAAATTAGAAGTTATATGACCGATGTGAGTACGGTTTCCTGTAACTTAGAGAAAATATAATTTTCTGTAAGTTATAAAAAACGGTATTCAAATTTGTCTATCCATTCTAACGTTATTTAGAGAAGAAATTTTACGACTGGGTTACAAACTTTGGGTGCTGACTGTACACAATTCTTGTGAACCATTACTATCAATGTGTACTTCCGTGTTAGACTGAAACACATCAGCTCTGTAACCGAGAAAAATGAGGACAAATTATTTACTACGAAAGTTGCTATAGTAACCGACCACCTGGATTCCTCAGGAGTTGACAAAATCACCTAAGTGGTGTGCGGTGAAACATATGTTGGTATGAGAAAAAGGAATCTGAAAACCTTGCTTAAAGATGCCAAAACTTCAATCCTAGTGCATGGTTGTCTACATACATGTGTGTTTCTAGCTACAGTATAATCTCATCTTGCAAAGTTGGATCATCCACAAATCTGATTCACTTATCGACAGGACAGTCAAACAATTTTGCTTTCTTTAAAGAAAAACTGTCCTAAACACAGAGACGTAATTGTTCTTAAATAGATACTTAAACACTATACAAGAAGACATACACCAGAAACATTTCGTCTTCTGTGCGTCTTGTTCTTTCTGTATTTACCATTTGCGTGTGATTGTTTTCATCACGGAAGAATGGAGGTCTAATACGTTTGTACGTATTGCTTTGTTGCGCATCATGGATATACATAAAACCAATACTAATTCACAGTCACTGGACTAGTAAGCACAAAGTTCTAAGGTAAGTTCCCTCAAATTCCTATCACACGACACTTATTTCAATCCTTAAAACTACAAATCAGAAATTAGTATCGTACTGAAAGTTTGTTATTTTCTACTGGCGCCACGTTTTACCACCTGGGCACATTAAATATTACAAAATGTTTCCAAAGACGCCATCTTGGATCCAAAATGGCGAACCCCAAAAATTTATTTTCCACGCCCTTTGAGCTAGTGATACGAAGTTTGGAATAAAGGTGTACTATGAAGAGTAGATTAAGGAAAGTTTACAAAATATTAAAACAGTCGCCATCTTGGATCCAAAATGGCTGCCAAACCCATTGTTGTATAAAATACACAGCCTAAACGACTGGAGATACAAAAACGAAATTTGGTTTGACGCTACCTCATCACTAGTAGGTTACGAAAATATTACAAAATGTCTCCAAAGACGGCATCTTGGATTCAAAATGGCGGACCCCAAAAAATTCATTGCATAGTTTCAGCCTACTAGAGGTTATCTATCCCATTCACTTTCAATCGAAAAGAACGCCTTTTTCCCAGTGACGGGCTTTGACTGGTTTAATATGGACTTCTTTAACCTAAAATAAATACTAGCTTGCGACGAAGTGTGGAGTTTGACTAGTTGTAGAAATCACTTTAGGATTTGGGCACAAAACATTAGGTTGAGAAAAAGTACCCGAATACCGAAATAACTCGGAAAAGAATAATAAAAAAACTATTTAAAGACATATTTTTCTTAATTCTTACTATTAAGTAAAAAAAAAAAAAATGTTTATGCATGACTAAAAAGAAGAAAAGCATGGAGGGCGCCAATTCAAGAATTTATAAACTGATTGTGTATGAGAGCGCGCCACATGCTTTTCTTTTTAGTCATGCATAAAATTTACTTTTTAACTTTTTGGAACGAATTGTTTAAGAAAATTTGTGTGTATTTATTTATTTTTATATATATATATATATATATATATATATATATATATATACTTTATAACTGCTGACGATTACATAACATTGTTGTGCGCCATGTTTTAGAACTTGAATTTGTCTGAAATATCTGAGAACTCACCAGTTTTGCTACGTTATTTTTGCTATTTTTTAAAAATGGACTAAGCGAATTTTGGAATCACTTTCTTCAATTTCTCCCGAAATATAAATTATATATATTTATATTAAATAATAACACGATCTTGTATATTTTGTGTGTATACTGTTGGTAAATACTAGAAATAGAGGGTTCACACACAGATACGATCACGCTGCTGCAAACGGTTACACTAGCTTGCTTAGACTTGAGGAGCGGCCACGAATAGTGGCACAATAGCATGTGTTCAATTGTAGGTTTCACACGGAGCTACAGCCACACCACTATATTAGTAGCACGTTCGTGGTGGAATGGTAACGCTGCTAATGGCCGAACGTTGGACCACAAACTCTCCATCCCAAGGCCGCAAGTCGGTGCTAGAGACGGTCAAATTTTGCGAGAATGGACATCAACACAGAAGATTCGTCAGTGGATTTGAAAAGTGGCTAGTAATAAGTCATGACTATAACAGGACTTCGAACGTGCATTAAATGCTTGGTTGTCTGCGCTGCTAACATACCACAAAGCGAGCCCTCGTCTTAAGAATAGCTTTTTAAATAATAATCAACTGAGGCTTTCAACCTTACTCACTTTCCACATGTTTTCTGTTCCTGTACAAGGTGTTAAAAAAAGTGTGAGCCATACTGAAAACTTCTATTTTACGGTTTTAATTTTTATACAATTATTTACCATGATACAGAGATATAAGAGAAAATATTGTTTACTATTGCTCTGAACCAATGACTTTTAAAAGAGTTAAGCGAGTAGAGAAACTCCTCGGTAGAGGTCATACCGCAATGCAGCTGATAAGTTACCTTCCCTATCATATCAACAGTGTTTTAACATAAAGCTACAGGGAAGGCATTCTGAGAATTTATTTTACAGAAAAGATTTCCAGGGCAGACCCAAAATTATAGGATATTTTAAAAGAGAAATTTCGTAATATTTCTAGATCTAACATAGAAAAACGTAAAAGAATAACGTCAAATGTTACGACATTCCACAAGATTTCGTTGGATGGATAAAAAGTCAAACTCAGACAGGGTGCGAGCGGGAGTCTGGTTAGAACAGACTCTACTCTCAATCACAATCTGTTCACACGTTCTGGGAGTGGCCGAGAAGTTAGATCACTTGCTTAATGTGCACGTGGTCACGGATTCAATTCTTCCCGAGATCCATTGAACGGAGTAGTTCGAATCATTTTACAAAAAGAAAACAAACTGTAGGGCCCGTCTTAAAAGCTCACTAGCTCGTTTAAGACGATAATAATCAATCAAATCATCTAACCAAACGACAAAATCCAGTGGAGTGCATAAAATATTGTTGTTTTTTATGTGTTCTAGGTGTTTTTATCGTACTTGTTTATTTTCCGTACGATGGTGACACGTGGTGTTATCAAAATAAACACTGGAAAAATAGTCTAAAAATCCAGGTTTTCCAGGACGCGAAGAAATCCTTACACTTACTATGTGACACTTCGCGATAAAGTATTGCCCCACGCAACTGAATATCTTAGTTGGAAATAAATTTCTGATATCTAGTTTGATATAGATGTTAAACAGAAGCAAGAACAGGTTCTATTATGTTCAAGAAAGGAAACAAAAAGACTGGTAAACTATATTTTATATGGGTCATTTTAGTAACTATGGACTTCCGGTTGTCACGATGATGTGAATGCAATGAGTGTAAAATCCATGCCCCAGGCGGGATTCTAACCCGCAACCTTACGAACGGCGAAGAAAGGAAACAAGCTCCGTTCTGAATTGAAGGGTCAAATGCAAAATGCAGGCAACTTCAGAAAATGAAATTGTTGGAGAGAAAAAAACTTGCAGGAGTTAAATGCTTTTTTGCATGTTGAGAACGAGTCCACCACATACCTGCTTTTAACACATCAAATGTGGATGCTTTTGAACTGTCAGTTAGCACCATAATCTCATTTTCACAAAAATACAAGTTAACTGCTTTTTGCATTTGACCCTTCAATTGCTATGACACTAGCCTTACCCATCAAACTCGAGATGCCCGCTCAAATCGCCCAAATTAGAAGAATCTTCGAGGTGGACCTCTTCAGATTTGAATGATTTTTTTCCCCCTCAAGTACTTTGGTCCAAGTGAGGAAGAAATGTAAAATATCTCTTTTGTATTCCTTTCCATTCCAGAGATAAAGGATGTCAAAGAAAGGTCGAAAATCATGATATCTCCTATTCGCGATTGTCGTTTAAAATCGCAGAGTTTCATAAACAAATGTATAATTTCTGTTATTATTGTCGAAATGACGTGAAATTTTGGTAGGATTGCCTCAAAGACATACACTTTCTTCCTACAATTTCAGAAGATGTATTCTTTGGTTGTAAAATACACGAAAATTAAAAAAAAAAATGTATCGCTTGTTGATGAAACATTAATTAGTTTAACGATGTTGGCAATTCATGACAGTAATAAAATGTTACCTTTTAAATGAGAACATAGAAGGGGTTCAGTGAGAAGTTTTAACATTGTTCTAATATTCCTTCCTTACTTAAAAAAATGTATCTTTAAAATATTTGAAAATAATATGCATATTAATACTTCATAATAGAACAACAATTAGTTTAGTGGTGTTGATAAACAATAAAACTACCAAAATTGTTCTTATGACATAAGGCAAGTGTATTGGTAAAAGTTTCAACACATTGTGAATGTTCTGATATCAAAAACCTGATGAAAATCTACAGGGTGATCCAACAAAAAGTCCCCCCCCCCCTTATTTCGTAAGCTAGTGGTTTATGTAAAGAAAAAAAAATCCCGAAACACTTCAACTTTTGATTTGAGGAGAACGAATTACTATGACAAATTTAACGGTTCAGCGGTCTAGTGGCAAAACCTTCAATTTTCTTAAATGGTAACATGAGTCAAGTGTCATCATTTGCAAGCTCCTTTGATTCTATTTGTAAAAATGTTATTATTTTGGAAATTCACCGAATACTTTAGGAGAAATGGCGTTTGAAATGTATCCTAATTCCACATTGGAAATTCTCAAAAGCTGTAATATTTTGCCCTATTAAACATTATGAATACCCTTAACCCTTATTATATAGGGGAAGAGACATCAATAAGCTTCGTTGTTATCAGTGTGAAGGTTATAGCCCAATTAGCCGTGATTTAGTGGCAAAACCTTCATTTTCCGTAAGTGTAATATGGGTCAACTGATACATCTTTCAAATGATCTATCGGTTTACTCATGTTACCCCAGTAGCACATGCACGTTGGCCACTGATGGGACCCATATCGTCCCACATCGCTAATACAGGCCGGAGAGCGGCTCCGCTT
This sequence comes from Lepisma saccharinum, assembly GCA_022664845.1. Classification (NCBI taxonomy): domain Eukaryota; kingdom Metazoa; phylum Arthropoda; class Insecta; order Zygentoma; family Lepismatidae; genus Lepisma; species Lepisma saccharinum. Next base: position 83,302 of record JAGDQP010000038.1, read on the forward strand.
GAGCCCACGTCGATCGATGTGGGATCGACATTCATATCACTAATTTACTTTTTTTTTTTCAAAAACTATAGTAAGTATTGTGCAAAGAATAAATCGATTTTCTACAAAACTTTTTGTTCATAATTAATCAATTAAATTTAAAAATAGGGCATTCGTCATAGAACATGTCGTTAATCGATGTTTATATTGATCAATGTCGATCCATATGGGCAAATTGATGTTAATTCACGCGATGCCATATCAATCTGGTGATACAATATGAAATTTCATGTTGTTGTCAAGACGAGACCAGCTTTGTTTGGTGACAAAGAATTTGTTCACCGTTGAAGCATGTTGAAGTGCAGAAATAACATGAAGGACATAGACAAATAAAGTGTTAAAAGTTGATTGTATTTTACCAAGGATACTTTGATCACTGTAAGTACACAGACAAACCAATAAGATTTATAGTAATATTTATTACGCCAGACATTTTCTTTCGTTTGTACGGTAGAAAGTTGTTTATTTTCTCGAGGCTATGTGGTTTTAAGAAAGGTTTCCCTTAGCACGAGGATAAGTTAGTTAGATTTATTGTCATTTGTTTAACTTAATTTATACAATTGAAGCTGTTTCATTGTAATTATGATCATTGTACTCTTCTTCACAAATAACGCAAAAAAAAAAAAAAAAAAAAAGCAGAATAGATAAAGTTTTGTTCGTTTCAAGACTTGAATGAGCTGCATCGAATAATACCAAGTAATTTTCTAGCAGAAGTACTTATTGTAACGTGTACTTCCTTCATAAAATTACTTTGCGTGATTCAGTAAAGCTCTTCATTTAGGCCTTGAAAAGAACAAAACTTTTTTTAAATCTAAAAATGGACTTGTTTGCTTTTGCTTGTTTGCTTCTCATTTCCTGTTCGTTTATCCATGTTAGTGGTTCTATATACAAAAAGAGGGGATTCCTTTTAAAAAATAATAAAAATCAGGATTGCATTATGTTCACAATGTCAATATTCAGCAACGTCGATGATCGATGTCGATCGATATCGTTTACCGATATTGACCAAGATGTTTGCCAGCCAATACAAGGTATGTAAAGTCGTCCCATCTTCACTGAATCAACCTGCTGTATGCTGAAGTGCATATCTCATGAAAAGGTTATTCACTGCATGAACAGATAATGAAAAACTCCAAACACAATCCACTGACTGGTGCTGAAACACAAACTTATTAGGAACCAGAAAGTATTTTAAATTTTGGCTTTCTATCTTTAGTACGATAATGTCCCTTGTGGAATTTTACAACACGAAAAACTGAAAAATGGATCCTCTTCTGCACAAAAGGCTATTATTATTAACTTTGAACAAATATGAAGGTGCTTTCCCACAAGGAAACTTTGTCAAAATCACGAAGTAATTAATGTCGTGATTCACACAAAGGAAACTGCAAGGTCATCGCGACGTAACTAGTATGAAACTATGACTACGAGGAAACCAGTTCCCTTGGTCTCACAAGTTACATCCGCGAAGTGCCGAACAGATATTGGTTTAATATTGAACAAAATGCTACGTTCTGCTTGTCTGGGTGTGTATTGTACTCATTCTAGCGCCCAATAGCGGTAATTTGCATATTTATGAGTCTTTATAAACAAGAGAATCCAGAGTAATGGTTGTTAGGCGAGAACACATTCACATATCATTAAGGAAGAAATAATTTGAATTATGACACAACTGTTTCAAAGAACGTATCCCTTTTTTTTTAATTTTTTGCCAAACGCTCTTGTGATCGATATAGACCTCCAGAGACGTAATGCTTATCACCAATCTTCCAAGCACTTATCCATAGTCAGTGCAGTGCTCTTAACCCACATAGCAGAGTACGTCCCTGGGACCTCCCATTTAGATCCCATTACCGTCAGAATGGTCCTGCTCCCATAGCGATGTCCTAAGGACGTCCGTGGGATAGCTCTGTGGGAAATACAAACAGTTCATCCCGTATGGAGGTCCCCTGGATGTCCCCCGGAAAGCCGTGCGGGATTACCTACCTGGAATTTCTATAAATTAAATCGACCTTAATTATTATTATTTAATTAATTATAACTACGAAGGTTATGCCTTCGTATAGTTATACGAAGGATTAATTATAACTATACTTCCCATGGATGTAAACGGGACTTAAACAGGACGTCCTACGGACGTCCCGATATCCTGCCAGGAGATCCGTCAGATATCCCTGGGCCGTCATTTTGCTATGTGGGAATATTCAACATATTAAACATGCCTGGAAAAAAGAATCTTTCCTCGTTAAATGTGATTTCTTTGATGCTCCTGACAATGTTCTCTGGAAAACTGAAGATTCGACTTGCTCAAATCCCAAATGAATCATTCATCCAGTGAGCTTATTGTCGTGTATAGTTACACAATATGTCGAAAAAAATAACGGAACTTTTTTAATTTACAGAAAACTACTAATGCTATCTATCGAAACAATATATAATCTGAAAGCTGTATATCTCCTCTACAAAACGAGACCGCCATCATTAGAATCGATCAACGGATTGTCAAGTTATAGCGCTTAAAGTGACAGTACCTTTTGTCACCTCGTCATAAAAGCACGATGGAGCAATATTAAATTTTGTTTCAAGGTCGGTAGAACTATTACAGAAACATTTGAATTGATGAAAAACGTTTTTGGTGATGATTGCTTATCCCATACACGTGTGCTCCGAGTGGTATAAGCGATTCCAGAACGGTCGTGATACTTTGGAAGACGACCCAAAGGCAGGCTGGCAAAAAAAAACAAAAATCGCGATGACTTGGTGGAAAAAGTGCGTCAATTTGGCTGCGAGATGGATAGCGGAGGAATTAAATACGACCAAAGACATGATTCATGAAATTTTGACAAACGATTTAAACAAACGGAAAGTCTGTCTCGATTTGTTCCTCACGTCTTAAATGAGGACCAAGAAATTGCTCGCTGTTCGTGAATTTTTGGCGAGAAAAGAAGTCCTTGTGCTTCAATATCCTCCGTATTCGCCTGATTTATCTCCGTTTGACTATTCCCTGTTCCCGAAACTTAAACTGGTCATGAAAGGAACGTTTTATGGCAATGTTATACAAATCCATGGAGGCGATTCCGAAAAATGACATAGACAGGGTTACCAGTGACCTGGAAATGTTAGGGAATTTAACTTTTGTCAGGAAAAATCTTGAAATAGCCGGCAATGAAGAGAGTGGAAATGACATGGAATGTTAATACGTTCGCTCATATTATTGAGTTTCCACTTAAAAAAAAAAAAAAATGGTGTTTTTGTTTGATCGCAGAAAATTTCTATCAGGCACAACTTCAAAAGTTACTGAAAAATGTCCATTATTGTGAGAAACCTGGCATGTGTTAATCCAAAGCAAATTTGTACTAATCATATTTGTAAGTGAAGCTACGATGTATCATGTTCTTGAGGAACTGCATAACAAGAATCTAGTGGGAGCGGCTAAAGCTGAAAAAGTGAAACATCAGTTTTGAAAATCGTGTATTTCAGCAAGAAAATAATGGAAGAAGGAATTTGAATCATTTAAGGTGTATACAGTCACGTTAGATGCCTTCTACTACAATCGTCTTCATCATAATAGTGAATTTGGTGATTTGTGGGACATAATTAAAATGTTACTTATTCTTTCCCATGGAAATGCTTCCGTCGCGAGAGTGTTTTCAGTTAATAAAGACATGCTGGTAGAAAATATGCATGAAGAGTCCTTGGTGGGTTTCCGGGTAGTTTATGATGCTATACAATGCTTCAGTACGTACGTGGATCATATAAACGTTACGAGGAAGCCATGCAAAAGAAAAGGTTGGAAAACAATGCTGATATTTTGAAAAAGAAAGAAAATAAGCACATAGCTGATCAGATTAAGATTTTGGAAAGAAAGGAATCAAAATTTTCACTGGAGACTTCCATTGAATGTACAAATTTCGAACATGAGATCGAGACTTTAAAAAGATCTTTAAAGTAGAGAATTTTGAATCAAAATGCAATGCATTAGTCTATAAGTATTATAATCTTATGAAACGGTATTACAATTTATATACGTTAACATGTAAAAGTATTACTACACGTTCAGTTGCGTATATTTTTGTTTAATTTTATTGTAATTTGATTTGATAAAGTTGGAAGCATGTTATGGCAGAGATCAAGCAGATTATGGAAGATAATAAAGATAGATTATTTTAATTGATAGCAATATTGCAGTTTTAATAGATATTCACGTGTAAAAATATTATTACATGTTCAGTTGCTCAGGTTTGTTTCAGAACGAAATATATTAGTGAAATGTACCAAAGTTTTAAATGTATATTTAATGGACAAATAAATTGAATGAAAGGGAGGTAGTGGTTGGATGTTGTGGAGGGCTTCACTTTCATTCATATCTGGAGGAAATATATGTGTCTGGAAAAGTCAGGGAAAATAAATCGCTGGCAACCCTGCATAGAAAAATCTATGCTAGCGTTGGTTGAACCTGTCCAGCGGTGTATTGATGCGGAAGGGATGTATTTTGAATAAAAAGAAATAATTTTGGCAAAACAACTAATTGTTTTTTTTTATTTATTTATTTATTTAAAAAGTTCCGTTATTTTTCCGACAAACTGTGTATGTTTATAGAATTGTTGAAGACTTAACATGAAGCTCAAAGTAATACCATAAATACTGTGTACAGCAGAGCAGTCCGTCTTATTCAATATTTTACCAATCTCCGTCAGGCACTTGGCGAATGGACCTTGAGCGTGTGACACCCGTTGTCTCCTTTTTGATATTGCACGATAATTAAAAGGCGAAAACAATTTCTAATTGGAATGAAAACATAAATCTGGATACGTTCTTTGTTATACTGGTGTCATAATTCATATTTCTTCATTAATGATGTTTGAATGTGTCCGAGCGCAACATTCATTACTCTGATAAATCAAGACTCATAAATATGCAAATTACCGCTGTGGGTTTCTAAAATTAGTACAATACACACTGAGACAAGCAGAATTTTGCATTTTGTTCAATACTAAACTAATATCTGTCCGGCATTTCGCGAGTGTGCCTGGTCAGTATGGTAAATCCAAATTCACTGCTCTATATCTGGGAAACTGGTTGTTTCTTAAAAATTCGACGTTGTTTGCGGTTTCGAGGTTCCTTGGTGTGAAGAGACCCTTAAGAGAACCTCAAGAGAGAAACTTGATTCGATCCAGAAGCTACAAACATTGTTTACACTGGTCAATAGCATTTTCGTCACAAGGACTGTGAATAGTGTTGTCTACACGAAGGCAAGGGTGCTGATTTCGAAAATGAAATCGGTTTTTGCCTATCGGGCTCAGCTTTCTTGTGACAAAACCCTTTAAAGTTCATGAAAACGCTGCATATGAGTTATTCTCCTGTGGTTGAATTTAAGTAATCTGCAGATGTAGTTGTTCAAATTAAGTTGAAATATGTGCGAGGAATTCCGATAGACGCCCCTAAGGCCACAAACAATTAGTTGTCAGGAAATAAGTAATGTTTGGCAACATTGCCGATGAGTCATGCCCAAACATATAGAATGTGTTGTGTTTGTTGCCACCTGCGTCGCAGCATTGTCAGTTCTGGTAGCGTGGTGCTGTAGGTTCGTGAAATTTTGTGTTGTATTCATTCAGCAGAAAATGTCATGTAACTGAGAATAATCCTAATTCTTTGTTATATCTGTGGAGAGATGACTTTGAAATCGCAAGAACGACAGTTGACCTCCCTTGTAACAAAAAAAAAAAAGTGCTACAATCATTATTTCGGATGCAAGGTTGGCGACCAAGACAAGAAATGCCCCCTCCCCTTCCCCGAACCACCACTACCACCACCACATATACTGTTTGACAGTGTTAGACTCCTCACAGGGTGGTTGAACGGTTCACAACACATTGCATTCGCTGTCCCCATGATTTGGAGGGAACCGACAGATCACACAACAGACTGTCATTAAAAACAACTGGGATCACGCCAAAAAACAAAGAAGAGTGTTATATACCCCAATGTACCATCTGCTATGAGACCTGTACACCACAGTGAGGAACTGCCGGTATCTGTGCCTGCAGAATTTGTTACATTAAGTAAAGATGAATCCATAAAGGAACATAACAGATGAAGGTGAAAGAGCTATTCATGCCGACCCAACATTTGAAGTGCCATGTGCAAATGTACCACACATTTTGACACAAGCGAATCTGAAAGATCTTGTTCGTGATTTAAATTTGTCGAAGCAGAAGTATGAGGTACTAGCTTCGCGATTGAAGGGATGGAACCTTCTTCCTAGCAATACGCAAGTGAGTGTTTTTCGTGACCGCCACGCTGTTTTTTCTTAATTTTTCTCGAAGGAAGGTGGCATTGTTTTTAGTAATGATATCGAGTCCATTATGGAGATTCTTGGATATGCACACCGTGTAAATGAGTGGCGTATTTGTTCATAGATTCCAGCAAAATTAGTCTCAAAGCAGTACTTCTCCACAATGGGAACAAATTTCCTTCTCTTGCTATTGCTCACGTAGGTAACGTTAAGGAAAGTTAGGAGACTTTTAAACTGATTCTCACACTTATCCAATACGAAAAATACAACTGAAAATATGTGGAGATATAAAGGTTATTGCGGTTCTGCTTGGCATGCAGCTGGGGTACACAAAGTACTGCTGCTTTCTATGCGAGTGGGACAGCAGGGACAGAAAAGAAAAAACACTATAGTTAAAAAGAAATTGCCTGCTCGCAATAAACTTTTGCCTGGACACAAAATGTTATGAGCACCCCTCTTCTTGACCCCAAAGATGTGTTTCTACCTCCACTACACATTAAATTGGATCTAAACAAAAACTCTGTGAAAGCCATGGACCAAACTTCATGTGAATTCATGTATTTGCGACAGAAGTTTCCGAAGATTAGTAATGCCAAAATAAAGGAAGGAATAATTGTAGGACCACAAATCAGGGAATTACTGAATGATGCGAATTTCGTTGACTCGTTGAATGATATTGAAAAAAAGGGAATGGCTGTGCTTTGTAAGTATCTACAAGAACTTTGTAGGAAACCATAAGGTAAAGAATTATCACGATATTGTACATGAACTCCTGAGATCATACCACCGTATGGAATGTCACTTAGAGCTGAATTTCCTGAACGATCATTTAGACTTCTTCCCGGATAACCTTGGTGCCATGAGTGTCGAACATGAACGCTTTCACCAGGATATTTTTAAAATGGAAAAGCGTTATCAAGGCAAGTGGAATGCAGCAATGTTGTCCGACTACTGATGGACCCTACGAGGCGTTCCTGAGGCAGTTCCGCAGGAAACGAAAATAAATTTCTAAGTGTGTTTCTTACCTTTTTTTTTTTTTTTTTTCTATATTGCTAATTTCTTACCAAATTTTAAACCCTTTTACGTAAGGTTTTACAAATTTTAAACCCCTTGCTAAGGGTTGAGAATTTTTCTAGCTTCCATTTTAAAAGAAATCAAAGCCATTTTTTCTTCGTTTTCATGGGTTAATAGACTTTCATAGAAAAAATTTTAAGCCACATGAAAATAGTTTTACTGGTCCAAGAAAGCGAAATTCCAAAAGTCCTACCTATTGGCCATATCAGGAACATGTGTATATGATATGGCCACCCTAGTTTTGTTATACAAATTGTGATTTTTTTTTTTTTCAGTTTCATACTGCAGTTCTACCTAAAGCTGGAAGATAGATTCCTGCTGGATGGTTCAGTGCCTGGCGGAGAGTCACCTGTATCCATACACAAGAGTATCAACGTGATGAGGATCATCTGGATCAACCGACGATGACAAATCAATGGCAATGGCCTGGGTGGCCATATCAGGAGTAAGCTTTCACGAAAATCGTTTGATTATGAGCAACTCGTAATGTATACGCCACCAATCGAAAGAGCATTAAAAACTTAATACAGTACATTATTTTTCATGAAGAAAGTCTTTGAGAAACATCCATAAATTTAAGTAGACTTACCAGAGAAAAACAATAAGAGGTCACACGAAAAACAAAAAAGAAGCAACTGACGCCATATTGTTCAACCTGGCTGGACGGGAAATGATCATGTGACATACTACCAGCCCCCCCCCCCCCTGAATACTGATGCCATATAGAGGATTTTTTGCTTAGCTTATTCACAATAGGGGGATGGCCATATCAGGAACATGGCCATAACACGGACACTTACCTTACATATATAATACGTAGGCTCCAAAACGCATATTAAAAAAAAAAAAAAGTTTCAAATGAAAACTGAGGCCGCTGGAGAAATTCTGCAATTAGGTCTGGATTCAGGGACGAATTATCTTCCAGAAACAGTTTGTTTTGTTCTTGTGACAGATTTTTTATATTTTTATTTTTCAGTGTTATTTAAGAAACTAAAGCTCATTTTACATTCACAGGGCATGCTAATAGTAGTCATGCTGTTTACACTTGAGATATTTCCGCATTATGCTTCAAAATTTCCGAAACAGTGAAGAAACTGCTCAATGCACAGATTTTTGACAATGCAAAGCTTTGCGATGATTTGTCTTCAATCTACTAAACAGCTCAGAATTTCAATCAATGTCAAATGTGGGCCTTCTAGACTTCATTGTTCAGAATGATTTATAAGAAAGGTTTCCCAAGTGTCACATTCGGACTCATTTGAAATGCTGCGTGGATAAAAGACAGAGAAGAAAGACTTATATATATATCGGAGGGCATGAAGGTTAAGGGGGAAAATACCCTGCAAATGGCGAACGTCGAACAATTTTACAGACAGCCAGAATAAACACTCCAAACGTCCTCTCGCCACAAACATTATTATCAGTGACTGGATGTGATGTGAAATGCACATATTGTTACCGCACTGTAGAGAAAAGCAGCTGTTAGTGTTGGATCGCCCCGCAAAATGACCATATAATTGATTCCCGAGTTGAAAAGGCAAAGTTATGTACGTCAAGAATAGAAGGAAACTACCTTTAAAATCAAACTCGTTTACAATAAAGACAAATTAGGAATAAAACATTTACTAAAACAAAAAAAAATAAATACATTTTTTTTAACATGCTTATTGAGTTACGTATTTACAACCCAAGCATGATGTCTGCATTTAAATAAATCATGAATTTACATATGATGCGTGATGTATTTCAGCTGTCATGTTTGCAGATTATGGCATTAAAACTTTTGTTGTTGGTTGACTAGTTGTTTATTTTAAACTTATCTATTGCAAAGGCATGTATACTAGACCTAAAGTTAAAACTTGTAGTTTCAAAAAAAATCGCTGTACTACTAGTACATCCAAAAGCAATGTACAAAAGTATTTTGGTCGATACACAGCACTGGCACTAAAAATATTTGGCCTGTTTTTCTCTTCCAATCACGAACAACATACCATTTTCCCCCTCTTTCAACATACGTGGGGTGAGTTCCACCAATCTTCGTTAAGAAACTTTATGACATTTAAAATACATTACATTTGATACGTAACGAATCGTTAAATTCTTAACGAATCTTGGTGAAACTTACCAGTGGTCTTTCAAACACTGTAAAGGAGCAGTTAACATGGATATTATCTGTGGAAGAATATATTACACCAAATATTCATTCATTTCGTAATAATTTAAAACTTTTGTAATGTTTTCATCTTCTGGGACTTTGCAGTAAGTCTTTTACGATGGTGTTGATCAGTGAACACAATTAATTGACAGAACACAACCACATATAGCACGTATCATTTATCACAGCCTAGACTGATTCAGAATGTTATCAACAGATTACTCTTTCTGACGTCTAAATTAGAATTAGTACACCATGTGTTAAAATTCAGAATACAGTAAAACGGTGAAGTTGAAAACCCCTCTATAATATCTGGACTGTATAGACTCTGAATCAGTCTCAAGTAAGGAATGCAATTTCATGGTGAGCATATTTCCGGAGAAAGATAACTGTAATATAATTCGTTTAAAATTAACATTTCCCACAGAAAGATGCTATTATCATTGGGTATATGAGGAAGTGGCGCCCTAGTTTCTGAGTTAGTCGTTGCTTTAAAGCATTATGCATTAACCTATTAAGAAAATATCCCGCGAGACAGTTGTATACTGGTGGCGGTTAGTCATTTGACATATTGTGGATACTAAAAAAATGCAGTTATATAGTACCAATTTTAAAGATCCTGCATTGATTTTTATAATTTTCATTTGAGGATATATTTTAATTTACATTACAAGAATATTGCACCCGGAGCGTCGATTATTGAACTCTATTTCTGGTCATCAGGTGCCTCTTTCACTATCTTATAACTCAATATGAAATTTCACAAACTTAATACACATCAAATAATGTGATGATGATGGGTGTTCTTCCCGAAGACAGATTCTGACCTGAAGGTCCCTAGTTAAGGTGAACCGATGGTTGTTTGCCATTGCCTTCTATCAGATGAAGATCACGTTCTAAGGAAGGACCTACAGTTTCATGTTGGTTCGAACCACTTGTATCCTCATCGGAAATCGAACTCGGGATCCCTTGCTTACAATGCAGCCAGTGTTACTACTTATCCACAGGGGTCATTGTGATCTCTGGCTAGCCGAGAGGTTAGAGCGCTCGCTTTCTGTATGCGTGGTCACGGGTTCAAACCCCACCCGGGTCTATTGAACGCGGTGGTTTGGAGCCCTTTACCAAAAAATTGTAGGCCCCGTCCTTAGAAGCTTGCTAGCTCGTTTAGGACGTTAATAACAATTCATTCACTCACAGGGGACACTATCAATTAATGTAGTAAATACGTATTTTTTCTAATTACAAATACATGGGTCGGAGTTTGAGTCGAAGCTTCTGTGAACCGACTATGCAGCCCTGGTTAGCTTTCACAAAATTACGCCCAACAAATGCGTAAGTTATGGTGGCTATACAGGAAAATTCTAGAAACTTAAAAACTTATATCACCCTTTTATTCAACAGCAGCGCCGCCAAGTCAAAATTCACGGTGAAGACCGCGTACCAAACATTACAAATCATTCGCTTGGTGTAAATGAGAGAAACTATGAAAACCTTAGTTTCTTGTACACTGAACACTTCCCTGACTGTAGACATACAATTTAAAGAAGTTTTACTGTATTCCAATTTTAGAGTACTGTCAATCAACACAAGGGAGAAAGAAGTTTTTTTTTTTTTTAAAAAAAAGAAAAATATTTATTATGTATCTTGAACCCAAATGAAAAGAATTTGGGATGGAAAAATAACGGAAAATTAATTTAGTTGTAATACATTAAAAATATCCATGATAAACTTAACACTCCTTCATACTTCCTACAACTACTACAGCAAACCAGAGATCCTCGTTCTGACACATGTTTGATTAGAATGTAAAAATGCCATTATCTGAAAGTAATCGCTGATTATAAAGTCTGACAATATTTGCCGTATGATATTTGCATTATTTGAGTATATAAAGTTTTCTATTCACCCAGACAGTTTACTTAAAAAGAATAAAAAAAAACTTACAAATTATATTTTTACAAAATCCCAACTTCAAAAAAAAAAGGTGAAAATAAGTATTTCTCGTTTACAGTTTCTTCTACAACAGGTATACTTTTAACCATTCAAACCCAATATAACAAACTAACGTTAAAGATAACACTGACCAAAAGAATACATTAATTCAACATTAACTTAATGGAACGTATTACAATCTGTAAGATTTATACGGTTGCAGCTAATAAAAGAATGAAGTAGGTTGTTTTCCTTTGGATTTACGAGTGGTTTCCAGTTAAAAAAATAGACTCTTTTACGTCTGACGTCATATTTCCTTTAATGTCATGCTATTCTGTCCCCTGTCCAAAGAAATGTAGGGCCACAAATGAAGATTTTGAAAAAAATATAAGTGAGATGTAATTGTGTGTGCCACAGAGCGTTTATCAGCATTGAATATGCTTGAAAGTATTTTCCACTATATTACAATAACTATGCCACATAATTGAAAAATTTTAATGAACTCCCAGGATAGTATTTTTCAGCACTTATCTGCTATTTGTGTTCCCTGTGTGTGAGTCATAACGCCTGTTGCCTTCTAATCAAGGGGTCCTGGGTTCAATTTCCGGACGGGGGGGGGGGGGCAATTGATTCGGTACCCACAATTAAGGGTAATGTAAAGCAACGATCTCCAACAAAAGATGGCACCACTACCTCCATATATGTCTAATGTAGTTTTATCATTGCACGAAATTTCAATGCTGCTCCTACAAATTCAAGAGTTCGATCAATGCCGATTTTTATTTCCTTTTTTTTTTTTTCATTGTTGAAATCGCTTGATTATTGTTGTGAATATCAAAATCTATAAAATGAAGCTCTTTCAACAATGAACAAAAAAAAAAAAAAAAATTAAAAATCGGCCTTGATCGAACTCTTGAAATTATGAACTTTCTTCCCTGAAAGTTAGAACTCTCTAGGCTTGAATTTGTAGGAGCAACATTGAAATTCCGTGCAACGATAAAACTACATTAGAGATATACGGAGGAAGTGCTGCCATCTTTTGTTGGACATCGTTGCTTTAGATTAACCTTAAACCTGTCATTAGGACATCATCTTCATTCGATAGAAGGTAATGGCAAACTACTATCGTTTCACCTTACCCAAAGACCTTCGGGCACAACACCCATATCATCATCATTTGCTTTTCAGAATTACCATCGTGACAATTTCTATGTATGGATTAATTCTTTGCAGCTGCCATGGTAAATACATGCATGTGGCGCCATGGTCTATTCTAGCCCTCTTAACGATATTACATTAGACACGGAAACAAACACGGCAAACAACTAAGAATCATGAACTTAATGAAACAAATGAAGTAGGCAATTCCCAATTATCAGCCTTAACCAATAGACTTCTTTCTTTAGCCTTGTTGTAATCGGTTTTATTCTTTAACCCAATAATAATAAAGAGCCTGATTCCACCCTTATAGCAGGCGTAAGGTTACGGTTTTTGACTTCGCATCAGCACTGGACAGGCACGCAAGTTCGAGTCCAACTGCGTTACGGTACCTAAACAAAAGTCCTGACCGCTGCCTTCGCCTTCTCAGCTCCCGGGAAGTGACCGCTAAGTGACGTCATACCCCTCAGATGTTGACAGGCTTACGCCCTAGATGACTGTTGTCCATCAATAAACATTTAAAACACGAGAGTCCAGGATTGTTCGTATTTAGTGATATGATAAAGATAGATAATACAATTATGACACCGGAACAATGCTGGTCTATATAAGAACTGCGGACGTGTAGCTGTAAAAGCTCTGGATACCAATGCTCTCATAAAAAATACGTCTGCTCTGAGGAATTACGTGACACAGCACTGAAACTCGCTGACTACTTCTTTAACAGGCATCACCTAAACTTTTACATTACATTTTAATACGGTGCAGATTGTAATAGCGAAGGAAAGGACCTACAAAGTGTACTGATGCCTATTTCTGCGTTATTTCTGGATTCAGTCCAACACTAACAAGCTCTAGAGAAAAATGGAAAACGCAGAAAGAATTTATTATTTCTTTGATTCACGACGAAACAACAATTAGTTTCCACAACTTAGTAAAGAGTATTGTAATCAGCCCAACTACCTCGTAATTAATATTTTAATAGACATCACAATTTTTTTAAGAGTTCTTTCGGTATTTTAACTTTTATGAAACTATTAACCGAGCGGCCGTAGCTCAGTTGGTAGAGCGCTGGCTTAGCAATCGAAGGCCCTGGGAACGATTCCAGAAGCCGCCTATCCTGAACTAAGATTTTTTTCCTGTCATATCACGCAAATACTGGGATAGTACCTTCTAACTAGGCCCTGGCCGACTACCTTTCAACATCCTCTTCTCCACCCTACCCTGGCCTGAACCTGAGATGCATAAATAAAGACCATACATAAATTAAAACTTTAATGTTATAAAACTAGAACTTTTGTAGCAAATCGTAATTCAAAGGCCTGTATACTTTTAATATCACTGGTATACCCAAAGGAAAACTCTACAATAATAATACAAGGAAACTTCAGGTGTTAAGAAATACCAATTATACAGTCACATATTGTCAAATGGGGGGGGGGGGGGGGGGAAAAAAAAAGGTTAAAAGTGAACACAAGATCTGAGTAACTACAACCGAGCAAGCCGTAATATTCCATGACTTAAATGGAAAATTAGTAAATGTTTTCGTATCGTAGTAAGTTAATAAATTAAACTACCATTTTTATTCTCTCTCCCTTTGAGAAAACCCACCTGACCTTCAGTAACATAACTTTACGGAGACCACCGTTCAAAACATTCATGACACTCCAAAATACACATCTACGCTTTCAACAATTTACAACAATGATAACATGATAATGTCTTTTTTTATACATAAACTTTTTTTAAAAAAATGTTTACAATTGTCTTGCCTTGAGCTATAAATGCTTCTGAAATTGTATACTACGAGAATAAAAATAGCGAAGTATCAAGAAAAATCACTGTTTAATAATAATGAGATAAAAAAAAAAAATCACTCGTAACTAAATTTTTTTGAAGTGGGAAAAGTTGATTTAAACACACCACGTCAATGAGCAACTTGCTACGAATTATGTTGACACAAGAACTATATATGAATCAAACTATCTTAACAAAATAGTGAGGAGGAAGTTTATATAACAATTCCGGATGAAAGAACTTAACTCAGTAAGTACTCAATAAAGAATTCAGATCTTGAGCAAACGAAAGTACTGTAGTGTTATTAGTATTGCTTGTAAGTACAATATTTCACACACACACACACACACCCCGGTCCCCTCCAATTTACAAGACACTGGAAATAGCATATCTGTTCAAATTCTCTTTATAATTTTGTGAAGAAAAGCAAATTTATACATCTTTCACATTACTGGTTCCCAGAAAGAAAAAATAAATATAAAATATTCTCGAAAAAATAGTCTTCCAGGTCTGTGATGCATCAATCATAAACGAAACTACATTTTTCTAACCGTATCACTGACTGTTAAAAAGGACGTGTCCTTCTAAAGCAGGGCGCCTGGAATACCTCTATTCTAAACATTTCGATGGTTTTGTAGGGAAGAATATTTTCATGACCAGTGACGCTGATATCTTTCCCAGATTTGCACTGAGTCACTGAGTATGATAACAGTTGATCCAAGTCTAGCTATGAATAAATTGACGCCTTGAATCGCTAACTTGCCCGTAAAATTCCTTTTTTCAATAAAAATGCGTGACACTCATCATCAATCCAGTTCACCGACCACTCCCTTGACGTTCACTGAATATACCGTCTTCAAAGTAAGGTCTAATTACACAGAAACAAAAGACTATTCACAGAGTTAGCGCGACATCAACAAAACACACTGTTCCACCCACTATAAAAACCAAAGTTGCATGTCCTTTCCCTTACTCTTAGATACCCTTCATAGTCAACAAAAATTTGGAATACTTTGTTTCACGTGCACAGCGTATCATTATTTCTGACATAATTTTAGTAGCCACGCTTACGGTATGGGGGGTCAACTTTACGTCTTCAAAGGAGGGACTGTAACTATTTGGTTGCAAGTTTTAACTACCTCTCGCGTTGATTTAAAAAGAGGAAAACAAATGCTCAAGATTTCTTTAGATTTTGCACAAGTTCCGGTATACATACACGTTGAGTGCTGTCCTAACAAGTTAAAAATTATTTCATCTTATCATTGTTGTTTCACTCCATATACAGCCATAAAAATTTGAGTTTTATTAGTCTATACAAGTCTGCAAACATTAAAATGCCTTTATCTCTATATTAGGTATTTCATAATAATCGTATCCAAAATACAATGATTGTTTACTTATAGTTGCTGCATTTTCATTGTTAACTTCGGCTCGTCATTGTGTGCAACAATACATCTTGTAAGTTTTCCTTTCCCCTCAACCAATTCTGGAGTCACCCAATCACTTACACTTTGTGCTTCACTTCCTGTAACCTTATCATTCTGGCTATCGTATTGCTTATTACGTAACGACATACCAAGTTAAAGATGAAAGCACGGCAATTATAGCACATTTGTTTCACGTGTTAAAAAAGTAGAGTCATTACAATATATGCTTGGATATTCATTATATACATACATACAAATACACACACACACATCCTCAGTAAGAAAACATACAAAACATCACATCCAGACTCGGACACATACATACCCATGTACACAGCTACTAGTGACCGTATTTTGGTTAATGCTTCATAAATATATATATATATACATGCATAATCCATGTCACTCAGGCTGAATCTTACAATTATTACACTACATTCATTTCGTATCTCAATGACTGAGCATTCGATTGTTTTTTGTTTTTACAATAGTTATTTACAATATTTTCTTTTATTTCCATTATATATTTCAAGTTCATTATCATTAAAAAAAAATCAACAACAATGAAACCATATTTCATCACTTTACACCACACTGGTACAATCATTCAGATTAAAATTTAAGAACTTGCTTACTTACTAATGCCTACGTATATATAAATATATTATATTTATACCCTTGTGTATACGAGAACAAAATGAAAGACTTAGTGAAGAATATATATATATAATCATTTCACAACCACTTAACCATGATTGTAGTTTGATATTCACAACTCTCGGATCCCCCTCTCAAATATAGAGAGGTTCTTTGATGAATTTTTAAATATAAATTTACACTCTCTCTCACTCACTCATTCTCATGATAAAATAATCATCCACACGCTGAAAAAAAAAATCCTTTTCATTCACCTATATATTTATGTATATATGCAAAGAAGTTTGAGCCTAAAAAAATCACATATCTTACATACATACTAAATGGATTCAAGAATGCTGTATCTTTGTTGGTTTTAAGCTAAAGCCAAGTATGTGTTGGAAATCTCATTAATTAAGCAATAGCTTGATCGTTGTTGTGTATATATGTGTCTGTGTGTGTGTGATCTGAGATTAATATCGACAGATCTTGGCTGCTTATGTGCAATATTTCTGCTGCCGACGTACTAAAAATGTTCTTTTTCTAATACAAAAAAAGAAAATCACGTATGTTGTTATCGCACATATATACCAAACCCTCGTGAACCTTCCACGTGTACGTGATATGCACAAAACATAGGGCCTGTCTCTCTTCTGCTGCTTTTTAGCTGCGAAATTTCTTAAGAACACTTTTCTTCCTGCTTCGCAACACTTGAAGAGCGCATGCGCACGCAACTTCCATCTCCAATCAAGCCTTTTAAGGCACTATCTACATCAGGCAAGTTGTTTGGTTTCTCTTGAACATAACTCAGTAAAAAATATACCTTGTATCCTTGTCCAACACAGACTTGTTAGTTAAACAGTGGTAAATGGTAAAAATCATATCCTCTTTTTCCTTTCACAGCTAAGTAGATGTACACCACATGATATGCACCAGGAATAAAACAAATGAACCCAGCTATGAAAAACACAAATCCTTGGATTCCGGAAACTGGTAGACATACAACTACTACACCTGTAACCAATAAACCTGAAAAGAGAGAAAAAAACAAAAATAATATTCCCGCTGCTGTCTTATACACGCAAATATGAAAGTAAGTTACTTACGATCTCAATTAGCTTCTAAGCCTGTTTGCAAATGCCCATCTCTGGTTCACAGCGTCAAGATAAACTGAAGAATTTATATATATATATATATAGCAAGAAATATGTCGCAAAAACCACGAGAAACATTTGTAAACGAACGTACGGACGAGACCTAAGTTTAAAAAGAAAAAAAAATCCAAAGTACAGCATAAGCAAATTTTGAGATATAATCATAAGATTCAATTATATCACTTTATTAAATGTGCCAAGTAGCCAGAGCATTAAAGGTGAGAGAATCATCGGCCTGAGCCAAAGTTGCCTAAAGGCCTTAAGGAAAGTTCAAAGTCAGAGAATCATTTGCCATATTGAAATAACAAAATCCATTAAATCAGTGGTTCTGAAACTTTTTTGAGACAGGGACCCCTTTAAGGATAATCTAAAGTAACGATCTCCAACGAAAGATGGCAGCACTATCTCCGTATATGTCTAACGTATTCTTATAGTTGCACAAAATTTCCTTGCTGCTCCTATAAATTCAAGCCTAGGGAGTTCAAACTTTCAGGAAAGAAAGTTCATAACTAATTCAAGAACATGATCGTTGACGATTTTTTATTTTCGTTTTCCTACATTGTTGAAATTGCTTCACTGTTGTTGTGAATATTGAAACCTATAAACAATGAAGCTCTTTCAACAATGAACAAAAAAGAAAATTAAAAATCGGCATCGATCATGCTCTTGAATTGGTTATGAACTTGAACTCTCTAGGCTTGAATTTGTAGGAGCAGCAAGGAAATTTCGTGTAACTGTGGAAATACATTAGACATATACGGAGGTAGTGCTGCCACCTTTTGTTTGCTTTGTATTATCCTTAAGAATGCGATGAAAGCTATCGAACCCAGCCCCCAGAAATACTAACATATATACAATTTTGAACGTAATACGTATGTAATTTATTTTATTGAAATTTCAGCTAACTGTTTCGAGAACCTGTGACAGATTTTGTTCAGAAAAAGCACATGGCGACGAAACTTTTTTTTTTTTTTTCACCTTTCACACAATATGAATGCAAATGTTATTTTTCTACTTAACCCTCCCAGGTCCCTGAATCCTTCCACGGACAAGCTATGGGTCCCTGGATCTCAGATTAAGAGTCCCTACAATATATGAACAGCACGGCCCAGAGTCGTCCTAGTATTCTCTCAGATTTTTTTTTTTAAGTTGAGTTTTAAATTTTATCTATGGATTTTAGGCATCTATGGCCCAGGCCGGATTAAGGTAGGGGAAGGAGTCGTTCGAGACTTCGACCTACGATAATTTTCACATATGCTAGTGAAACTTGCAAGGTTATTTTTAAGAATGCCAGCTAATCAGTCCAGAACAAAAAAAGAGAGGAAAGTGCAAGTCCTAATTAGACAAACAGTATGAGTTGAAAAGTGCACAGCAGCATTGTTCGTTTCACTAACTAGATCTAATTGCCCAACTGATGCAAAGTACTGAGCGACCTTCATTTAAACTTCTTACCTACTTGGAAGATTTTGGCGTAGCTTCCAATCTTTTATATATAAACACTAATACCTCAAAGCTTTCGTTGGTTATAACTGCCAATCTTTTCTTGAGAAAGGAATGTCTAGAAAAACTTATATATATATAGTACAATAGAAATAAGTTATAACACACCCTATCCCACCAGTCTGATTCACAACTGTCTTCTCAATGTTGCCATAGCCCAAAGAACTGATAGTAAAAAACACTATACGAAAAAATAATTAATTTAAAAAAATCTTTGCTTAAATTCGTAATGATCTGTGATGTGTTGAACGTGAAATAATAATTAAAACACTGTATAAAACGTTAGCTGTGTCCTTGTGATATGCATGATACTTGTGTTTTCCTATGGAAGTGTACAAATACATATTTTATAAATGATGAGGGCAAAAAACACCAACTATAAAAATGTAAGACGGTAGACATACATATGGATACGTGAAAAAAAAAAACATATTTTGTAAACCAAAAATATTCGTTTCGTTGTTAAATCTGCAATACCAAACTTACAAAATAAGCAAATAATTGCAATAAAAACGTCTTAAGGTTAATGTAAAGCAACGATCTCCCACAAAAGATGGCAGCACTACCTCCGTATATGTCTAATGTATTTTATCGTTGCACGAAATTTCAATGCTGCTCCTACAAATTCCAAGCCTAGAGAGTTGTAACTTTCATGGAAGAAAGTTCATAACAATTCAAGAGTTAGATCAATGCCGATTTTTTATTTTCTTTTTGATTCATTGTTGAAAGAGCTTCATTGTTATAGGTTTTGATATTCACAACAACAATCAAGCGATTGCAACAATGAAGAAAAACGAAATTAAAAAACTCTTGAATTGGTTATGAACTTTCTTCCCTGAAAGTTTGAACTCTCTAGGCTTGAATTTGTAGCAGCAACATTGAAATTTCGTGCATGGATAAAAATACATACGGAGGTAGTGCTGCCACCTTTTGTTGGAGATCTTTGCTTTACATTAACCTTAAAAATACATACAATCCTACTTCCTAATGAGCATGGAATCGAGACACACTGACGATGTTTTATGCAAACAATCCTCTGTCGGTATAGAACTCATGACTTTTATTTTAACGAAACAAACAGTCTCAGAATTTCGAGATTCTGTTGCTATTTTCTTGCAGAGTAATAATGCCGTTCTTTATACCTTCATTTAATCTATCAGCTGTAGCTACAGTATTATCCCTTCACAAGTTAAGGATAACATTCAGGATAGGGATGGGAAAGGTAGCAGTCATGGCCTTTATAAAAAAAATACCATTCTCGTACTCGCGTGATGGGACAGAAAAAGAACTAAATCTTCAGTCAAGATTGCCTGCGTGAGCGGTATTCGAATCCGCGCCTGCTCCCTACAATTAATACAAAGATGGAGACATTATTGAGCTACCAATCACATGATTAATTCCTGTGGATATAGCGTAGCCGGCAACCCTTAGCAGATTCACCTCACCTTTGCACGAAACACGCTACAACACAACACGACATTTTGCAGGCTGTACTTGCTTCCTCATGCAACTCAGTACTAGTCCAGCCTTCAGGGCCTCCAAAATTTCCAAACTGGCGCACATCATACTCACTGTGTCATCTGAACTTGAGTTTTCCCGTCGTGAAGCAAAACAAGTCTACTGCACAGCCTCGAATCTCAAACTCACTAAAACTGAACTCATTCCGCTCCTCCCTTGAAACCTGGCAAATCAAATAGACCCCGCCGCAGATGATGTCCTATTTTTGATCCCAGTCTGACCTTCGAACATCCAGTCACTCACAAGACGTACTCTTTCCGACACTCTGGCAGTTGCCTGTCTTCCAACCTCATTTACCTCCTACTCTGTAACCTATGTTCCGCTTCTGACGTTGGAGAAACACAAACACCTCTAACAATCCGCATCAACTACCATACCCAATCACAACTTCCGTACCTCCCCATACAACAGTAAGCAACACGGCGACATCTTAGCACCAGTTCTCTTTTTCCATTTTCTCTCCTATCATATGAACACGAGGCTGCGAAATGCTGCCACTTTTCTATTGCGTTTGTGATGGTCGTGTACACGTCTTTGTATGCTGTAGTGTAAGCACTTTTTTTTTTACGATCTAACATATATATATATATATATATATAAAGTACATATAGGAAAAGGCCGGATAGGCACTATAATAGGCGAAATGGGAATAGAGAGGAAAGGTACGTAGTTTCTTGAGGAAGATCACGAGTATAATTTCACAATTAATGCTATAAAGTCACTATATATTTCGGCTTTAAAACGTTATCAGTAGACGACAGAAAAACAGTTCTCTGAATACATATAAGATAGAACAGGCATACACGAACATCACATACACAATAGAAAAGCGGTAACGTTTTTTTCAGAAGTGTATTCACATGTTCGGAGAGAACATCAACAGAGATCTTTTGAAGGGCCAGTATGCGAAGCTTTCAGATGGCCTGAATCAGAATATTGTGAGAAGGAGTTTCGCGGAAAGGCAGGCTGGAGTTAGGGTAAATTATGGCTCGGTCCAATTGTTTGCGGATGAGGTGATTAGGGTATCCACAGCTGAGAGCTGAGGAGTGGGTACTAACATTATTTTGGAGTAGCTCGTCAGAGGAGTATATGCGGGTGCCCTCGACAGCAAGAGGGTTTGGTATCGTATGTGGGAGCTATTGCATACTCTTGGTAGGCTTGATGTGGACGCGTCTCAAGTCGATTGTTTTTACGCGAGGCATCCACATCTAGGAAATTTGTGAGTTCCTTGTAGAAGGACCAAGTGAATTTGACGGGAAAGGTGCAGTTGAGGTTATGAAGGAATGTTTTCAGACTCGTGTCCGTGGGTTCAGATTAAGATGATCTCGATATAGCGAAGCCAAAGTTTGAGAGGTGTGGAGTTGAGGTATTTTCCAGGTCCCATGAAAATGTTGGCGTAGAAAGGAGCCATGCGAGTGCCCATGAACTTCTAGTGCTAGAAAGATGGCCCAGGTGTCTTTATAAAAAGCATCGGCAAGACGACTTCAAAACCAGTTTAGATCATACACATCGCAGCAGCGGGTCCCGAGATACCGGGAACGTAGTTTTTAACATAGGAACTACTAGAACTAAGAAGGTGGGTGAGGTGTCGTTGGAAAGGTATCGCCAAAAATTTCCAACGAAACACTGATCATCCAAATAGGATGTTCGCTGCTGGAGCCTGGCTGTATCATATATGCACGACAGGTCTCCGCCTCATTTCTTCAGGTTATTTCATTTATTTATTTTCAATTATTCAGAAATTCTAGATAGTGACGGACGCGTGCTGCGATCAAAATGGACGCAACTGGTCAAAATCAGCACAGTCCAAACCCGTCAGTGGCAAACATGGCAAGATAATACGAATATTTCATTGACACTTCATTGGATAAAGCATCCAATCTTTTTATTATTATTAATTTAACACACTAAAATTGGAAGTGCCTTTACTACCTGGTACACATCATACTTTGTGTACAACTGTACCGGTCCTTGGCAAATTCACAATGCTTAACTAATACATTAGACGCAGCAGAATCTAACTTGGTATAAGCATTATTCGACAAAACAGAAAAATACTGTAGGTATCCCCGTCCCAAAGTATCACAGCTGGCAGTGTTCCCAGCCTATTTTATTTATTTATATATATATATATTTTTTTTTTCAAATCGGTTCTTTATCTTTAGACGTATCCACATCGAATTTGGCATCAAGATCATTCGAAGCTGAGTTTTTTTAGGCCTTTAGACATCTGAGGCTCATGCCGGGATACTGTGGGGGATGTTGGAAGGTAGACGGCCAGGGTCTATTTTCTAGGTACCATCCCAGCATTTGTCTGGTTTGGCTGAGGAAACACTTTACACAATAGAAAGAACTGTGGGTGCCCCCGTCCCCAAGTACCTCAGTTGTCAGTGTTGCCTACTTTTTGAAAATTTAGTTTCTCGAAATGGTTCTACATCCGCATCAAACGAACCATCAACATTAGTTGACACAATAAAAACATTCTGTTGGTGTTCCTGCCTTTAAGTACCCCAGTTAACAGCGTTGTCAACCTAGGTCGTGGCTTCAACCCCAGCGGTCGACCATCCTGAGTTTTTCTGTCACACCAGGCAAATACCAGGATGGTACATTAAACTTAGGCCCTACCCGATACCTTCCCATATCCTGGCCTTAGCCTTAGATGCCTAAAGGCCATAAATAAAAGAATCAATTGAAATAAGTAAAATACCATCGATACTACATGGGTTAACATTACTTCTCACTGAAATTCACAAAATTTGTAAGCTATTCAGGAGATATTGGTAGGCACTTTCCAAGGTGAAATGAAGAAGGCTCAGAAGAGTTGTGAAGCAGCACTGTCCACGATTACCAACACCGAGTGGTCCAACTAGTACCGGTACAAAGCAATAGGACCAAGACGTAACCTCTTGGTCGGTAGCAGTATGCGCATGCCTACTGTAAATATTATGCCCATCTTCGTACAGGATAGGTTGATATATCATGTGCAGGACGAAACAGTATAAATTACGAGACTCTTTTGTATGCAGACTCGTACATTTTCAGCGGTACTTAAGGTAGAATCTGAATCGCTTCCCCAGTTACTATCGCGGACTTCGATCGGCAGTGGGAACGCATGCAGGCCGAAGACCTGTTGCCGGTCATACTTATTGATGATACCTAAACAAAGGTCTGGCCGTTACCTCCGCCTTTCCTGCGCTGGAAGAGTGGTCACCACCAGACGTCATACCTTATATATGTGACGGACTTGAGACCATATATGCCTTGCCAGCCTTCAAATGTAAGGTCCAGTCAAAAATATAAGCCACCCTTTCGGAGATCTTAACCATTTGACTCCGTACCTTTTCGGAGAATTACCATACGCTGGTAAAAGATTAGCGCTTACCTATTCCTATAATAAGAAGAAAAACTGCTGCCAAAACCATCTTCCAATTCTCCCGTATCTTTGGATGATGCCAACAGGATTTAGAAGGGTCGAACATGCCAGTGTAAAAACCTCCATCTTGAATCAATGAGTCACTGTCTTTCGAAGTTGTCTGTAATAAAAAAAAAGTTCGTACAAAGAACATTTCCATAGACAAACTCCTAAATCAAAATACTTATAAAAAAAAAAAAAACTTTGTACTACATAGTCTCTCTCAGACAATATAAAGTATGAATATATGTGTCTACTATGGATATAAGGTATCACATCAAGTCCTTTCAAGTACAAGCAATACAGTATTATGTTAAACTTAAAGCGTATTTGGGATATGTATCTCACGCCTATAATACAGTTTACAATTAGTTTTCTCTGAAACGGATCTGTGTACAGTAAGTCAACGCACATTGTAACTCTCATATATATCAACACATACATAAATTCAGCTTCCACCGTCATTTGAACTCGAGTGCATCTGACTATTAGATAGCCACTGAATGTGTGGACCTTCAATTATCATCGGAGGCTGCAGTCCATTTCTGTCTTTAGGTTTATTTTAGACTGTACGTGAGAGAAGGTACTGGCCATGACATCAAATCAACGTACCAACTAACATTCACCTAAGCGGGATCATAAGCCCAATAAGAACCTATGATATTTACTCCCGCAATAAAATAATAAATCGAAAACACACTCCAACAGCTAAATTATTGACAATATGACACGAAGTATAACGAAAAAATAAAAAAAATAAAAACTGCAAGAAGGTTTTGCACACGTCTTTACAACTGAATCACTTATTTCAGAAACCCACTATCAGTCATAAGTGAAACATGACTGATATTCTTAAATAATCGATTCAATTATGGACTAGATTAAGTACGTAAATATTCAAGTAATGCTATTAACAAATTTCTCAACGGACCAGTTGTAGATTCAACAAATCCGCATCATAATAATATAAACTATAATACGCCTACAAAAACAATCGCAGTTCTTTTATTTGGTAAGTTGACAAAAACTCTTGAGAGAATAATTTCACAACTGGAATTTTAATTTATACGCCTCCTACCTATGCATTTCTATAAAGTATTGATATAACTTAAAAAAAATGCAATATATGTTCATTTACAGTCTTTTCCGTTACATTTCTCGTTGCTACCCCCTTAACAACAGTATTTTCTGATCCGTCACGCAAATTTCCAGTGCTCCGATGTACTTTGCTCGATTACGATTTGTTAGTGAATGAAGTTGCATCGTCTCGCTATACTTAACATGGTACCTTACCTTAGTTTAATCAGACTAAATACGATCGACTTATCCCTTATAACTATTTTCGTCTGCGCTAAGGAGCACGTGAATTTGAAGTCTGCCGCTAGATGACTCTGGCGACACTATCAGTCGCTGGTTCTTTCAAGTTCCACCAGCGCCACCAAGCATCGAAAATCACATGTTCTTAAGCAAAACCCCATTATTTTTAGCGGAGACGAAAATAGCTAAGCGCTATAGGTCTATATTATTTAGTCTATGGTTTTATTGAGAAAAAGCAACTAGAAGATTAAATACTCATTTATTTAAAATATATACATAAAAATACAAGGGACTGAGTTGCAGAGACAACTGCAATCGGTAATAGTGCGACGCATTTTTATTTTATTATTGCTATTCGGAAAATTACCTCCTCAAAGATAGCATAGGTGACGAATTGGTAGAAGTACCGTAAGCGCTCGGTATACAGTTCAAAGAGAACGACCAGTATATATACAAAATAAGTGTTTTAGCGTATTTAAGACTTCTTCTTGGTTTGTTTTCGATAAAGTTTTAGAATTCTTCGCTTATTGAGTAACACACAAAGGTGAGTCGCGCTGCCTATATTTGTCATTGATTACATTCATAATATGTATCGCAATACCGAGCACTATATCTAATATTGTTATAGATCGTAATGATGGAGGCCGGATATATACATCTTTCGGTACTTTTTTTTTTTTTTTTTTCGGAGTCTGCATACTGCTAATGAAGGAACATTAGATAACGAAAAAAAAAATATTTTCTCATAAGCACAAAATAAATAAATAAAAAATGGGAATAAACTCATGCAGACGACACGAAGTTCTACTAATATACATGAGTGGTACACAGTTCATTTGAATCACACTTCCAAATTACATTTATGGTTACGAAAACATGACTAAAGTATATAAATTAGAGAACAAATATGGAATAATATCTAAATTCGAAAGTAAAATCATTACTAACTATTCAATTAGTCCATTATACAACATTAACTTCACAAACACAAATAGAAACGTAGCAACGTTTCGTCGAAGCGTGTTCATGTAAAAGGAGAGATGGATGGAAAGTACTGGTGCTAGTGTGTCATGTTGCCAACTTACCTACAGGGTGGTAACGTATTGCACCAAGGAACCTCCAGAGATGATTGACCAAAAAATAAATAAAGTCCCAGTCCACCGGGTGGAAATTCAGTCACGTTTCCGACCCACAAGCTGCCGAAAGCCTAGGAAATGAAGTTTTAAGATAATGATCTTATGATTTTAACATCATGAACGGTAAAGATGATGCGGCACGGTACCATCGAAGGCTTTAAATCTGTACTATCCAAAAATGCATATTTCAAAATGGACGCGCAAGGGATTCTTAACTTTACTTTATGGCTCCATGAGAGAGAGAGAGAGAAATACAATATTTCTAACGCATGTGGAAGTACTGAAACGGAGAATATGACTAAGTTTTCGGTCACCGAAATAAATGTAAAAGCCAAACGTGGTGTTGGTAAGAGCAAATGGAGTGAGGTATAAATGCCATATGCATCGCGTATAGTGATTTAAAAAAATCTAACCTGAGTTTAACAAGTCTTTGCTGATTGTCCGTGATTTTTGTGGTAAAATACGTGTCATTCATAACACGAAGTTACGCCATTAGTATTCTTCCGAGTGCCACCATGTTTCTATGTGTTGATAAACTTTAGTTTTAACTAAATAATGTTACAAGGACTTTCTAACTTTTTGGATTGCCAGCTGTCGCTATATTTTTATTGAATTGTCTGTGAATTATTAGCAAGTGAATGAATGGTATAAATAGAACATATGGCTCAATAGCTGGCGGCCATTAGGTAAGGTTTATCAGAGTACTCTTCCTTAATAAACACTATCTACAGAGGTGATCAGGTAATGGTGTAACATGGTATGTGGTATTTTTTGTGAAAATTATCTGCAAAAAACAATGTTTTACTAGTCAAAGTATCTCCTTAAATTATGGATTGTGTAACATCCCTAATGCTGCATAAGAATTAAGTAACGAAGGAAACTACAATAATAAACTTTGGATCCCAAGGTAGCACATTCCTTACAGAACCGCCCACTTTCCATGACTCAGAATCACTCAACTACTAGCATCCTCAATTACTTTGAACCTAATAATAAACCTACTAGTGACATCAGTAAAATACAAAGGAATTCAAAGACCACATATCAAATCAGTAAAATCTAGTAAAACTTCGAACTTACATCATCTGTAACTTTCAAACGAGCTGGAGCTGTTACAGGTCGTGAATTCCTACTAGGATCTTCTACCCTGACAATAATGCTGTCCTCAGATATCACATTTCTATTTTTTGGTTTTAACGGCGAACGCTCCATAGTTGATCCATACACTCTGATAGCATCGTCATTTTCTTCTTCAAATGCATCGTCAATTGTAAATCGCTTATTCGGAGACGTTAGCCTTCCTGCCATATTGCTTACCTCTTTTTTTTTATCACTAACAAAACACGAATCGAAAATGATACCAGATCGCTCCAAGAAATTCCCAGTATATTATGATACGTAAATACAATTTCAAACGAGTTTACTGTACAAAAGTAATCGACACTTTGGGACCACTGTAATTTTGAAACTAATCGACACTTTGAGACCACTGTAATTTTGAAACTTGAAGTACAGACCTATTGCGGCTTTACTTCTCTGTTCAGATTCAGATTTATTAGTGTTCCTTAAGACTTTCCTTAACAACAATATGAGTTAACAGGTATAGAACTTGTCAATATACAATATATAAGCTACAAATAAGAAAAAAATACTACATAAGAATCAAGACTATTACTTGCAGTCTCACACCAGATACAATTATATCTATCTTCCATATATATATATATAGGTACGTCTTGTAATAATAATAATAATATCAATAATATTAGTATTTAAACATCAGATCAAATGATGTTGACAAACTGTGTTCGTTACATTAATATACGACTTCTTAATATCAAAGATCACAGGACATGAACTATTCAATGTTATAAAATGAACCAGCAATTAATAGCTTACTTACAGTTTTCCTGAAGCTTTGATCTGATTCAATATTTTGTTACATATTCAGGCAGCTTATTATAAAATGTGATGCTTCTATGCATTATTGACTTTGCACACAGCTAAGTTCGGTGTCTGTTTACATACAATTTTTATTGTTTCTGGTAAAGTACATGTGCACATCACTATTCTTCGAACATTGCAGTTTCCTTGATATTTGTAAGATTTCTTGAATATATATACAGGGGACTGTCAGAATATTCAATTTCGCGAAAAAAGAATCTACAGGAAGCACGATGAGTGCTCTTAGTAACTATCTTAAAAGTTCTAAGAAGTTGTGTTGATGATTCCCAGAATGCAATACCATATTTTGTGAGGGAATAAAATGTAGCATAATAAAATGATAAAATTGTCCATTGCTTTAAAATGGAAGTTAGATAACGTATGAGGTAGTCTATTTGCAAGTTTGTTTATACGTTCTTCCCACGTGAGTTTATTGTCAATAAAGATGTCTAAAAATTTCAGACTTTCAGAGAAATCACATACTGAATTATTGATGCTTGTAACTGGCGTAGTCATGTACGGCGAAGACCGTAGGTTAAAACATATTTTTTTTAACGTTTAACATAAGCTTGTTAACGCAAAGCCATTTTTCTATTTGTGTTGTTACATTATTTACTTCGACTGAATTCCGTTTCGATCCTTCTCTGAAACAATTAAACTTGTATTGTCTGCATAGAGAATAGTTTTGCAGTTCGTTCCATTTACTGGCAAATCGTTGATATACAATAGGAAAAGAAGAGGGTCTAGAACCGAACCTTGCGGAGCTCCTACATTTCTTTCTTTACGATCTGAAAGTATTTTGTCAGTCATATTTGTGTCAGAATTTTTATATGTAACTTGAACAACCTGTGTTCTCTCATCTAAGAAAGATTTAAACCATTTATTAGCAATCCCTCGTATGCCATAGCTTTCTAATTTGTTCAGCAAAATATAATGATTCGCACAGTCAAAAGCTTTAGAAAAGTCACAAAAAATACCTACAGTATGATTCTTTTTATCTAGGTTTGAGATTACACTATTACAAAATTCATTGAGGGCCGTATTTGTTGATCTACTTTTTTTTAAAAAAAAAAACATGCTGATCTGCTGTTATAATATTATTCACAGTTGTAATTTCACAGACTTCGTAATTTCTGGAGAATTACAGTCTCTATGATTTTTGAATTGACAGAGGGGATTGTTATAGGTTTATAATTTTCAATATGTGACTTTTTGTTATCTTTATATCATGGCTTTATCGGTGAGCATTTTAGCTTGTCAGGAAAGATACCCTGTTGTATTGAGCTATTTACGATATGTGATAGTACAGGTGCTATTACATGAATGCATCGCTTAATCACGGTTACTAAAATTTCGTCTAGCCCACTTGAGTGCTTATTTTTCATTTTCCTTACAACTGACATTATTTTCTCTGGTGTAGTTGAAGTAATAAAAAACGAGTTTTCGGTATTGGAAAGACTATTCATCTGACAAAAATCAATAGGTTTGTCAGGACTATCCAGAGTTTTAGGTGCAATACTATTAAAATATTCGTTGAAAACCTGACAAACAATGCGCGGGTTTTCTGAGTATGTATTACACTTTGGCAGTTTAATTTTTACATTTTCGTTTTCTTTTTATTGTTTTCCTGTTTCGGCATTTGTTACGTTCCAAGCTGTTTTTTATTTGTTTATGGCTAACTTTAAACTCTTAGATCTTTCCTGAAATTAACTTTTCAGTGGAACAATAAAATGCAGAACAAGTACTTTCTTTTTCTTTCAAAAAGTCAAAATAATATATTTTGCCACCCTCTCCAGTAGTTGACGTTCCTTTATCCTGTTCTCAGATAGCACAGTAACCTTGCAGCAAACTTGCTGCAATATTGTCATAGCAAATCTCCAAACTTGCAGCATGTTTGGCTTTGCAAGGCTGCAAACTTGCTACAGTCTTTCAGCAAACTTGCTAGTTGACTAATAACAAATTTGCTACAAACTTTGCACGCCAAACTTGCTAAAAACCTTGCATTTTTAAAAAAACGTTGGTAGACCAACATCAACCCTGTAGCGAGAAAAGATTTCAGTCTGCAGTGTGATTCGAATTCACGATCTTCAGATTAGTTTGTTGTCCGCCACTCTACCGATTACTCCAGAAGTTCTTCTGATGAACGAAGTACATTTTAATAGCACTTTTATGCTACCAAATCAGTTTCTGGAATAAAGGCATTTATGTCGACTTAATTCCAAACTGGAAAAACTTATTGATCCTGTGTTAGAGTAGAGCTATGAAGAAGGTTGATTCGTGATTTTTCAGAAGTTTCACCTCAAGAGTATCAAAATGATTTGTACTTTACAGTTCGAGTCGATGATATTTCTCAGACAAAGTGGCTGCCAATTTTCCAGATAATACGCTAGTGTAAACCAAATTTCGACTTGCTTTCATTTTTTTCATAAGTGATATACTCACAGTGATAATTCCTGTTGGATTACAAACTGGAACACTCGCGTTCAAAACAAATTCTAACCTAACTAATGCTTAGTTGCCTTTTTTAGATTACTAACATTTTACGATGGTCAAACTTATGGGTAAAACTAACTTGCGTTCAGACTACCGAACTTAACTTGGTTATCGTGCTTGTACTACCATTGTCTGTAAAGAAACAGGTTGAGGATTCCGTGGTAGAGTAAAGAATCTGATTGTTACACGGGAGAGGATTAAATTATAAAAAATGAACACAAACGAATTGATTGCAGCGTCAAATTTTGTGGATTAGTTCTGCCATTATTCTTTTATATTTTAAAAGTAGTACGCACCACTATTATACTATATATTTCGACAAAGAAGGAAATAAACTCACGAAGTGATTCGTGCCTACTAACTAACTTGCGTGTAGACAGCGGTTTCGTACTAACGTTACAAGATAACCGTCGTAAGTAGACGTTAGTTAAATTTGAAACCCGAGTTAACGGTAACTACCGTTTACATTACTAAAATGAACTCGGGTTAACATTAACTATGGTAAAATGTTAGTAATGTAAACAAGGCAGTGTTTTCTGTACAATTTGAAAATGCGTACATAAAGTGAAAAAAATTACGGTTCAATCTTTAAAAGAAATAAAACGTCACCCCACTGGGAATTGAACCCGGGTCCCAGCAGTAAATTTTCGATACTTTAGTCACAACACTATAGTATCAGTTGCCAGTTGTTGCTTGTCAGTGTTATTTATACCGACATGCCTACGATTCAAAACATGTGTCAAAGGTGATAACGTTTTTCACGGTATTCTTTCCTTCCCCAATGAGTCGTAACAATTCAACTTAGATAATTATTATTTTCTTTCATTATATGCAATACAAAGACCAAAAAGGCTATATGTCATCGACCCGAACAGGTACTGTAGTTTATTCTTCACGTAGTGTGTTCACGAAAGGTGTGTGTGTCTGAGAGAGAGAGGGAGAGAGAAAGAGGGAGAGAACCTCCCACCTAATATAATTCATTTGTACGTTAACGGTTCACAATATGTGATAGATCAAACGTCAGGCAAACTTGCAGCAACATTTGATGAGGAAAGTTTGCAATTCCAAATTTGCAGCAAACTTTCATGTGTAAACTTGGGTTCTATTTGGGTTATTAGTACGTACGTTCACTCCACGTTCTTGAGACCTTAAGACTGCCTTGGCTAGTGCTTCAATATTTCGACTCTCGTAAATGACCGACTGCTTCTAAACACCCCAAGACAAGTGTTCCGAGTCTTTGGAGATATAAAGCGAAGAAGTGACGACGCAAGAGTCGATAATCACTATGATGGCTTCGTCTTTCGGGTGAAAGTGTTTCGATACATTCGTGTCGCGTTTCATCATTCCAGTTCCCCTTTTCGTTTATATCAATGCTGCCAACTATGTAGATATATCGCTATAGTTGGAACTAGTGAGGAAGATGTATAGTTGAAATTAAAACAAAACGACCCAGACGCCATATGTTTCCATTAGGATTTAAGGTCGTTTAGATGAATAAATATGTATCTTTAAAAGAAATATAACGTACAATCATCTGGATAATTTTCGCAGTTATACCTTCCTTTTCAGTGAGTGCACGAGCAACAAACACGGAATCAAATTTCGTGGCGTTATGCGCTAAACACACCACTGTATTAAACCTAGGACCTTGACGGAGAACATGTTTCAGAAAACTGTCAATATTTTAATACACAAAGTCTCTTTCACCTTGTGAGTTACCACATTGAAACCATTTGTAACTACCCTCCATGTGGTTTTGCATGTAAAACAGCGGTGCGATGCGCATATTAAGTTTGGCCGGTGTTCACGCTCACCTTTATCGTTCTCATTTAGTAGCAAAGTCTCAATGTCATACACTACGTAACAAAAATCAGATTCTTGTTTCGCTTTCGTCTTTTGTACGAAACAGAAATGATCCTCTTTATCGTACAGCTTGCAGATAATGCAGAATCGCTCTCCACATTGGTGAGGGTTATTACTTTTTTCTTTTTCCGGTATCGAGCTTTACACCACACTGTTGACCAGCAACATATAGGTCTTCCCTTTGCCTTCGTGCTATTTTTATTATGGCATGATTGTGAAGGGAATATCCTTAAACAACTATTACAAATAATTGGTCTCTCAAGTAGAGTAATGGTACATATCGCCCGAAAAAATACAGTAAAACCCCGAAATAATGGACCAATTTTTGTTCCTTCTATAATACTTTAGACCGTAGCATGAACCGCACCCAAAAAGCAGGTGCTTCATAAGTTATGTCGGTTTTATACAAGCTGTACTGTGGAATACTACTTTAATTTACGTTTGCAATCATTTTCAAAGAGTTTGTAGATCATGTAATAGAAGGCAGTGATAGTAATAGATGAAATTAACATTTTCATTGAACCAGTACTTTAAATTATTACAATATTATGTTTTTATACTAAAAGTACCTGGCCAAGGAAAGCAATACGTGAAATACTCAATAATCAATCTGTTAACAAGTTTTCCGACATTTAATGTATATATTGCCTTCAAAGCCTTATATTTTCATTGTTTTTATCCAGCAATTACCTGTATTTAATTTAATTTTTTAATGTAGATAAGTGCCTATTATTTCATGAACACCCTATAGTGACCACTTATTGGAAATTTATATTGTTGTGTTATCTTCTTGTAGAATGAATTCAATAACAAATCAATAAGACATACGCTAGATATGTCGAAATCATCAGTCACGATGATAGACACTAAGGGTCGAAGCCGGTTGTCGTTCTCAGTGCTGCTCGAAATCAACAACGCCAGTTTTGAACGATACTGGATTTAAATGAGACGTTTGGAAAGAAGCTAAATGAAAACAAAGCAAATGACAGATGTGGAGAAAAGTTTAAGTGTGTTTTCTTCTCCCCCGCTCCCTCTAATATATAGAATGTGTAATTAATTATAGACTAGTAGAGAGTTGCTACGTAGTCGCAGCTTGGAGGAATTAGATTAGAAGGAGACGCCCAAGCTGCCAAATTCTGAAGCTGAAAATGCCCCCTCTCTCAATCGTCCAGTACGGCCATCCGTTATCTTGCGTATGGAAGAAAACCACAAAGTCCCTATTGTTTTATGTACACCATACAGATAATATTTATATGAAATCTATATCATATGTTATTATACTTATATTTGTTTCTTAGGCAACGTTTAAATTAACTCCAAGTGCGGTTGAATGAAAAAATCTAGCAGAGTAAATACTTCACAATTAAAAATATTGACATTTGAAGCCATTAACTGCGTAAGAAACCTGGCCACATAGGTAAATGTGTTCATTAAGGAATTCTTCTGCGAACGCGGCCGACACAGCTTTATGAGTTCAAAATCCGTTCAGTGCGCAGATGTTCCTCTTTTTACTTCACTTCTGATCCAGAGGAAGGTAATGACAAATCACCATGGGTTCACCTTGTCCAGAGGCCTTCCCAGTCCTTTTAAATTTTCCTTCATTTATTACTTGCATTATCCTCACTATACGTTGTATTTAGTTTCTTTTCCATACTTAGAGCCCGAACTCTTGGAGCCAAGGTTTAATAGTGTAGTCCCAAATGCTGTGCAATCAGGAAATACAGTACCCCCAAAATCAAATAAAAAGTGTAAAAGGCATCTGGAAGAGAGCAGAGCGCACAATAAGAGGACAGAAGTATAAGTAATACGAGATATCCGTGCATATCGAGTAGAAGGTACACTGAAATAATTAATTATTGCATTCCTTCGTTGTTCAAGGAACAACCTACAGTAAACAGAATCTATACTGCAACAACCGTAGTTCACAATTGGCTACTACAACTGGTCAACTACTGGTGCAACTACAGCTTCAGCAATATATTTGTCTGTTGCGTATTAAATGAAATAAATGCGAGCTTCTTTTTCTTTGACTTATTCTGCATGGCCTTAGGGTTTGTTTCGTATATTTTTTTCTATTATATAAACGTCAGTTCTTGCTTAGAGTTAAAATTGTCCTTATTTGGTCAAACATTGATACGGTCACCCTATAAATCACATTATTGAATTGTAATCACATTTAATTTACACGTGAAGGTTTGGTGTTATGGTTAAAGAATACAAACATACACAGATAATTTGTCAGTGCTTATAAAATATTGTATAGCTCAACATAAAGAGTAACCAAAACCTCCAGTGAACATCGAAAGCTGCATAACGAAAAACAATCCCCAAAGTGCATGAAATATAATGAATACTATTGACATTTCCATTAGTCAGTTTTCTTGTAATTACTTAAAATTTATGAGAAAATAATACAGTAATCCGTCTCTTTAAATTCTCGAATTAACATATTGACGGCACAATGAAAAGCATAGAAAAGCACTTTTAATTGTCTCCATGCCATCAACATTTTATATCTCGACAGAAGTTTTCTCTAACGCTCACCTGTGAAATGTGACATTGGGACACTTCTTATTGTATCTGTTTATGCATCCAAAAGCGACACAAATCATTATAACTTTAAAAATCACAGAAAAGCATAAATATTCACATCTGATTATTTGCATATCTGTGAATGCAATACTTCAATTTTATTTCATACGCAATATGGCGGACCGTGATACATACAACCGGGGCGGCGGCCATTTTCGGCTTCAATTTATTTTCGAAGTAGGAGTACGTTTGGGCGTCTCCTTCTATTTTAATTCCTCCATGAGTCGGAGTCCTGGTCCCCACCTGGTGCGATATTGACGTATGTATGACATTATTTTCACGAAACTGACATGTTTTGGACATTACGGTGTTTACCTTTGGGTCCCTTAGTTTAACCCCTTGACCTGACAGCGAAGCATGGGAATCTCCTGGCGGTGAGAACCGGAAGTTTGGTTGTGCCGACTGGGGAGGGTGGAGACAGTGTTGTCCCTGACCAGACGTGCTAATTCTTTTACGTAACAGATCACACCATCTGTTGTGGCATGCGCCAGGTATCGTTTTAATTTTCGCAGTGTTTGAGAAGATTTGAGGAAGTAGTAACTTTCTCCGTCGAGGTAAGAAAAATGCATGTTAACTCTTTCTTGGATAATCACATACGCGTGATATTAGTTCGACAACAGGAAAAAGTGAAGTTTCATACGAAATAAGACAAGTATATTTCATAGTTAGGGTAAATATTCAAGGGATAATCTATCTAATGATAGCTTTATACAAAGAAATATGTATACATAAAATATATATATATATATATATAATACACAGCCATATTCAATCCACTACTGGATGAGGCCTCTCCCGGAGGGAGGAGGTGGTCTACTGCTCCCACGCTGACCATACGTGTTGGGAGAGGAGAGCCGAAGCTCTCAACTGTGATCGCTACCTCTTTGTTCAGGTAGCTCCCCAATTGGCCTCACGACGCTGGGTGGACGCCGCACAGGCAACACCATCTGGAGTACTGCAACGGTTACCCATCCAAGCACTGACCAGACCCAGAGCTGCTTGACTTCGGTGATCTTTATATATATATCTGTAAATATGAATATAGATATATACGAGGATATAACCAATATTGTATGTATAATCAGACAAGACGAAGACAACGAAACTAACTTATTTGTATACTGTACTATCATAGATGCTTACGCATTGTGTAATGGAATTGCTGGGTTATGTTTCGCCACCTGTATAAGAAGAATTTGCTGCAATAGTAGCATATTTTATGAATAATTTCTACTCCAGAGGTGTGATTATTCTGCATAAGAAGTGTTTTTATTTGTTTTCACACTTCTATTTGTATAGATCAATGAGATTTTGAGTCCTGAGACGATGAAATATACATAATTTACATGTAGAAGAATGCGACTTGAACCAATGTAAACCGAAATTACTGCAATAATGCTATTTGTAGGCCTAGTTACCACAACAAAAGTGTACAAAGATGTGTATTTTATGTGTACAAATCTATTTTAACTTGAAATATCAGGGGGAAAAATCCCTCAGAAGGCATGCAAAAACTATGTGAGAGAATTTTAGACGCTGCTTTTAAGTGAATTTACCTTCATATCGGCTGCTTGATGCTCCGGGCGTGATATGAGACATGTATAAGACGCATTTGAACCAGATTTGAAATCTGAATTTAGCTTAATACAGGGTGTTTGTTGCTTTAAACAATGGAAAACGTGTATAAGACGCCTTCCGACCTGCATGTTTAAGTAGAATTTACCCGATTAGCAACTGTTTTGAAGGCTACTTACTGCTTCACATGGGTATAAGTAGTATTCATTGGCGTTTTTAGGACAAAACATCACTTTTGAAATAGGAAAAGAATGAATTAAACATCAAACTACCACTTCGGAGAACGTATTTAGCAGATAATTCAAATAGAAATGAATCTTTGCATTGCATTTTATATCGATTTACCCTCGGAAAGGATTATTTGGTGGCAATGTATAGGATAAAAAGTGACAAACGTGATTATGATGTCTTTAAAGAAGACTTTTCAGATGAAATTGCAACTATTTCGGTGTTTGTTATCAGGAAGGGAGTTCTTGCAGCTACGTAGAGTCTATATAGCGAGAAAAGTGGCATTTGAAGTAGAAAGAACTTTAATAAAACATGATAACAGGCTAATTAATGCGAAACTCGGGGAATCAAGGCCTTTCACCTACCGATAGGCACTACGAAAGAGATATTCGAACATGATTTTAAGCAGAAAGCTAGTCTTTAAGATGCTTTTGAAATCCGAAAATACAAGAATAACGCCATATTGGAGATTACTTGTTACAATACAAATAGTTGAATATGAAAGTGGCGGCACCAAAGCGGGTGATTGCTTGAATTTGAGCATGTGGAATAGAATTTTGCTAATATCGGACATTGAAATAGATATTTCAACACAAATATTAGAGAAACAAACTATATTTTCACGAAAATTATGGTATGAAGGCACTGTTTGCTTAGATTTTCTCATATGAGAAACTGCTCACAATGGAGTGTAGACATTATTTTACATGTACACTTTTCATATTAAATGGAAAATCGAGGTTGCTAAATCAAAATTTTCTATATTATGCGCTTTATTAATACGAAGAGAACTCCTAAGATCCACATTTAGTCAATATGTAACAAGAAAACTGTCATTTATAGTAGGTTGAACGCGTATTTGAAGGCGAAAAGCATGGATTTACATAATTCCGACTACTTTGAAAACATGGAGAGCAAA
The DNA here is from genome assembly GCA_022664845.1 of Lepisma saccharinum. Classification (NCBI taxonomy): domain Eukaryota; kingdom Metazoa; phylum Arthropoda; class Insecta; order Zygentoma; family Lepismatidae; genus Lepisma; species Lepisma saccharinum. The sequence goes on from JAGDQP010000038.1 coordinate 121,466, forward strand.
ATATATATCGAGAAAAGTGCTCATTTGAAGTAGGTTGAACATGATTTTAGGAAGAACCTCTCTTAATGTACTTTTATGACTATATAACAATTTTGTATGTACGTTATGGCTGAAAAGACTGTTTGGTAACGGAGACGAGCAATATTTAAAGTAGTTTGAATGAAACGAAAGCTAGAAAGAACTGATTGTAGCCAAAAAAGACTGTTTGATACCACATTTACTGGTAATATACCCAGAAAAATAAGGTCTATAGGAGTGCTTGTGTCAATTCAACTGTTTGACACCTCATAATTACAATGTAGATTTCGATTATACGTCATGGATTGATAAATCTACCTTTCCTGAGACCATTTAGGTGAAATATTCACGAGTAAAAGACTTGTATTTTCATATTAATGAATTAAACTAGATAGAGCCTCCAGGTATAGTGTATTGTATGGTAGATAAAGACAAATAGACTTGATAATAAGAAATTATACTTACGTTTAAATCTTCCCTGGCAGAATCTTTGGCAGTATGACGAAAGAATATTTCCTAAGTTTACGGGCACTTGACTGGTGATTGTTGTCGCCTGATGCAAGAACATTTCCCCGCATATGCCAACTTTTGCAACCCCCGTCAGAAACACACACAAACACATACACTGAGAAACTGTCACCACACACCGTAAGTCCATGCTTTGCTCCCACAGCTTGTAACCATTTGTTTACTTGAAACACGAAGAGTAGGAGACAGGTGGGGGAAAGAGTCTGTGAAAGAATATCACGGAAGGCTGACATTGCTGAACAAGCAGTGTTGCCATCTTACACTTAACCGAGTTTCCATCTTAAAATAATTTAATAAGTTATTCTTTACCTTTTGTATAGTAATTCAACGACAACAAAAGCTGCCATCTTATACAAAACTTTTAAGTGTTGCCAACCATCGATTATTTTGATAAAATGATATCACCTAATTTCTTGTCTGTTATCGTAATAATTTTCAGACTAAATCTCCAGAGCCAAACTCTTTTACTAGTAATGCTAGGTTGCATACCTCATAGGATACGGAGTGCAAAAGGAGTATCGAAAGCTGAACTTAGTGACTGCAAAGCTTTTAAAAGTGCAGACCACCACTCGTTTCGTGCTGGCATGCATAACCAGTAGGCTCTATGAATAAAATAACATTTTCCTTTAAACATTTTGTAGACTTGTAACAAGAACTAAGCATACAAACACTGCCATACTAGGTAATGACGTCATTTGAATTTAAATAATCTCATTTTTTGATGAAGTCAATAAAATGCCGAGATGATTCGATTGTGACTTAGTCTGCTGAAGTTGAATCAGGAAACAATAGCTAGCTGTGACTGTACTTTCGCCGAGGTGGCCGTCGAGTGTGTGCTATCAAGTCTTGAAGAATGGACACTTTGCTATAGTATAATTTGTGATGAGTGCTTTCACGATATTTCCTTTGACATTGACCATAAGCTTGTAGACTTAAGCAAGGAAATTACTCTACTTCGTATGGTTGACGAATTAACAACTCCCTTGGTTTGTGATCGGATATACCAGAAATTTGCTGAATACCACACTGATTCCATTGATGTACTGCATAAATTTCTTACGACTTATAAGAATATGGTGACATATTCCGAATGTACGGACAGAATCCGTTTAATCTTATGGGTGAAAGATATATTGCATCCATGGTCTTGTACTAACAAAGATCTTCACTCCTTCTAACTTTGAATATACACAAGGACTGGTATTTGTATAGGAAATGAAACAACTGATTTGTACTAACAAGTAACTTTTTATTTGTGCATAAGTAAGATACTTATAGACACAAACATTTTCCAAGTGATACAAAAGTCTTGTGACTATAGACTTGATACAAACTATTGAACAGTGATGCTTTTCCAGACAAGTGATACAAACAATGCTGAAATAAAAAACGAAATGTATAAATTATTGTGTTTTAAGACTAATAATACAAAATACTGATACATAAAGTCAAATCATAGTAAATATATTTTCCTGTACAATGAAAATGGTATCATAATAAATAGTTAACAAGAATTCTGATTTTCATTTTATTTCAAACTCCTTTAACAACTTAACCTTACAAGACAATATTGTACATACGTATTAAATAAAAATTTTCAAAAGTATTTGCCATCACAAAAAAAGTTTTACTTTCACAAAAAGTATGTCTTAAGAAAAAAGTATTCGTAAGAAAAAAATGTCTTTTGCTTTACAAAAAATCTTAAGAAAAGGTTCTTAAGAAAAAATTTCAGAAGAAAAAATTTGTAAAAAAAGTTTTAGTAAGAAAGCGAAAACTTTTGTAAGAAAAAATTTCATAACAAAAAATTTATAACAAAACGTTTTAGTAAGAAAGAAGAACATTTCGTAACAAAAAAATCATAATAATTTTTTAGTTTTTGTTTTTGCAAAAAAAGTTTTCGTAAGAAAAAAATTCTTAAAAAAATTGTAACAGAAAAAAAATTAGTTTTCACCTTTACACAAAAATTGCTTTCAGATTTTCATTTACAAAAGTTTGGTTATCAACTTACATTTTGTAACTTGTACGAAAATTATTCACTGCAATATCCATAGGGAAAAGTAGAATAATCTTTCTTGTTTGAAGGATTAAGTTTCCTCCGCTTGTTATTGACCATTCGGTGTTTTTTGTACTGTCCTTTGAAAACGATTTTGTATCCTGTTTTGCGCAAGATATTGTTAGGAGTAAAGATTTGACAACTATTATACTTTTGAGTGACCAAATTGTAATAGTGTTCGTAATTTATAGGCTTTATCGCTCGATAGTTCAAAGTTATACCACGAACTTTGTAAACATACTTCACTTCACCAGTAGGAAGATTGTTCATAGCATAGCAATATTTTTTGCACCCAATCCAATGGAACTCTGGTTACTTGTAATTTGTTTTGTCCTATAGGAATCACATGTTGAACTTCCAAATGAGGCGAACGTAAGATTTCCAAAAAGCTTTTTCGGTCACTAACGATGCAAATTTCTGGAAGGTCGCATCTTTGTCCCCATTTTCCAAATAAGGCATTTACAAATATTTTTGAAATATGTCTCACTCCGGCATTATATTTGATCTTATCATCTTGAAGTGAAATACCTTCATGCTGCTCATAATCATGAATATATTGTTGCTTCTCCTCTTCCCTAGTACAATTATCAGAAAATCCACTTGCTTCCTGTTTCAACAGTCCCTCAGTCATTGGCATTTCATAGATTTCGTATGTTTTAAGAATAACATATCCTTTCTCCAACGCCAAATGTAGTTCAGGAGTACAAAATACTCCCTTGATTTCACGTTCTTCTTCATTATGTGTACATTCCCCATTATTCAAGCTCTCCATGCAAGACCTACACAAACCAAAGATGAGACGTTTATGTGCATTATATGGCAAAATGGGTATAAGAAGATTTTTGGGAGCAAGTACTTTGCAGTGAACCAGTCCATGGACAGTAGATAGACAAGGCATGTTTTTGCCTTTATGAAATTTAATTTTTCCCGTTGGCATGGGTTTCTTAGACATCACAAACGGATAAAGGGAGGTTACATCCAGACATGCTAAATGCTCATCTCCACCATATTCATGTAAGGCGGGAAAGCATTCGGTGCGTCCTCCTTTAAAGACGTCTTTAGGACGTAAAGGATATTGCATTTCACAACACTCATTATTTAAGGAACTGAATTTCAGGAGATGCTTGAACCATTTTGTTCCATTCGCATTCCCAGATGGATTCAACTTTAATTTTACAACTCTTTTTCAGAAATTCTTCTCTCGCTAGTGTTGCCTTATACCGGTCTTCCAAAGTATGTCCCTCGTCATCAAAGGGAAGACGACGAAGATGGGTGATGCATGTATGTCCGTACCAGTAGCAGCCGGAGAATTCGTCACCAGTACGACTTTTGTCATATCCATCCAGTTTAAACCGCTTAAATTGAACTTCACCTCCATTTTCTGCTGTTTGCAATGTAACGTTATTTTTATACTCCGTATATATTTTAACCATTTAACCGTTTTACTTTGTTGGTCGCGATGCTGGAAACCTAAAGGAGGGATGATTGGAATAGTGTTTTCTTTAAGATAGCGTGAACGGAAACATTGCATCGCACATGAGGCGATAGTGCTTGTTTGTAAAAAAACATTTTATCCCTCCCGTTTGTTCTTCAATAAGGTTTGAGAATCGAATCAATGCCTGTGCCAAAATAAAAAAGTCATTCTTACAATACTCTAAGATTTCTTTTTGGAAATCGAAAGTCTTTTCACTTTTAACACATTCCTTATGCCACGCAAGAACTGCATCCCGTTCATAGTAAAATCTCGAGTCAATATTAAAATATTCAATGTCTGGAAAAAGCCCGACATAATTCTGGTGTTTAGGAGTGTTAAAAAAGTATGGAAACTCTCCTTTCTTTAGACTGTCTTGTAAGTCCATCGTTGCTGGTAATTTGGATAATTTAACATCCATGAATAAATATGTATCACGGAAAATGATATTATTTACAGTTAATTGAATAATCTGTTGTCCTTGCACTATAATGATTGGTGTTACTTTTTTCCATAGACAGCACACTACTAGTATTGTGTCGAAACCTGACCCATTGTGTGAAAGTCCTACTACTTTTTGAAACTTAGGACTCTATTCTAAGACATGATTTACAAATGCTTCCATATTATGAAATACAAAATCTCTCTGACCATCGACATTACCACAAACACTACAAGTATAATTTTGGTCTATATCCTTACACTGATGACATTGATGAGGAGCACAAATTACGTTTGGCACATGTTCACGTTCACCATTTTTATCAGCCTCTAGTAGCATTGTTTATACGTCAAAGATAATGTACAGGAAATCCTCAACTCGTTTTGGTTTGCTGGGTTTGACAAAACAGGAATGTGTTTCATCGATATGAATGTTGCACCGTTTACTATAATGTTCTCCACACACGTGTTTTTTCCTGCTGCGTCTATCAATTTTTATCCCACACTGCGGACAAAGTTGTACGCAATAACATACAGGTTTACCGTTGGCTTTAGATTTGTGTTGATCATAGCAGGTCTGGTTGGGAAACGTACGATAACAATACCAGTTCTTCACAATGAGTACATAAATATTTACATTTATGGAACCGACACTTTTCATATGGCGTGAAACAATGATAACAATAACCATCACTCCCTAAAAATGCCGTTATGGTTTCAATGACATCATAATGATTGTATTCGTATCTTAGAAACAATTTCTTCTCTGCTGACAGTCCTGAATACACTATAGTATACTCGCGACTCTCAGGATCACGCACATACACAATAATTTGATATTCGTCACCATAATGTTTCTGGAAAATTATCTACATCTTCAATACTTCCACCATTTTTACTTAATAAATCTACTTTCGCAAAATAACACAATTCTGCAGATGCACAAACCCACTTCTTAGGATGTGTTTTCATATAATTTGCATTCCGAAACTCGTTATCGGCTCGTAGTTTCGCCAATACCAAAGCTCTAGTAAGACAATCAGGAACATATTCAACTGGAATGATGTGGTTTTGAAGATATTTTTCCAAAGGTAAATACTTGTCATTACCATATCGTCCTTGATCACGAATAGGATCGGAAATGTCAACTTTGACGGTTACTTTATCCCCTAACAAGAATTCCTCGTTAGAATTAAGATCATTTTCAATACTACGCAAAATATGTTCTACATTAAGATGTGCACGGACTCGCCATGGTATGTATATTGGCTTATTTTCCTTACAATTACTACTCTCAATTGTAAATCTTATTTTGCAATCGGGATCGACGTCTTTAAGTAAATGTTCCATAGCAAAATTAAACAAACTGTTGACATATTCCTCAGGGTTAGGAATTGACTTTACTACAGAATTAATTGTAATTTGTCGTCCTTGCAAACCAAAGTTGGGATAGTTTTTTCACATTCACTAACAATCCCAAATTCACTATTTTTTTCTGCACCATACATCATTGGCATGTTATTGTCCTCCATCCATTGTTGAATATTAATATTAAACACACCACCACCATCACTAGAATCCTCTTCGATGTTAACTTCAATGTCTACATCCATATTACTTTCATCACTACCCACTACGTTCATATCGCAACTTCTAAGCATACTAGACTCATCACTATCCATCTTCATAACAGCATCTCCACTAAACCACGTATCCAAGCCGAAAAAGTCAACTGCATCTTGTGGGATCACTCCGTCAGGTTCGGTAAATAGCTCGGAAGAATAACTCCGCGCCAAGTCCTTACTTTCAACACTACCGAAAAATCCATAATGTCCAAGATCGATAATGTCTTGGCCACTCACACAGTTTTGTAAGACAGCTTCTTCATCATTCCAATAATAGTAAAGCAAGTAGTGAAGCAACATGCCAGAATCATCGTTTGTTGGACGAAATCGTAACAGTTTATAGTAGCTCAGAAGATTCCAACATTCAAGCACACGATCGGGTTCGTCATAGCCTTGAATCTCCTGGGCAACAAGCAAAGCATCAATAGGATTTTCCATGGCTTCAAACAATTAGGTATCCTCCAAGAAAAGCACCAGACACAAACCAAGTTGTACTGTTTATATACACAAAGTCGAATTCCGTAGGAAACAACACCACCACTAGCTTTGAATATGAAGCTACACTGAAGATCCTCACAGACGTGAAAGCAGATCTTTGCACCTCAAGACTCAGCTGCAAACAGACGAATTAAAGCATCGAGTGCTAGATATATTATTTGAGCGCGGACGCAAACGAAAACTATCATACAAGGGTACCAGAGGGAGGGGGTTAAGCAAGAGGGGGAAATGAAGCATGCTGTGTGCATGCTAACGCCAAGTGAGCCACTATTGTACGTCAAAATAAAATAATGAAGCCCACCTCAAAAAAGATTAATTCCCTTAATAAAAATCCATATCCTATAATAAATTTAACCTTACCACATCGCATTTTACGACTTTGCAGACGGGGCGAGCGCTTCACACCAATTAAGGTTTCGCGACCGACGCGGACGGTGCTGTACGGTGCGGCGTAATTCGCCAGCGGAGCGAGGGCGCTATCAAAAAATACCATATCTCCCCTCCCATTGGTCTAATCTCAACCAAAATTTCAGGATCCTGCGTATCATACCTAATAACATATCAGCTTCATATATCTAACCAATTTTGAGAAAAAGGAAAAAAGGCAAAATGTGCCCCAATTGTACTTACATTTGGTTTGAATTAGGTTATTCTTGAAAGGACCAAGTATTATATAATTAAGTACATTCGCATTGCTTTTATATTTCGAGTTACAGGCTGAGAGTAAGTTCTGGCTCCACTGGGTAGAGAATTTCTTCCCCTTTATATATATTATTACTATTATTATTATTTACCCTCTAGGGCAGAGGTCCTCAAAGTGGGGGCCGTGGCAATATTTCAGGGGGTCCGCAAATACTTCAAAAAAGGATATATTGTCATTTTCTCAAATTTTTATATTTTGCAATCAAAAATTACATTCTTTTTCGCAAAATAGCGTTTAAAGATTTTATTTTTATGACTAAGTACACTTGACTCTATTAATGTATAGTAAATGAATGTGTACTTACAATAAATTCAAGTTTTGTTATCTCAATTGCTTATGACCGTTTGACGAAAGTTTCAAAATGTTCAAAATAGTGGACAATGTTTTATCCTCCGATAGTGTCCGCTATTGGGAAGTATCATTGTAAAAACAGACGATACAAGCAGTAACGCAGAGAGATTGATGTGTGGAGGAAATAGCGGACTGGTTAGTACGATGAAAACTGTTGCACCTTTACAGTGTGGGTTTATTGCTTTATCCACAGAGAGGCAGTAGCACCAAGATACTACCAGAGCTCAAGAGTAGCCTTGACGAGGTAGTTCGGGCTAATTTTTTTATTAATAAATCACGCTCTTTGAATTTTCGAGTTTTTGAAAATGGGGAGTCACCACAAGCTAGTGTTAATGCACTGCGGAAGTAAGGTGCATTACCCGAGGAAGGGTATTGAGCAGATTAAATAAACTGATGGATGAACTCAAGCTCTTTTGATTTGATTCCAACTTCGAACTTAAAGACAAGTTCCATGATTAACTGGATTTTGAAGCTACGATACCTTGCTGATATCTGCAACCATCTGAATGCACTTCACTTAAGTCTCCAGCAATATTATTTTTCAGGTTTGATAAAAGTCAGAGGGAATGATAAAAGATAACTAACGCTTTAAATTCATAGATTAGACTTTGATATCTTCTAGCAGTTCTATTCCATGGTAGATTTCGTCCAGATATCAGAAAAAATGTTACAAAGGAGACCCTCAACGTTAAGTCACATTTGCAGCAACTCCACTTGCAACTAAGGGAGTATTTCTTGGTGACGCTTGAAACTGACACGTGGATAAGGAATCCATTTGCTGATGGGCTATCTACCAACCTCTATCTTACGCCACAAAAGATTATTTGGCAGAGCTTTCAACTGAAAGTTCATTGAAATTACAGTTTTCACAATTAGAACTAGCAGATTTTTTGTTATATGTCATGACTGACTATCCTGAAGAAAAGGTTTGAAGTGTTTAACTGTATAAACCACTACTTATTTTCGTGAATCCGCATTCTCCCACCTCACGTATTTGAAATCAAATTTAAGAAATAAACTTGAGCTGAGATTGAATTAATATTAAAATTATCAGACATTAAACCCAACATTGAAGAGCTAATTGTTCAAAAGTAGCTTCATTGTTCACATTAAACTGTGTTTGATGTCACTGACATTACAATTTTGCAGAGTTTGTAACATATTGCTGTTTGTATTATTTTGAAAGTCAGAGGAAGTGCGTGAAATTTTATATTTTCTTTCAAGGGGTCTACGGACTGGAAAGTTTGAAAACTACTACTCTAGGGTTGCTGAAGTCCTTCCTAAGCATGTTTTATAGTTGGAGCTTGACATGGAATGCTGCCGTATATCGTATTGATTCAATGTTCGAACTCTGTGCTGTGCTGTGCTTGTTCTCATTATTTAGAAGTGAGTTATATGGTCACTGATGCACTGATATAATCAAGTTCCGTTGCGAGAAATTGTAATATTTCTTCTATTTTATCGACACCGTTAATAATTGTTTTATTAGCGATCAATTTTAGTTATGCATATCTCGATTGGTACAGATCCTCATGCAATTTGGTGGAGTGTTGTGTTGTATCACTATATATGTTTGCTGAGAAGTGGTTACTATGACAATGAGTTCTCTTTTTCGTTTCTTCTGTCCTCCACTGAACATGTGTATATGGGCCACACATGTTGCATGAGTTTTGAATGCACCCTATAGATGTTGGTCAGTTTTACTTTTGTTGCCTCATTTGCTTGTGTTCACGATGGTACATTGCAGAGTCCGATAAAATGTCCGAGTTCGGATTCTGACAGTCCAAGTCCGAACAGAAAGTCCGATTTTGGACAGTCCCTGTCCAGATTTGGACAGTTCAAATTCGATTTTGGAAGAAAACAGTTTGAAAAGAAACCTTCAAGGTTTTTTTCTTTATCCATGGGCTTCTGTCTGTACTTTCATGTAGGATCTGTTTAATTTTCTCTTCCACCTCCTCCTTCTTTCCTTCTTCTTTTGTAGTGTAGTTGTAACCACATGCTCCTTTCAAGGAAATTAAAATGCAAAGGAAACTTGAAATTTGCGAAACAGCATAAAATGACAAAGAATTAGAGACTTTAGGTACACATGTATACACACCCCTTCCCTGTTTCTCAGGCACCACAGTTATTGCTTTCCTAAAAATTTATGGGTGCCATATTTTTTTTAATCGTGTGGCAAAACGAAAGTTGCTATTGATAAAGAATTTCCTCACTTTCGTAAAGTTTAGGCAAAACTCGGTCGTAACCGTTAGATGGTGGTTAAGAGAGGTAAAAAAGGAAGGACAACATAGCAGCTTCTGCAAACTGACGGGACATTACCTTTACTCGAAATGAGACATCATAATGCAATATAAAGTGAATAACATTGTTTTAGATTAAGGGTTGAAGTGTTAAGTGACAGAATTACTTGTATCCAAAGATAAGAAGTTTCTGTGAGAGATATACAATACAGTAATGTTCTTTTCCTGACCACATTTGATCGTTTGCTCCAAGTTTTATTTTAGAGCGTTGTTTTGCTGTAGTATCCTCTCATCATTCCTCCAAGCAAGGCATTGCTAAGGGAAGGAGAGAGAGAGATTGTCCATCCTCCACAAGGGAAGTGTGGTAAATTGAAAGTTATTGAAACCGGGGGAATGTGTATTCCTTTCTTGAGAAAGCTTCCGACAATGGAAGCGACCCGATATGTTATTCATCTAACATTTCACATACATTGTTGGACCATAACCCACCTCACACTCCTATTAGTCCTGGTTGAATCAACTGTTTGTTGCTTTTTGGCAAACATATATGCCAACGCAAAATACCTTCCTGGACATAATAAAGAAATAAAAGAAATGCTCTTCTGTGTCCCAGCCTTCACACAGAGATAATTTTAAAATCAATAGATTACTTTTATTTACCAATAGTACAGACTACATCAACACTACTTTGTCAGTTTTTGGAAGCATGAAAAACAATTGTTTTTATTTTCATAATGCCTACGCATAATTTAACAATGACATATATACAGGGTGACCCAAAAACCTGCCACATTTGAAAGGCAAATAAAATAAAAAGTATTGCAGATAAAAAACTTTCTTATTGAATAAATAAAAGGTGAATGAAAACAATTTTTAATGACAAAGGTTCGAAAAGCGTCTGGTAAGTGTTGTCCATTCTTACCAATACACATTAGCAAGAGATTTCTGAAGTTTATGATCACCCGACGTGTCATGTCATGTGCAATAGCTGCGACCTCCTCTTGAATTACTCTCTTGAGGTCGTCTAGAGTGTGTGGCCGATGTGCGTAAAGCTTGGATTTAAGGAAACTTGGATTAGTAATGAAGCACATTTCCACTTAAGTGTTTACGTGAACGAACAAAATTTCCGCTATTGGTCTGATCATTACCCTCGAATCCTACACGAAAGACCATTGCACTCTGATAAAGTGACTCTTTTTGTGAAATTTACAGAGATGGCATTATTGGTCCTTATTTTTTGAAGAGGAGGATGTAACATTCACGGTAAATGTGTATTGCTAAGAATGGACAATACTTACTAGATGCAATTTTCAAAACATAAACACTTACTACATACTTTCGAATCTTAGTCATTACAAACTGTTTTCAATCCTCTTTTACATTTTTCAATAAGTAAGTTTGTATCTACAATACTTTTTGTTTTATTAGCCTTTCAAATGTGGGAGGTATTTTCGGTCACCATGTATTTAATAAAAGTTGTCATTAAAGTAGTTTAATAATGTCACTTAGTTTTCAAATGAGTAAGATCGATCGCAGGTTCAAGTCCGATTTCGGACAATCCGACAAAATTGTCCGCGGATTCGGACATTTTTAGAAATCCGCAGAAAGAAGTCCGGATATCAGAAAGTCCGGATCTGAATAGGCCTACCGACAAGCCCACGCACCGTACCGTCTGGGGATGTGCATTTCTCTGCGTGTAAGGAATAAACGGGAAGGTTTTCCGTATTTGATTCTAATTTCAGATGAAAAATGGATCTTCTATGGCAATCGTAAACACTCAGGACAATTGTTGGATCGTGATCAACGCCTATAACGGCTTCCTAAACCACCTCTCCACCCACGGAAGTTGTTCTTGTAGGTATGGTAGTCTACGGTGGGAATGATCCATCATGTCTTTCTCAGGCGAGGTGAAATCATTAATGCAGATCGTTACAGTTTTGAACTCCTTGAAATGCACCGCAAACTTGTCCGCTAGCATCCAGCAATAGTCAACAGACATGGTGTCCTCATGTTGCATAATAATGCCAGCCCATACTTCGCGCAAAGAACGGTGCAAGAAGTTGCAGTATGAAACTGTTCCTCACCAGCCGTATTCCCCGATTTCTCTCCCACTGACCTCTTCCGGCATCTCGATCACTTCTTGGAAGGGAAGAAATTCCCTGGTGATCTGGCGGTGAAACATACAGTTGAGAATTCTTCGAATCGCAAACTTCTTTCGCCTTTGAATCCAATCGTTGGCTGAGCGATGGCAACAGTATCTGGCTACACACGTCGACTACCTTGATTTACCAGGTAGTGTGGTTTTCAATATTTTGGCCTTTGGACATGACGCACCTCGGGCGCACATTTCATTCGCACCAACCTAATAGTAACTAATAACTTCGGCCCATTTCGAGTCCATTATCTGTTAAGTTTCTAAAATCCAAAACCATCCATGCCCCAACTGGGATTCGAACCCGGGACATTGAAGTCGCTGGCCTGACGCCTCTGACAGCACGGGGATCACGGTCGACATGTCCCATTTTATGTCTAAAGGTCATCTAGTGGAGCCGCATGTGCATTTTTTTTTTTTTTTGCTGGGCCTATATTGGTCATTTTTGACGGAAGATTACTGATAATTTTTGCTGAATATTGATAAAGATATTTAGTTCTAGGCTGTTCATTGCCTTCATGATAATACAGTAGTGTGAAATGTTTTAATTCTCTTCAGCGAAATTTTGAACCTGCGACATTCTGATTTGTAGTCTTAGTAGGGGCAACCTGTAAAAAAAATAAAAAAAAAGTGATCCCTATCAATGTACACTAATGCCACATGACTTTACTCTCTCCCTGATTATGCAAAATGTGAATTGACCTTGATGTCAGCCCGAAATGTGCGTCTGAAAGCTAAAAATGGCGGAATGTATGGCACCCGACACGCCCTTAATACCTCTATTTTCTCGAAGACCGTTAATTTTAGATGAAAATTTATTTGACAAAAAAATGTTCAGCTCATAATAATAAAGAAAATTTGTTATTCAAGTATTTTTGATAGTGTTAAAAGTTTTCGAGAAATATTCAATATAGCCGCCAACAACCACGTTATATCCAGATGTTTGTATAGTTTTCTTGGAAATGACAGGGCTTAGAGGAAAATTTAATCAAACAAAGTGGTCATTGTAATTTTTTACAACAACTATACGTTTTCATTTTGATAGTAGTTGTCATTTTCGAGTAAAGCCCACGTTAGCTCCAAAACTGTCAATATTGAACACACCTAAAATTACTAATTTGATATGGTATTTCTTAATTTTTGACTCAGCAAACTCTATATACATAAATTTTAAAAAGTATATATTGTAAATAATGACAATAGATAAAATGATAGATACATAAACAATGAAAATAGAAGAAAATAATGAAAATTGTACTGAAAATATAATATGTATATTTCACAGTGTTGGAGAGACTTGGAGCCCGAGCCTCTCATTCACACCAGCTTACAGATTCTCTAACTTGAGATTCTCTCTCTCTACATCTGTTGTCTTATTGGCGAGTGTGGTGTATCCACCTCCGCTGTATATATCCCGTGCGTTTTCGTTGGAAATGCATGCATGTAGTTTATAACGGAGATTGCACAGATATACCTATGCAAGAAGCCCTGCTTGTAGAGAACAGTACACTGTAAGAAAAAAATAATAATTTCACATAAGTTTTGCACAAAGTCGTTCTGTAAATCCCTTTCACACGAAATTTTAGGCAAAATTTCTAATTTTTAAGTAAATATACTCAAAGTCTGTGTAAAGGTTTAGTAATTCTCCTTTTTTTTTTTTTTACAAAAACGTTTGAGTCAGTTTTAAAAAAACTTTCAGTTATTTGTCAGACGTCTTAACACAATGACACGCCCGCAATGTCTTCTGAGTAATATCGAAAGCAGTGTTTCAAGCACTACACTTATATTGAGTACTGGGGATGTTATTTTTTTATCCCTCTCCTGCGCTAAGAATAATATTTAATGCAAACATATCTAATTTTTTGTTTCTTTTGAAAAATTTCATTAAGTAAGCGAAGAGTCACGAGTTGGAGGCGAGAACTAGGAATGCCATTCTGTTACCTTTGTACACACGCTCTGGAAATAAACTGAAGTTTTTTTTATATACTGTGAATTTGTTTTCATCTATGCAGACGCCGAAAAAAATTGACAACGTATCATGTACAACGCTGTCATTAACGAACATATTACATTGCTCTGCTGGCAACGCTATCCATGTGCAGTGGCATGTTATATCAAGTAAAGATGTTTGACGAGTGTGTTTATTTCTGTATAATAGTACGAGTTTGTAGTTTTTAAAATTGGAATTGAATTTTATTTAAGTCCTTAGCCAGAGAGCAAGAATGGGAAATATATTGACTGACTCTATAGAAGTGACAAGAATTTGCCTGTTGAACCGGGCAAAATCTTTTTTTTTTTTTAAAAAAAGAAGGAATTATGATGGTTGGTGTGAGAGAGACTCATGTGTGTCGACTTCCTATCTCAGTGCTTATCCCAAATCAGCTACCGTAACCACTAGACCACGGGATAAGGTTAATACCGTTTCAATTTTTAGGCTGTTATGATATTTAGGCAAATTTTACTCAGCACGAGCCGATTCATTCAAATTACGGTTTTTGGTGAATTTGTTCAAATCCGATTATTTTATTCAAACCCCGGTGTTTGGTGTTTTTATTCAAACTTCGGTGTTTAGTGTGTTTATTCAAGCTTCGGTGCTTGGTGCTTTTTTTTATTCAAGGTGATTCTGTTCAAGCTCCGATGTTTGATAAAAAAAAACTAAGTTTGAAGAAAAATCAATGTTTGATGAAAAACCGAAAATCGGCTTTTGACGAAAAATCGACATTTGACAAAGAAACGACAACCTTGTTTTGATAAAAAAAAACTGTGTTTGATAGTAACACCGGAAACGGGTTTTGAAGTAAAATTAAGAAAAGAAAAAACGTTTTTTGTGTCCATCCCTAGTATTTAATAGTATGGCATTATCGCCAGTGTCAGAGGTTTTACTTAAGTTGTAGAAAATCCCTGTGGGATATTGTTTGTTATCTAGACCATTTAAGACTTCCTGCATAAAATCGTATAGAGCAATTGTTGTAGATTTACCTTGAATAAATCCATGTTGGGAACATGAAAGTATGTTATTTTTAGGTGACATTTTAATCGAATGCACATGATAGATTCAACTACTTTTGGAAACACTGAGGTGAATGCAATAGGTCTATAATTTTTATATTTTCTAGCAAATTTGAAGAGTGATTTTACAATGGATCTCTTAAGGCAATCAGGGAATTCACCTTGTTCAAAGGTTAGATTTACTGTGTTTGCAATTGGCTGAGCGATTACATGAGCACAACATTTTATTATGAATGTTGGGATTTCATTGGAACCACGGGACCTTTTCTTCTTATTTTTTTATGAACCAGATTTTCACTAGATGTCGTGGGTGTAAGAAATAAAGGTTTGGGACAAGCAAAATTGATTCAAGGGTAATGGAAACATGATTTATCGACACGTTATTTTGTTTTTAGAATAATACAGAATATTGCAACTTCTGAAGAGTCATTAACTTTTTCAGAGTCGGTTCTGTAGAGTCGTTAACACTCCGCGTTTTCATCCACTTTGTTGATATTTTTGGTTTCTTTATATTATTTTCTTCTAATTTACGGCATGAAATATGAACAGAGGATATGTTTTCTTTTACATAGAATTCAAGATGTTTACCTAGGTCTGTTATGAAAGAATTAAATTAATTTATTACTTGAAAGATTTGTCAATATATTATCTATTACTGTCTTACAAGAGTTTGTTATGTGTGTGGATTCAGCTATAGTCGGGACAACATTGTAGGTTTTCAACAACGTTAAGAACTTCCTTGCATTATTTAAGGTGATTTGATGTCAATATTGAAGTGACAACATATAAGAGAATCATATTTTCTGTGTTTTGAGCAAAAATTTAAGCTATCAAAAAATATGCCGGTGTCAGTGTCTGGTGTTCTATACATTGTTAGGAGAACATTTTTTGCTTTGGTGTTGTTTAAAATCTCTATTGTTGTGTATTTGAAATGCTTTTCTATGGGTACAACTACATTAGAGTAGTATAATTTGGAAGCATGAAGTATTGTTTTAGTCATTATTGGTTAGGTAGTTTACATTGGAAATAGCCTAACAACAATAAGTTATTCTGCATGTAGAGAATATCATTGTCACTCATGTACTCACTAAAGCTAATTCTTTTGATACCGCTTGGAGTGCGGATCAGTCATCTATACCGCTGCCTTTAGTTCAGAGTGAAAAAAAAAAAATGCTTGAAACTATGTAGCTGCTTCTGTATTGGGGACGGGTGCATGGGGGTGAGTATTTAATTATTTCCAAGGGAATTAATGGTACATAGTGTACAAATGACAAAACACTGCTCAATAGCTGCCTGATCTGACCTGAACGTTATGCAGACCTATAGTACGCCATTAACAAAATACTTAATCTGATATCGGTATTATAGGATGGGCCAGTTATTGTATTCTTCATTAAGCGAGTATACTGAACATTTCATGAAATTACTCTTAATGAACACATTCATAATACTATCAGATTAGAACATGTGGGTCCAGAACTCTATGGACAACGTAAAGGTGGACATAGTACCAAAAGCGAACCATCTTGAAACATATACACACTATTTAGTCTTGACACGCTCTTATGTGAATCTTTGACTTTTTAAAATTCACATGCGTATATCAGTCTCTGCCTCCTCCGCAGTACATCCAATCGTTTTGCTTATTTCTTTATCAGCATCCTTTCTGATGCTTCGATTTTTGTACTCAATCATTGTGCAATCCCATAATATTTTGTTTTCGATATTCTTCTAATAAGTTTAAAACTTCTCGTTTGGTCTATTCCATTTTCCACTTCAAAATATGGTGCTATGCAGAAATTGAACAATCAAGTCTGTTCTAGTGTTCTGTGATTGAGATACGCTGTGCTCCCTGTATACTTCAATAAACATGTAAAATGTCCATTTCAAACACCTGTATTTCAAGGTTTATGAACATAGAATTTTGTCATCGTCACACAAGCTGTTTATAACTTACCCAACAAGTTGAGAAACACATGAATATGCATACATCTAAATGTATTTTAACATAGCCCAATATGGACTCAGCACATTACATATTTTAGTTATTTACAGATGTATAGTATAATGCATTGTACAGATATGTATATTAATTTGCTTAACAAGTAATGAAGATTATTCTTTTTGTCTTCATCCTGTCTTCAAACTTCCGAACAACAAATAAATTGTTTATTTTGGTCTGCGCAAAAATGTGCACTAACTTTGCAGATTTTTATTATTTTTTTGCGTAACGCTTAAAAATTGTCACGAGTTTCAGAAAATCCTCGCGCGCACAAACTTGTTGGTACACAAGGCCTAGTGTCCATTACCATCACCATCGCCATACGAGTGACCATTAGCCCCAGTTCACACATGCGGTGCGGGAGCCTTGCGGAGACCGTGTGGCAGACGCACAAACAGTTCACATATGCTTCGGTTTGCCTGCGAACACTCTGCGGCGTTCAAGGACAAATCTCAGTTTAAAGAACTACGCAATGGATGCGCACGTTTGTGCAATAGTAGAAATAATTTTCTTAGGTATGAAATTTCAAGTTTCTCTTTTTGTTCAAATTGAGAACATGCTGGTTTTAAAATAAGATCAGTGGTCCTATTTCCAAACAGATATGTTTTTATTTAAAATGAAATAATGTTGATATTTCATTTGTATGAAAATTATTTCTCAGTGCGCAATTCCATCCATATTATTATTATTTCCATTGGAATATTCCTACCATATAGTGAAAATGTTGTACCTGCAAGTGTGGAAATTTTCAAGTTCTGAAGATATTCTCATGTAGGTGGGAGTAATAGTTTATATGGGGAGGGGGTTTACTGTAGGGTTGGCTGGTTTAAACAAAGGTGGTTTAATCCATTTTTTTTTCAAACTATCAATTGGTTTAAATCAATAAATAAAAGCAAAAATGCCACAAACTGTGTGAACTTCATGGTGACGATTTCACATATTAAACTATCTGCGATAATTTTATATAATTTTCTGCTTGTAAACAAGGGTTCCCGGGTTCGAGTCCAGGTGGAGGACAATCTCTCTCAGGTGAAAATCGAGTACTGATTTGGATTCCACTTTGAGCTGTAGCTGTAGGTCCTGTCCTTCATAACATCGCTGCTGCATAAGAACATTAAGGAGAAACAAACTTATTTCTATCCATATGTAATATAAACAAATAAAGCAAAGCATTTTTTTAAAAAAAAACTTTTTTTTTGGGGGGGGGCAAATTTTTGCCAACCCTGGTTTGCTACCATTATTTTGTTCATATTTTCCCCTAAATTGTTATTTAAAGGCTGACAATTTGTATGTCCCTCTTGGACTCGAACTCTACCACTTCGAAGAACCTGTACTGACCGATTTATCATTTTTTCCCGAGATTAATATCAAGGAAGTTGAAATTGAAAATATACAGAACTGTCATTCTGCCGGTAATACTTTACGGTTGCGAAAGTTGGAGTACGACATTAGCAGATGAACATAAATTACGGGTGTTTGAAATTAAGGTCTCGAGAAAAATATACGGGCCAAAACGGGATGACTGGAGAAGACTGCATAATAAGGAACTCCACGGAGTGTACGACTCACCTGATGTAAGAATAATGAAATCGCGACGACTAAAATGGGCAGGCCATGTACCTCGGATGGGAGAAAAACAAAGACTATATTGAATTTTGATTGGAAAGCCGGAGGGAAAGAGACCGTTGGGAAGATGGAGACGACGTTGGGAGGACAATATTAGAAGTGATCTTGGAGAAATAAGTGTCTGTAATGAAAACTGGCTTGATCTTGCGCGGGATAGAGCCAGATGGCGATGAACTTGTGAGTTCCGTAAGCCATAGAGCAAGTAAGTAAGGATAACATCATTTTTCAATACAAAATAAGCTATCAATTTATACCTCGAAATTTTCATTTTAATATTCGGTCAGAATTTATTTTATTATTATTATTATTATTATTATTATTATTGAGCTTATAATTCTCTACTTAAAATAGAGAAAAATATGAAGAATCTCCATTTTTATAATTGAACAGTTGAGAAATAGAAGAATAGATTTAAAAAAAAGATTCCAAAAGAGACAAACCGCACGGTTGCCACATCGCATGTGTGAACCATCCAATGCTGTGCAATGGCCCGTAAGGCACTTGCGGCTCCCGCACAGTCGCCGCACGGCTATGGGCAATGCGGCAGGTCTGCGGCACCGTCCCACAGCCGCAGTATGTGTGAACCACTCCATTTGTTTCAATGGCCCATAAGCTTGAGTGCGGCGACCGCATCGCATGTGTGAACCGGGGCTAAGGTTTCGTCAAATCACACTAGGATGGATGAACTAAATTTGTTCGAAAAGTAATTTCTTCGCTTTTAATTTAGCGAGAAATTGTATTATGAAAACAGAAATTTTACCACTACCTTAGAGAATGATGTTTTTCGAGAACCTGGCAACTTTGCCGCAGCCATATTGCTTTATTGCAGACTGCAGGTAAAGGTAGAGTGCAGACGGCGAAAATGGGTCTCGCACAGAAAGTTAGTCAAAGTCTTTTTAAGAGGACATCTACGTTTGCATTAACTATTTTTGCAGCTGCATTTTTCTTCGAGAGGACGGTAGATTTAGGAGTAGAAGCAACATTCGATAAAATTAACGAAGGTGTAAGTAGATGTGGTATCCCGACTTGTTTAATATCTTCCTATCGTAGTTAAACGATTTTTGTATATGTAAAACGAATATATTGCGAAGAGAATGTTGTTTATTTCTATTTACGCCCTTGTACAAGAGAAAAGCAAAACTTAATTCAACAAAATAGAGGGGACCAGTTATCGTAAGCTGTCCTTGTTGACCACCATTTCATTTATCTCTTACAGTTTGGAGAGAGAAAGTTAAAGCCTTAGCTGTTTACATGGCAAAGTTGACATCAGCCGGTCGGTATTGTGGTCTTTTGGAACAAGGATGGGGAATCTTAACCTGACCTTCACCTATTTAAACGTATTTCGGGAAGGATGTAGATTGCTGATATTAGATTTTTAAGAATAGTAAAGTTATTATAGGCCTAATTATATAGTATTCCCATCGGCGCACTTATTCTGGAAAGAGAGAAACGTTCTTAATATAATGGTATAGGTGAACAAGTTACGTACCTCCTTGCCTGAGTGTGGTTATACCTAAGGAGCCGCACTCAAGAGAATTAGCGAAGTAGTTATGTATGGTTGTTACGGGCATGTATATTGCCAGGCATTGTATGCAAGAAATCATATGAAAGTAATTTCCATCGCGCGTACTTGACGTACAAGGACACTTACTAAATAGAGGGCTGCAGATCCGCAGTTGGTGGATACCTAACCTCGAGTTTATGTTGCTTTATTTAAGACACTTAAATCTTGTGTTTTTTTTTTTTTTTTTTTTGCCGTCTGCGGCGGTAGCCCATCGGCTAGAAGGTACCGGGTTCGAGTCCCGGCATGAGTGTGGATTTTAACAGCTAAAGGCGAATTGTGACGGGCAGAAGTCAAGTTACTAGACTGGACACGTGATAATGTATTTTGTACTATGTACGCTTTATACCACACTCTCCCGTTGCAAATAATTTACGCAAGACTTCTATAAATACCTAGAAATAACCAGCAATCCAGAAAGTTTATGAAAATCAATAATGTTATTATTTCGTTAAATACGCACTTCAGTTTGGCAGGATCAATCTAATTGCGACATTCCATGTTGCGAATGAGACGTATTTTGCCATAAAAAACAGACCACCCCGGGCGAGGAAGAGGGGTTAGTAAAAGTCAAGTTAGATATATTTTTTCCATAATTCATCATTCCCATCACCATTAATACAGCCCCACACACCGAACACAACTTCACAGCAGGTAGCTGAACTCGACGGTGCAGTTTTCTCTCTTTTTTGACAAATAAACGAGACAACGATCAGTTACAACATAGAGTTCAAGGGTTTTTATGGTGATTGAAATGCGTGTTCTGATGGTTATGAGCTGCTTGGCAGAACAAGATGGTAAACGGCATAAGCATTTTTTGGGGGTAATTCTTTACATTATGTTTGCCATAGAGCACAGAAAATTCCTCATAATGTTACGTTTTTCTTCCTATAGCCCCGAAAGGCACTAAAATGCATGCAAAGTACCAAAACCAAGAACTAATGTGACAGTTATGAAGTGATTTCTAAGTGCACAGGATCCATGTTTAAGTCGCTGATTTTCTTTCGTACTGCGCAATCCAATTTATTGCATGATTTTCGTCGTTTTTGTAGTGTTGGAAAGTGCTTAGTCTGCTGCAAAATCAGGGGATGATGTGAGTTTAAGTACACAGTGGACCAGGCACTATGTACGTCTGCAACTCCATGATTTTGTTTCAAAATCGGCACGCCACGCATCAGAGAAACTATGCAAATGGTGTTTGTGTACTATTTAAGACAAGGAGTAGGCACTGCTGAGATATAAGGATGGGTTTGCTTTGCAACTGAAATGATTATTGCCTAGGAAAGCGGAGGAAGGTTTTTTGGGAAGGGGGTGGACAGTTTAGATAGGTTGCCCTCCCTGAGCTTGTCCATGTAATCTGTGTACATGAACAAGGAAGGTTAGTTATCCAAACTATTCACTAGACCTAAAAAGGCTCATTCATTTTATGTGTTAGGGAATTTGTTCAGTTGCATAACAAACTTATGTTTAAGACGAAATGGTAACTGCTTGTCTTCTGTAGCGTGCAGTTGAGTTTAAAAAGACGCGTTTTTCTTGTGCGTAGAATAACGATCTGATGTAAAGTCAAAAGATGATGTGAGTGCCTAGACCCACTTAGTGCCTTGTTTATTGTATCCTTTTATTTACATCACCCCTTGCTTTTGTATCAGATTTAAAGCGCCAGAAATACTATGAAGACTACGTAATTTCAGGTGCATTGCGTACTATAAAAGGGAAGGACTACATTAAGTCCTGCTTTTGCTATTTTGCACATCTTATACCTTTCGTGGTAATAGGAAGCAAAACGTAGCATTTTGATACTTGCAGATGTCAAGGATTCTAGACAGTAGTTAATGTCAAGAATGGACATTTCCGGTAGTATTTTTTTTATTGCAATAAAAAATTATTCTGTTAAAGTAGACTACGGAAAGCATTTTCTTTACTTTCTGTGATGCATTTATCAAAACTTGCTTCAAAAGAGTCTCAGCCTTGCGCTTAATCGGGCGCCGCCATGTTATGATGTAAGCACTCTGCCCACTGCTTGTCATTAACATACAGATGGTATTTGATTTGTTAGTATTGTTTAAAAGAGATAGCAGAAATGGATCGAAAGAAATAGTATAAGTGGTGAATAGCGTTTCTGTATGCCTTAACACGTCATTTCGTTCGTTTTATTCATTTAAAATTGATTTTTACTTTCAATACTTCTTTATATTTTGATACCTTCAACACTGATTTATAGCAGCTTTTTTTCCATGATTAAATCATAAGATATCTTCTAATAATGTCCTTTAGAACTCTTGTATTTAATAAGAATTACCTGTGTTTTCTGTAAAATAAATGTGGGTTTTAACGTTCGACAATCGTATACTTTTTTAATGAATGCTAGTGAAGCATTTTTCAAGAACTTAAGAGTACATGAATTAGTAGTGCTCGTTACTGCCATCTGTTAACAATTTAACGTAGGCTTTCACTTGTAGGCCGTGAATATATTGAATAGTTTTAATATGTCATTGTAAAAAATAATAATAAAAGCATGTAAGAAACAAAAGTGTAAATTGAAACTTTTACATTGAAGTTACTCTTGCGTTTCGTGAAGTAAAACACGGCCTTTGATGGGATTCGAACAGCCTTAGGTGAAAGTATAAAAAATTAAAAGTTGCATGTGCCAACCAATTGCGCAAAATTGTCAAGACATCAAAAAGTGACACAAACCAGCGATAAGAAGAGCACTGCAAGTTAAGACTGCCCCCTGTCATTGTTTCGAACAATTTCTGTTATTACAAACATGTTTTGGTGTTTTAACCTATTGAAGTGTGTGCTGCAGATTTGTACATTAATTATTTCGTTAAGTGATGATGTAAATGTTCTTTCTCTTTTTTTGTTTTTTCGTCTTCAAACTTCTGAATAAGGAACGCAACATAGGGAGAAGTATATAGCTTCGGAAATAGTGCGGATTGATTACGTCAAACCAATCAGACGATGATTTTCGTTGTATGACGTAGGAGATGGAATTCTCAGTATTTCATGCTATATGTCTACGTAACGGAAAACCGTAGCGCTGAAATTTCAAAAACATTATATATTATTTAGTCTGATGTACACAACCAAATTGTAAAATATATAAGGACGGGGAAAACTGAAATGCCCATTACTACATTTTGTGTCCAGCGATTGTCCGTATATCTGAAAAAGAAAATTTCTGAATTTTGACATCATTATAGAGATGCTTCGATATATTGTGAGAATTTTGTTTGGGTTTACCAGTGATGAGATGACTGGAGAATGGAGGACACTGCATAATGAAGAACTCCACGGACTGTACGATTCACCAAATCTAAAAAAAAAAATGAAATCGCGACGGCTAAGGTGGGCAGGTCATGTAGCTCGGATGGGGGAAAAACGAAGATTATATTCTCTCCTGGATGGAAGGAGGCCATTGGGAAGACCGATACGTCGTTGGG
Organism: Lepisma saccharinum; assembly: GCA_022664845.1. Lineage (NCBI taxonomy): Eukaryota > Metazoa > Arthropoda > Insecta > Zygentoma > Lepismatidae > Lepisma > Lepisma saccharinum. The sequence continues at coordinate 145,187 of JAGDQP010000038.1, forward strand.
AGGACAATATTAGAGGAGATCTTCGAGAAGTAGGTGTTCGTGATGAAAGCTGGTTTGATATTGCCCAGGATAGAATCCAATGGCGAACGTTTGTTACTACGGCGATGAAGTTGCGAGCTCCATAAGCCATAGTTAGTTAATTTTGCCTAATTAAGTGTGTCAAGTAGGAAGTACATTTTTCGAAGAGCATGACAGTGACGTAATTAGGAGAAAATATATTGAATGGCAGGTGTTGAAAAGGGCTATAGGAAGACAAACGTAACATTATGAGGCGTTTCCTGTGCTCTATGGCGAACATAATTCAAAGAATTACCCCAAAAATGCTCATGCCGCTTACCAAGTTGTCCTCCCAAAATATATCGTTAGCCAGATGATAAGGGAGGTGAGGGTTTCATAATAAGATTTAGTCGTGAACTGACCTCAACTTACCCGCCTGCGCCTCCTAGGCACTAATGCTGTATTTTCGAAATGATAAGTGTATGTACTGGAACGTAAACCAATGTATATTTCTAAATTAGTTAAATATTTATCTCATTGTATGTATTATAAGCAGAAAAACCTAATCAGATGTCAACTGTCCCGTCTTTAGGTAGTAATTCATATCTTTGCACCGTGCGATGAAAGTGGAATTGTTATATGGTAACGCGAAGGACAATGAGTGCAAATTTACCGTAATTAGTAAATAATCAGCTGATAGCGGGTAAAGCATTATACGAGGCGAGTGGCATAGAACTGGAAATGAATGGTAAGAAGAATATAGATTGCAAGGTAACCAACTTCAGAACTGCTGTAGTAAAACATTCTATGCGGTGCACCATCTTGACTAATTTCTGCGAATTTTGGAAAATGTCAAGGTGACCCTGAGGCCGTTACTTCGCGGACTTCGGATCAGCAGTGGATATGGACGCGGTTTCGAATTAATACTTAATTACTTGAAGAATGTTTAAACATATTTATTATGATTTTATGGCTGTTAATTTGAAAGTAACGATAATTCATTGTATCACAGTTACGTACATAGTTGTCCTCAGCGGAAAACAGTGAAATTTGTGTAAGCGCCTTTCGGTATCTGCTTCAGCTTTTTCAGTGATATGAAATGTAGTTATAGATATAAAGAGAGTTTTTGTATGTGTTTGTCTAATTTAAGGATGTAACTAAAGTGTAAAAGGCTCAGGGTTATGTTAAAAGAAGTATAAAAAAACACAACCCTGTAGTGTTTGTTACCTTATCTAGGAGATAAATCCTTGAAGATACGCTCTTTTAGACAGAATAGTAGTAGATTAAATTACAGTACAGTACAGAAAGTATGAGAAGATTTTGAACTTGACTTACGTGACGGCCATATTTATCACCATCAAGTTCTGAAAGCTTTCTATAGTTTCTCTCTCTCTCTGCTTTTTTTAATGTACTATAATCCCTGTTAAAAAAAAATGCTCCTCATGAGAGAAAAATGTGGAGAAGCACTAAGGAAGTGTAAATAGTTAATGGAATACGAAGTACTGTAGTTTTACAAATTTACCTAGTCGTTGCTACGTACTGACATTAATGTTTGATTTACGAATTTCTTTAAAATTTCACTCGAAATTAATAATCTATTACAAGGTACCAATGCCCTTATCCCGTCCTACGTCCATTTAGTCGTGTTATGAACATTTTTCGAACCAATTAATGTGATGAAGTTATATTGACTTTTTTTTCGTGTGAAGAAACTTTATTTTTTTTTTTTTTAATTCATAAGCAAATGAAGGATTTTAGTACACAAACAACACAAATAGTATATATATTTTTCTACCCATTGAAATTAGTTCCCTTAAAGTAAGCAGTCTTTAACTAAATTTAGTTATGCAAAACTACATATTACCTAGATTGTTTGCATTATTGATTAATTCGTTAACAAACGTTTTCCAACATCGAACGGGCACAGTGCCAAACGGAGTTGTCGGGTGTTTTTAAAATTTAACAATACATATTTACGTCAACGATCTAAGAGAATAATTTACTATTCGAAGTTACCGATAATTACGTATAAGTCTCCTTGAGAATCGCAAGGTCTCGGGATACAGAATATTTCAAACGATGAAGTAAAGTTTATTACCCCAACAACACAAGTAGAGGGTTTCCGTTCATTTACCATATTACATGGTTCCAGAAGTCAAATCGTCTTTTGTCTCTCGCCGTGGAACTTAATAACTACCTAGGTGAAAGACAACTCAGCAAATTAGCTTGCTTTATCAAATATGCATTACATTATGGATTTTTTTTATATACTACTGCCAATGGAGACGAATTACACTATAAAATTTTCGCAGGACATTTTAGACGTTGTACAGTAATAATAATTAAGAAGTATCTCGACTAATCTGGCGGAACCTCTGGTGGCGTGGAATAAAATTAGCTAACAGGGCACTAAATCACGCAAAAGATAGAAAGTATTGCTACTTAGAACATAACCTTGAAAGCACAGAAAAACGCAAATAAACGGCACCCTAGCTCAAAATCCACCAATCAGGACTAACGATATTTTTAATTTGATCACCTACTCAACTAAAACCGGACGATCAGGGATCCATCTAGTGACCAGTTCTATAACCAAAAGCTAAACGAAAGCACCACAGAGACCTCAACAGAATAAATTAAGAACTGCTTGCTATTGAACCTAATAAGAAATAAAATTCGCCACACACAACCACCGACTGACAATCATGACTAATGTTTTTCGAGGGTCACCAGATAGATGCCGTGATGGCACTGGCCCAGACCGATTCCTACCTTCATCCTTTCCGTTACCCATAGATGCCTACAGGCCTTAAATAAATAAATACAAATTTATGTTAGAAGAACAAAATGTCACAATCCTCTTTTTCTGGGAGAGTTCTTATACGTCGTCTTTCCTTTTTTTCAGAGATTATGGAAGCACATAAAGGACAAGTACGAACAATGAACTCTGCCTATAGGAACTGTGGAAATGCTTTTTGCGCCATCTGCATTTGAAGTTAGAAGTGACTGTGTCTGAATGAGCTGTTCCCGGTATAAAGTTTTATTTATCTGGACAATAGTGTAGCAGCAACAGTCGTGGGCAATAGTTTCTATGCTGTAGGAACCTTGTAATTGTTTTGAATTAATAAAAATGTACAGTGTTTAACTCCTACAATGTCTTCTTTAGAAATATTGAGACCTTTTGTGAATACATATTGCATAAACTGTATACGGTACATTTATGGCTTTTGAAGTACTAATGTTTCTGTTTAATTTCTAATAGTCGGTACAGCTTGTTAATTATAACGTTATAAATTAATCGTCAGATTTCCTTTTCAGAAACAGTATATCTTAAAAACTTGGCATTGTATTTTATAGATTTGCATGGTTACTAGACTGATACTAGGTAGTACTTACTATTTCTTTGGTAAAATGTGTATATTTTTTACTTTTTTTAGTCCCTTGACGAGACCTTATATTCCAGTCTGTCGGCAATTTTCACCTCTGAAACTACTAGGGCTACGAAGGTAGTTGAGGTGTCGTCAGAAAGTTCTCGGCGAAGCAAGTTGAAACCCGTATACATAATCCAGATCGGATAAGTGGGTTCCGGGATATGTGGTGTCATTTCTCCATAATTGAGAGAATCGACAACTTTTAACTCAGGAACTGTTAGGACTGCGAAAATTGGTTTATTCGGACATTTACAGTAGGCGCCCTCTCAATCGGCCACCACGGGCCCGAACTCCTCGCCGGATAACGAAATGGGCGGTTAAACCGAATTATGTGGAATACAGTAAACATAACAGGATAATCAGAAAAAAAAATATTTAACTCCAGCAGACGCATTTGCTCTCATCAGTGTATCTTTTAAACTGAACAATTATAGGGTACATGTTTAGAGAATGAAAATACTGTATTCTAGAAGAAATCGGGATCTTTCTTCCTCAGCTGAGCTGCCGGTTAAGAGGGCGCGTGCTGTAATTCCGGACAATCTAGTAATACTATCTTTTACAAAAAGTAGTAAATAAAAATTTGATTCCTAGCGCGCACACACACACACACATATACAGTATTATACAATCAATATAATTAAAAGTTTGTGCCCTCCTTTGTATGCTTTAATACTTGGTAGTGTATCCTTTGGATTTCAAGATTGTTTGAAGACGTTAAGGCATGGACTCGTGGGACTTTGAAATCATCGATGACGGGATGTTCTTCAGGTCTTGCTTATTAGAAACATTTTATTAGATATGGCCGTAAATGTTCAATTGGTGTATACCTAAAGATTCAAAGTTCTTCGGTGTGTTGTAAAGAATCCCGAGCAATAACCAAAGAATTCCCGGATCAAAATCAATTTTCCACACTTATTTAAGGGAATATATATATATAAAACATAAACTTAGTTTTGCGTTCCATACGCAGTAGCTTGAACACATATTCATATAAATATACGCAACACCCTTCTCTGCTCTTCTCAATGGAATCTACACATTGGACAGAAACAAGAAACCCTATAATTCTCTAATTTGAAAGACATTCCTATACTTTTCCAGGTTTTACCCGTTTTCCTGACCGCTTGATACCCTAGTGTATTAAGACGTATATTTTGGATCATTATCTTGCATAAATATCTCCATATTTTCTGCAGATGTATGGAGACTAAGCGTTCTGTATGTGTACATATGCCTTGTGGTTGATCATCACCTCATCTAAGACGCCCTCATACAACCCCAAACGATTCTTCATAATGGTTTGAAGGTTTAGCTTTAGACATCTTAAACGTAATTTTTTTTACACATCTTTTCCATCTGGACAGATTCTAAATTTGGATTCATCCGTGCAACTACTCTCTCTTAGTTACCGGAAAATTATTCTGTTACTTCCAGCTATATTAGGTATTTCAGTTAATGATTTACACCGATTATGTAATCAAATAATTACCTGGCCTTTTGGTCTTATTATAGGAATCTAGTATAGTACAGTTTCAGCTACAGTACAGCAATTCGTGTACACGCCAACTTGTACAATCGATCCTGAACCAATCCCTACCCTCGCTCGTTTCGCTTAAATCTAACGAAATATGGTACTGTGTTAACCCTAGCAGTTCGCATTGAAAATTGTAACGCCAAGTCCGCCTGGGATTGGATGTATACCCACAAAAGTGTTCATGGACATTAAAGAGAAAATACTATTGTCAGTTCCCATCTTCCAACGATCTCAATTGTCAGCTTGACAGTGTTATTTAACTTATTTTAAATATTCTCTACTGATACATACATTTGATCCTGCACCAACGTATCAATTGTATTGAAGATAAGGAGGAAACTCAACTACAACAAACTGCTACACACCAAAGAAATAGCCAGGGCGAGGAAACATACAACTAATTCACTTCTCTGTCATACGCGTACAACACAGTTATCAGC
>JAGDQP010000038.1:150988-210759 GCA_022664845.1 Lepisma saccharinum
TCTTAGTAAAATTTGGAACTTTTATTTTCAAGAGGTTTGGTCAAGTAAGGTAGTCCATAGGAATTAAAATTGCGGGTTTGAAGTAGCATAGTAATATGAAACTACATATGTACACACAATCTGGTTGCACTGACCTAACCACTTACAGATAAAAGTTGCAATGTGTACTGTGAGTTGGCCACATACAAGGCTTCCTTAAGCCCGAAATCTGGCATTTTCCGGCGAAGGGTTTAAACTCCGTAGAAGATGAAGGGTATGACATAACACCACGATTTTTTTTTTTTTTTTTTTTTTTTTTTTGTATGTGGTCTAGTAGACATTACAGAAAATTGCAGCCTTATATTCAGCTTCTTCACAAAAATAAAATTGTTTCAAAGTCCGATTTTAAGATCGGATATCGTCAGAAACGTAGGATGTAAAAAAAAAAAGCGATGCAACCAATGTTGGATGATTTGACGTGGAATGCCTCAATACATTTTCGTTCGTTTCCATTATATACCTGAAATAAGTCTTTCAAATGATGTTTTGCTTTGAATCTTTTGAAGTATGTGTGCGTGTCAGTTGGGAATGTGTATTCATTGTAACGTGGAGGAGTGATTATGTATACTTTTACATGGTTTGATTAGGTGTATCAATTCTTTTTGCCCTCCCTCGGTTCCACCACACCAATCACAGAAAAATATAATTCAAGGATTAATAATCCTGGTTCCCGGAGATCTTTCGTTGCTGCAATATCCGAGATTTTCAAGTCTTTTGGCATCTTTTAACTCCTGCCGGGATGGGTTAGGTTTCGGCCAGGGCGTTTTAATACGTCTTACAACAAACAAAGAAAGTATACGTGTGTGCAAAGTGCATAAAGATACATTCCGCCGAGTGCATATCCTTAACTATGGCCAGAAACATACGTTTGTGCTTATATTGTGTCGAAAGTATGCATACTAAAACTTACTGTCCGGCAATCAGCATATGAATCAAGATTCATGGCTTCTAAGACTTTTTACTATATTTGGTTTTCATTGTATTAGCGATGATTTAAATCCACCAAATTAATTTACACACAAAGTCTAGCCATTTATTTCGGAGTAGCCGTGGCTTAGGCAGTAGCGCGTCTGACGACGAATCGGGCGGCCCGGGTTTAAATCCCGGACAGGACACTGGAGACTTTTCTCGCAATGTTCCCATACCTGGCTCTCTAAGGTGCACTCAGTCTTCTATCGAATGTAGTACCAGAGTGTCCTTGGTACTCTCGGACACCTTGGGAAGGTAAAGGCGGTCGAGCGTGGGACTGAGCACCTCGTGTGTGTGTGTGTGTGTGTATATATATATATATATTAATAAGTTGGATCGTTAATAGATTGTCACGTGTTAAAAAAATTCTAATCCACGTCCACAGCGCATATGATGTTTAGAAAAATTAAGTAATCCGAGATTAATCCTAACAAACCTGTAGGGGAACGCTGCACTCGCAAAATATACAACTAATTTGCAATCCCATATTTCTGCAAAGTTGGAACGGAGTGTTAGTCTATGAATATACTGTCTTGCAATAATGAAGTATAGAAAACTTAATAAATTAATGGGAAAATATGTTCTGTGTATACAACAACGGATGTTTATGGACTGTCAAACAGCACCCATGTATATCAGTGACAGGAAAATACCAAGACAGCGTGGGTGATATACAAGTATAACAACCTGAATGTCGAAGGCAAAAGAAAGCCGTCATATTCTATGATCTTATGTTTTGAAGTCCCATTATAGGATAGCTCCTTAAATGTTCTGAGACGAATGGGGATTGTTAAAATAAGTCTGATCCTGCTCTGTATGCAAAACATTGTAACCTTTTGTTACAGTTTTTGCATATCAGTTTTTACTGTGTCACTTTGTAATGGTCGACTTCAGTTTGTTTATTTATTCTTCTTTTAATCTTTTGCACGGACAGCTAATAAATGAAGTCTTAGGGTAGGTAACAGCTTTAATTCTTGTACAAACAACAACAGAACTCTGGTTGTCTACTACGAGGGCGGAGTGAAAAGTTCTCGGCCTGACCCAGAGATGGCACTCCAATCAGCAAAATTTTATTGTTGTTGCCTGGGGGCGCTTTTCAGTTGTTCGTATAACAAGTGTCAACTTGTTCTCTCAAGTAGTTCGTGTGCAGGAATTGTTGCAGTGAGACGTCGTGAGTGTTAGTTGTGAAAATGGATAGACGTGAATATCGTGCGGTAATCAAATTCTTCGTTTTGGATGGCTTAACCCCTACGGAAATTCATCCGAAGTTGACAAAAGTTTACGGGGACTCTGCTCCTTCCATGTCAACCGTTAAAAAGTGGGCAGCTGAATTTAAACGTGGTCGCACATCCCTCGAAGATGACCCACGTGAAGGAAGGCCGAAAACCGCAACCACACCGGAAACAAACGAAAAAGTGCATGATATCATGCTGGACGACAGGCGAGTGAAGGTGCGTGAGATTGTTGAGAGTGGGGATATCGGAGGAACGTGTGCGAAACATCTTGCACAAAGAACTAGGGATGCGAAATCTGCGCAAGATGGGTGCCGCATTTGCTGACTGCCGACCAAAAGCAAATGCGAAAACGATTTTCGCAGCAAACTTTGGACCGATTCAAAAGGGATCCGACCGATTTTGTGCGGCGATTGTGACCATGGATGAGACATTGGTTCACCACTACACACCAGAAATGAAACAGCAGTCCAAGCAGTGGGTGGAAGCCGGTGGTGCAGCGCCGAAGAAAACGAAGACGATCGCATCTGCCGGAAAGGTCATGGCCAGTGTGTTTTGGGATGCGAAAGGGATCCTGTTAATTGATTACCTTGCAAAAGGGAGAACAATTACAGGCGAATATTACTCCAACTTTCTTGACCAGTTGGATGCCAAAATTCGGGAGAAGAGGCCTGGCTTAAAGAACAAGAAACTCATCTTTCACCAGGACAACGCACCTGTGCACAAGGGTGCATTGGCGATGGGAAAACTGCGGGATTTGGGGTACGATTTGCTCGGCCATCCCCTATATTCTCCTGATTTGGCACCATCGGACTTCTATCTGTTCCCAAACTTTAAGAAATGTCTGTCTGGGAAGCGCTTCACATCGAATGAAGACGTTGAGAGGTTCGTGGACGACTATTTTCACAACCTTCCAGACTCACACTTCCGGGAAGGAATCCTGATGTTGGAGAACTGCTGGACCAAGTGTATTGAAGTTAAGGAAGATTATGTCGAAAAATAAAATCATTTTTGAACTGCAATTCGCAGTCTTTCATTGTCAGGGCGAGAACTTTTCACCCCGCCCTCGTAAGAGGCTCTGGACTTATTCTTTTCGCCTGTTGGAGTAAAAATTAGTAGGAGTTCCTTCTAAGGGCTGCTTTCCTTAGAAACTTGCGATTTGGGTAAATAGCCCATTGAATCACGTGTTTTAATTGGCTACTCACCCTAATCGCAAGCAACACAAGCGTCTTAAGAGTGTCAGTACTTCAGCCAATACTCTTCAAAGCAATTGGAACTGGAACTTATTTAGGAACTGATCAAAACACTAGCACAAGTTACATTAAAATAAACTTCAAAATTTCTAAATCGTTGCTAAGCTTTTTAACAATTTCCCGTTGTTATCGTCGGGCAAAATAGCCAAAGCGCTGGGTGTATGTAATAAAAATTTGAAATATATTTACATAGCACCTAAAAAAACACATTATTTTTAGTGAAAAATTCATTTTGAAGAGCTGAATACGAATTTTGCAGTGAAGATCTCTCTCTTAGACAAATATATTCCACGTTTTTACAATTTTATTATACACACGCATAAACAGCACAATCCCCGATTAAAGTACACAATATTAGATCACATATAAGTTTACCCAATGTCTATTTTGCCTGACGATGATACCGGAAGATTGTGGAAAAGCTTAACAAGACTTCAGCACATTTGGGAGGCAGAAAATTTGATATGTTCACGTTCATACCACTGACCCTTCATAAGTTGAACCAAATTTTTATTTACATTAAAATAATTGCCTACTAGATATACTTGAATTACAACGCATTCTAAGTGAAAATGTTTACAAAATAAAAAGTTATTATATGTTCGATATAAAAACAAAGATTCATTCATATGAAAATTACTTGATAATTTTTTTTAAACGCTTGATATACTTTTTTTTTTTTTTTTAAGTTCTTAATTATTTGAATAGATCAAATATTTTCATCCACTAGCTTTATTTAAATTTGACGGATAGTTCAGTCGATGCAAGGAATATGTAGAGCGGCTTTTTGATTAAACGGTCCACCGCGGACTTGAATTTGTGGTTTGAAAATGCAATAATTCTCTGGAGCAAGACAGGTAAATAGTATACAAATACTAGACCAGAACGCAGTGATTCAATTTAACAAACTATAAATAAATTGAGCTCTATTTACAATTTCTGATTTTCTTCGAAATCTCGGGGAATGGAGGCAAAAGACGTTTTAGTGAACGATAACGAAATTACGTATAGCAACACCTATTTTTCCCATTTCGCCATTTAACATTTAAGCAATTTCAGAATTTATGAATATTACTATCGGGCTTGAACCCACGCCCTTAACTCAATCGACGTACTAATAGTGAACGTAACCTTTAGATTTCGCACTAGAATTTCAACTCAAACTCAAGACTTACAACCTAATGGATTGCATACAATTGCATCTGGGAATCGACAGAGCGATTCGATCGACTTCTTGTAGCTTGTCATTAGTTTGACGCCAGTGTGTTTCGTTGGGATATTTCTGGAACGCCTCATCGACCGACTACATAAATGCTACGAGCGTGATTAAGTTTCGAAGCGTAGTCAGACCAACGAGAAGTTTCTCAACGTTAATGCCACATGAAACACACAATAATCGAAAATTCTCATCCTTCAGTGTGCAATGGCCAGATCAACAAACATGATTCAATTTTACCCCAAAAATCATTCGCGCGGAAAAATGTTTTATCGACGAAAATTGCACAATAAACGAATGCATATAAATAGGGCACTTTCTGCATCTCAGGATTCTTCTTACCCTCTTATTCGCCATTTCAGCTCTGAAAATTATAACACTCCACTTCTATTCACAAAAACTAAGTTAAAATCACGATGTACTTAAACATTTGTCGGCTACCGCATTACAGTGAGAGGGCTTCTTCTGAAGATGAGCTAGCTGCTTGTCCCGAACAAGGTCTACCCTTACAATATAAAAAAAGCCTATCCGACACGTCTTTTACCTCCAAAAAAAAGTTGACTCGTCTCCTGGTGACATACTTTCCAATCCCGGTTTTTCTGGCTCGTTGAAACAGCCAAAAGAACAAAAACCTTGCACAAAGAAAATAAGGCATTTACCGTTATTCCACGGATTTTTCCATTCTCACCCCTGGCTCCGTGTTCCGAAATTATTCTGAAAATTCACTTTTCCAGCTCCCTTAAACATATACTATTGGAGCTCAATTTCCAAGTAACAAAATAGGAAATTGAATAAAAATATACCACGAAATACATCAAATCATTCACTAATATACCATTCTGGTTTTAGTAAATCTTAATCAAATTCAAACGACTTATTATTAAACACACATCTGCATAATATACCATATTAAAGACATTATCATATCAATTTAAATAAGCGAAAAGCCTAAGAAAGATAGAAATGTAGTTGGGTTTTAGGTCGACCTTAGAAGGGAAAGAGTAGAAATTACAAAGTACATATTAAAACACTAGCATATATTATGAATATTAAATAAGCCATTCAGTTGCCTATCGGGTCATGTCCATTCTTGTTGGAGATAGGATTTATCGATTTAAATGGATCTGAAAGTGATAATCTTTCATCTGACAAACGGGTTTACACCTCGTTCAACCTACTGAAGGTTCAATCTCACCATCTATCTTGGCAGTTCATGAATGTGATGGATTAAACCACAGATATGAGCTCAGAAAGTTCGTTCCTGTAAAATTTGTTGAATTCGACTTGGCTCGACAGGCAACTGAGCGGCTCAATTACCTCTTAACATTTACATATTGGTATGCAATTTATATCTTATTTACATAATCAATACTGAGTGGCGACACGCTATTTGGTTTTATAATTAAAAAAAAAATAAAAATAGTTTCATTGGGAGTCATTCTAATGTCAGTTCAGATCAGTTATTTCCTTTTGATCCTTAATTTGTGTACCTGACTCTGCGCTTGCGGTCAGAAACTTTTTAACTCTAATTTTCTTCTTAAAAATTTTCAGTTTTTAACTCTTCTTCCACAAAGTCTTTTAGCATTTCAATACCAAAAAACTAAAAGAAACAACAATACAAAACGAGCTGTTAAATAAATAATCCTCATTTGCTTACTATTGTGTGTGTGTACTCGAATTATACATTTTTTGTGCAAGTGTGCGCTCTTTAGTTAGTTTTTTTTTATTTATTATATATTTTTTTTACTGAAGGGTCCATTTAGAAGCGAAAAATTTAAAAGATACACTCATGTGTTGGATTCATCTACCCTTCTATAAAAGCTCTCTCTATTTTTGACCATCTGTTACACTCTTTTTTGATTAATATATTTGTGATGTATATTGTCTATGCATTCCATTATATTTGTAGTACCCTCCCTCTCTTTGGATTCATGTTGAATTTGAGACATGTGTTCATATTACATTGTGCGTTGAAATGAAAGCTTTTACATTAACGAGCTCAGACTTTTCGGTTTCTCGGGAACAATTCTAAAATTGAATTAAGGGCAACGATTTGTCCCAATTTTAGCCATTTGGACTTTCTTGATAGAGCAGTCGAGAAGTTTGTAATACGTAGTTCCTATCCATTACCATTATCAGAAGTGTAACATGTTTCTTCTTATAGGCCATGATTAGCTTTATAATGTTATGTTACGAGGGGCGTTCCATATTGATTTACACTTATAAGAACCTTTATGCCTCGGCAGATACATCCACTTTCTCAACATAGTCTCCATTAAGAACCACACTTGCGCCACCGATGTGGCAACTTCTCTATGCCCTCTGCGAACCACTTTTTCGGAGTCTGTCGCACCCACGTCCGGACAGCGTCTTGCAGTTTCTGGAAGTCGGCGAAATGATGTCCACGCAGTGGTTTCTTCAATGCCCCGAAGAGGTGGTAATCAGAAGGGGCTAAGCCAGGAGAATAAGGTGGGTGTGGAAGCACCTGGAACCCCAGCTCATTAATGGTAGTCGTGGTTACCCATCTTAAGGTGTTCGTGCACTATGCGGTACAGAGTGCTTCTGGCATGTCCTGTGGCCGCCTCCAGTTCCGTCAACGTGATGCACCTGTTGTCCTGAATAAGCCGCTCCACTCTTGAACTGTTCACTGGTGTTGTTACAGTCACTTTCCTTCCAGAACTGGTTCCTTTCGCCGTTGATGTGCGGCTACTTTTCCAGCCGTCCACCCAGTGTATACGGTTTTGCGTGATGGTGCGCACTCTCCACACACTGCCTCCAACCGCCTATGAATTTCCGCAGTCTGTACACCCTCTTTCTACAGAGAACACGTTGTCCAGCGCTGTCCTTGCTGATCACCTTCCATGTTGTCCGCTCACGTACTTAGAGCTGTTGGTGAAATGTGCTGCACGGTACAGGGATTACACGTCTCTGTATTGTTCTTCCAGCTGAAGGCAGACCTAAGTACTATTTCCTTGCAACTTTCAGTACGAGCTCAATGGTGGACCCTGAAAAAAAAATAATAATAAAGTGTAAATCAATATGGAACGCCCATACTGTAGATCGACTGCTTTACCGATAACAGAAACGTGCTGTTCCGAAACTAAAAAATACGGTGTTGCTCTATTTATGGCCTTTTTAACATCATCATAAAGCTTCGGCTGAGTTATTTGCTTGCTTCTTCACCAATTGGAGAAGAAACTTGGAAGATAGCAGGCAAAACTTCGATGACCAGTCCAGAGATTTGAACTCAAACCTCCTGATTAAGAGGCAAGAATGATACCTGAATCATCCATCTAGAAATTTTGTATATTATTTCTAAAACAAAACACTTCACATGACAACTTGTAACAATGCAAGTTTGAACTACAAAATCTCCAAACATTCTATTTTCGGGACTATATTTGAAAGGTAAAACAATACTGAACAAGCACATAGATATCTGAAAAGTTTTTATTTGTATATAATGTACACAAAGCAAACAAATTTCCACTGAAGCTCACTCTTGAAGCATAATCATGCTAAGACACCTCCATTTCACCTTAGCAATGTTTTACAGTCCCTTTCTGAAAACATGTACTCACAAAAACATTATGAGCGCTTGTAGCTAACACACGTAATTTAATAAATTTTTGTTTTAGTCATATACATCGTTATCAAACTGTTCATAGAACGAACAGTATTATAAATAGTTATTTAATATTAAAGAGCTAAGTGGCACTTAAGCGACCTTTTATATATATATTCATCGACTATCAATAACCATAAAATTTGCTTCTTTTTTTTGTATTGATGGAATAACACCTTGAAATATAACAATGCTGCAAAACCACGAATCAATCCTATGGTACACTGGAAATAAATAATAAAGTATCGCAGTTTCTAAACATACAGAAGTTAATGGTCTCGACAAGTCGCTGAAAACTATCGTCACTCAGTCTTACCAAGTTCCTTCAGTTTTTTCATATAAAGTCAAGTTGTTGGTTTCATGTCTAATGGTATAACGTAATGATTAGCAGTCAAATACAACTTTTCTCTGCGAAAGGATTAGACGATATAATTTGGATTATTGCACAAGGTTTCCCCAAGAGTCAAGATCCCTTAGGAACTGGTGGTACTTAACAGCAGTATAGCTTACACACTAAGCGTACTGAAATAAAGTGCGGATCAAGTAAAAAGTATAGCATGAGGAAGGCGGTCCGAATCACGCGCCCGAAGTTCTATCACCACATACGATGAACAGGGATCACCCACCGATTTTCTAGGAAGGGCTGAGGGCCCACGCACCACTTTTATTGCACGCAATGAATTGTGTGTTTCTATATAATACACTATGCATACATCTGTCAAGAATAATGCTGTACTATTGGGTCGATTACGAATCAATGACTAGGATGAGATGTACTTGTTAGACACTACAATTGGATGACAGCCCTCCCAACAATCGGCTTAGAGTTAAATCCCTGATGGTGATATACATATATATAAAATGCACACAGTAACTATTATTGGCAAACACGAAATTTCATACGTACTAACGAAAGAAATAATTGGACATTACAGCATGAACACAAATTAAGTCATGGTAATAAATGTATGACAATACAGACTAATGCTTTTGCTTGTTATTAATATATATAGAATTCCTGGACAAAAGCTTCAGAACCAGTGGCACAAGCTGAAGCAACTGGTCATACAGTCATGACTGTAATTTAATTCATCAAACTGGCAATGCGACGATAAATCATTGGTGATATCAAAAATTCATAGTAAACATCAGTCATACGCAGGATAGTTCAACCGTTCAAGTTTATCTTTTGATCTTTGTAAATAATGTAAGGCAAGTTTCTCCCTGTGCTGTTTAACCACCTGAAGTTAGGTGGGGGCAGAATGTCATTATAATGACTGTTTTTAACGAGATGTCCAGGCTTATTTTTCCATAGTATTTGCAATTAAAACCACCATGTGATATTGACCAAAATGGAAATGCCTCTTTTCTTTTTAAAATTCTCTGTCAATCAATGCAGTTTACCTTAAATGAAAATTTGTTTGATTTTCTTTAAACTGTTCTGTGACAAAGTTACATATTATTCATCTTAAGGTCATCACACATGTAATTTTCCGTAAATCTAATCTCTATTTGTTAGTACGCTAAGAGGTATCTTTGATTAGTAAACTTCATTACTATGAATTTTGGTCAACTCATTGGAGTGACATAAGCTTGGTTAGAGCAAAATAGAAATCTTATTTCATAAAATTAGAAACTATCTTCCTGTAAATTGTGTGTTCATATCTGTTTCTCTCAGTGAAATCAGAACGTGTCTAAAATCCACAAATATCGATGCCACAGTCGGGATTGGAACCCAGGACCTTGAAGATGCTAGTCTAACGCCTCAGACCATCGTGCCATACATAAGGGGTCGGCAAACCGCGGCACGTCAAAGGTTTCGATGTGGCTCGCGCAATGTTTTCTACAAATTAGATAAGACTCTCGTAATGTAATATGAACATTACTTGAATATATAATATTCTCTTCTTACATTCAAATATATGAATCAAAGAAACAAAAAATGATGATTTTTTTTAATAGTAGTGAAGTTGAAGTTTCGAGTAGCAGTTGTGCGAAAAATCAATAATATATGCATTATATCACATCAAAAAAATCATGTCTTCCACTTGTATCCGAAACAGGTTGAACTTATACCCAAAACTTGACTTTCCACAAATTCAGAATTTCTGAAAAATGCACTCATTATTATATATATACCTCAAGAAGTGTGTCCAGAAAAGAAACAAATGTTCCAAAGATGCGAGAACTTGTGCAAGACGTACAGAGGAACACGGTGGAACCCTTTTTGCATCAATTAAATAAAATCCGCATCGAAATCATTTATTCATTACTCTCTTGCAATAGACAGAGCACAGTTTTTAATATTCATTTGTGAAGTTAGGATTACAATTCACGAAGAATTAGGTGTAGTTTGAAAGGGTCGGGTATTGGTGAAGAACTGTTTAAAGAAGTAGACAAAAGTGATAAGAACCTTAGGTTTAGGAAGGAACAAACCAACAAGTATCACAACAGATGGCGGTAGAAATATGAGTGGTACACAGAGAGGTGTTGTTGGAACAATATGTGAGCAAGTGTCGAAGAATTCTACAGCACAAGTGTAGTGCTTCAGGAAGTAATTGAAACTGTTGTGTCCAAAGTAAACTATTTAAGCGCCATGCGCCTAATCATCGCCAATTTAAAGATCTCTTGAAAGATACCGAAGCAGAGTATGGGGATACTGTGTACTAATCCAATGAGATGGCTCAGTAGAGGGAAGGTTTTGGAAAGACCTTTCCATTTGCGAACTGAGACAGACATGTTAATGATAGAGAAAGAAAAGCATGTTTTTCACAGTTAATTAATTCAACTTAGCTTTCTTCTTGATATTATAACAATATATTTAAACGAGCTATGTAAAATTGCAGGTTGAATGAAGGTAATGCCTGGTATGTTTTATACGTGAAAGCCCTCTAAGTTAAAATTAATTTATTGCATCAGCAACTTCTTGAAGGTAATTTCGCTTACTTTCCTCTTCTGAAGCAATCCACCGAAGATGGAATCACCACAGCTCTAAACTGGTAGAAATTAAAAAGCTACTTTGCACAGATCTGACTTCAGAACGAGTTTTCCTCCTGAGTTTCTGATTGTCACAAATCGTTGCTCCAAACACGCAAATGCCGTAACCAAAAAAATTCATTTTCCCGTAACTCTGCTTACGTCAGGTTATGTTTGAAAGATAAGACTTACGTTGCAGGTTATGTGTATGTCTAATATACGTATTCAGCACATACCAGTGTTGTCACTTTGTGAGCATATTATTAGACCACTTCAAGGATACACGTTTTGAACGTATCTAGAAAATTGCACATTTGAATTACGTCATTTCGTGTTTGGAGAGACGAAATATATGCAAACGAAATTCGATTATTTCAGAATCATTTTATTATTGACAAAGATCAGGTTCGATTCCCGGTGGGGACAAAAGTGGTTCGGAGTCCACGTTAAACTGTAGGTCCCGTCCTTAGAAGCTTACCAGCTCGATTAGGACGTTAACAATAATTCAATCTCGAAATATCGAGGAAATAAGTTCTGTTATCGCCTTACTGGTGATAAATTACATTTTATCTTACGAATTTCCACTTCCAAATTTAAGCCAGATATCCAACCTCACAAATTATATTAAGGGAAATTGAAAAATATAGGCATGAATGGTTTTATCTCCCAATGGCAGTAGCTGAACTAACATTTTACTGTACATTCACTGTTTGATATAACTAAAAAAAAAAAAGGATACATTTTGTACATCAGTTTTCCTTAACAACAACAGTTACTTATTAGCAATAAGTAATAGCTTTTTGTTAACCAGGAGTTATTAATTCTATCTGTGTACTGTGAAATTACTTACACTGAAATAATTTACCGAAGTTATATAAACTTAGCACCAGTGTTCGATTTGTTATAATTTACGAACGGGGGATCGTAGAACTAGTGGTTCCGGTAGGTTGCCGGTAAGTTTCAATCTACTACCTGTTTGGGTAGAAATACCAAGATTTTATTCCTGGTTGGCATCATATTCGGAATGAACAATCGGGGAAATCCCAAGCAACACCTGATTTGGCCCGCGTATCTTAAACGTTTGCCGACCCCTGCCATACATGATAGATACAACGAGGAAGGCAGTAAGAGGTAACTTCCACTGAACAGTATAATTTAAAATAGAAAAAGGTTACTTGTTATCAACGACTTCATTGTAATTTTTAAATAAAGATATAAATTCGCAATTAATTTTGAATATAACCTCATGTTCAGCGATAGGGACGAACACTCAGAAGAAGTGTGACGATGGATTTTTAAATATTCCAAATTTCAGCAACACACTTCCTCTTACAGCATATTTTTCCTGGTCTCTTCCTCCTTACTTTATTTGCAGAACCAGGTACTTTCCCTTCTGAAGTACTGTTTCTGTGCGCTATAATTACATTATTTAAACTGATCTTATTGTAATATCAGTTACACGGCTACCAAGTCGTTGAAATGTGATTAAAAAAGGAAGAAAGGCGGAACGTAAGTAATCCGTAATATCTTGCACTATAGCAGAACAAACTTATACATACATAATGTAACAATGTTACGAATAAAGACCGGGTTTTAGACATACATATCTCAATAACTATGTATTAAAAAAAAAAAAGGTTTATCATGTATCATATCCGCACATACTAGCTGTATGTCGCTGATACAAAGAACTGCTCATTAAGGAGACAGACAGTATGAGATATAAGTACGTAGCCAATACGTATGGGTATTAAACGAAGTTCAAGAACAATGTCGGGAACAAACTTTTGATTTTAATTCAAAATTACTAACGAAGTAACTTTCTTTTCAAGTTGAGCCTGGATTTACTTCTCTTTACTGTTTGCGTTCTCGGCATCTTTAAAAGATAAACTTCCGAATTCTTGATAATCTTCTTTGTAACACCTGGATACCATAGAGATTATTTCAAACTTCTCACCGAAGTTGATTAATTTAACGTAAGTATTGTTTTTATTTTCTTGAAAGAAAAGTAAAAATAATAATAAAAATCTGTACAGAAAATTATTTAATTAATATCGGGAAATAACTAGACTTATTAGATGGTTCCTAGAGGAAATTGGCTGGCTGTTTTTTAGACTTGTCTCTCAGGACTTTTTGTCTTTTCGGCTGCTAGCAGATTCTTGTAAATTATGGGACACGTTCTTCAAGAAAAAAAGATTGTCCTGGTGATAAGTCCTGGAAATTCTGTGCCTACAATTATCATGACAGCATTTCTTTTTTTAAAAAAATGGTTCCCTTAATTGACATGAACTGGATAGATAGCTAAGATTACAACCTTTCACTGTTTTCGAAACATAGTATTCCACATAAAGTACCCCGTATAGGGAAATGATGACCCTTCAAAATAAATCTAATTGTCAGTCACTTTCTTCAGCTTCTTTGCATTACTCACACAACAAATGATTAGTAGTTTCCACTGTTGCTAAATTAGTGATACTTTTACAAACTTTCCCTTGAAAAGATCTGTCACTGACTGATTCAATACAAAAATAAGAAAAGTAACTAGTAATTAATTTATTTATACATGCCTTAATGAGCTAATAAAATTCAGCATTCAAAAAGCCGGTCGTTAAGGTATTTCCACACGTACATATCATTTCATCATTAACATAATCCATCAATTTCATTTCCATTCTTTAAAATACTAACCTGCATAGTAAGCACACACTGATTCTAAAAATCTGACAAGCAACTTCTTAAAGTATGTTCACCTAAAACACCACGAAGCATATTTCTTAAACCACCAAACGCTTGCTGCACACGAAAACCTAACACCGGTACTGAAAGTACGAATTCTCTGTCTTTTTATATTCATTAAAAAAAAACTTAGATGTTTTAGCCACTTCTCTGAAGTTACAGCCATAATCTTAAACAGCAAAAAAACACTAGAACTATATTGATAAACAGTAAAACAACACATCAAACAATATGAGTTAAAAGAAACGGAAATTAAAGCGTTGCTTTTGAATTAGTTGCAGTGAAAATGGAGTTTGAAACTTGACACAGTACTTTCAGATATTAACTCAGTGCACTAAACCAAATAGTGTAGTGCAATACAATACATACAATACACACACACACTACCATAAATATTATGGTATAAATAAATGTAAGCTTTTAGATGTACAGTCAATCAAGGAAAAATTGATCATATTAAGAAAACACAAAATGACTTTAGAGACACTGTCCACCACTGGCATGTGAACAATAATGCTTTAGGCACTGCGATGGACAGCCAGTACGATGAACTGGCTCCCTTGTTAAGCAAGCATGATGTGCAAAGACAGGGGTAAAATAATAATTTAAAAAACAGTGTGAGGTGCAATTTTAGTTTGACAGACTGTACAATGAAAACAGTATATTTTCTATACAATATCTATAACGAAAAAAATCCACCCAACAACTTTATTTTATTTGTTTGGTTTCAAGGCTAAGAAGAAAACATCTACCATAATGAGCCAGAAAAAAAGTTTTTATATTATCACAAAACATTAAAAGGATTCTTCCAAAATAAAATCAGTTTTATGCCTCACTTTATGAGCCACCTGTAGCTTGTTTCCTTGTTACCTTGACGGCTTTCGGTTCTGTTTGCTTATCGTGGAGGAGGGGGAGCCTTGTACTTCTTTGGTGACTTTGGCTGTAAGGAAAAAAACACACATCAAAAATTTTATTAAAGCTTAAAATATATATATATGTTTAATTATGAACTCAATTTTAATTTGTAATCGAATGGGGAATTATTAATGCCAAGTACTAGTCCACATTGCGAAAGCCTCTTACAATAATTCATTCGCAAGAAAAGACCATGGAACCTAACAGAAAAAGTCATTATTTTTTTTATGGCAATGAATACCTCGTACGGTCAATCTGACAGCATCATCCGTATCATCTTACAATCCTGACTTGACCCCAAGCAATGATCATATGTTGGGATCAATTAACGAACACCTAACAGGAATTAAATTCAACACACATGATTAACTCCCAACATGTGTCCTGCACTGGTTGCTACCTCTTCTTCCGCCTGGTTGCACTTCGGAAAACAGACCCAGTTTTCATTATCTCTATTGAAAAAAAGTGCTGGCGATGTTCTTACCACGTATGTATATATAATATTTGAAGTGTATTTTCAGCTGTTGTCTTTACTTAGTTTTGAACAAGTTATCATCAATCTCGTTGTTAGTACGTCACAGGGGCGCCTCTTCTTTCCATCATTCAATTAATATACATGCCAAACTTTAAAAAGTTTTTAGGTATAAACTGACAGTCCACTGAATTATAATCAAGTTCTTATTCATAGTAAGTAAATATATTTACATCCTAATTTCACTGCTACATTTAAGTCAGGTATTAAAGACATCAGATCAGCAAGAATTACAGGTCATTTTGCTAAACAATCAGTAGTCAATACAAGCCAGTACTTAACAATATTCCTTTAGTCGGCATGGAGAGGGGAGAGTCCGGATCCTATCTCTAAATACGTCCCTGAATATATATATATAATCAAATTGTAAGAAACGAAAGCATGAAGATGGGAACAAATTTAAAGCCGAAATCAAAAGGATCACCACTGCTCAAGGAGGTAAACATTTCTATCTCAACTGAAATTTGTCATATGTTAAGCAGGTTTGGTCCCTCCTGTTACGTTCCAATTATAGATTATTGTTGTGAAAAGTATTTCACACGAATTTAACCACGTAGCCAATGACGTGGAACAAAATTAGATTATTATCTTAATTATAATGTTGATGATACGTGAGACAACTTGTATTTTAGATAAACTGCTGAGGGAATGATGACTGAAACAGAATGTGTAACTCGACAGAAAGCACTGGAGAGAATATTTAAATACTGCAATTGTTTTTCGTATATTTTATGCCTATTACCGTTGCTTTCTTGTTCGCTCAGGGATTTTAGGTTAAAAAAAAAAAAGGCTCAACCCGGAAAAATTCTTTAGACGCTTGTAATCAATATACGAAAAGTCCCCTAAAATCCGATGGTTTAATATGTGGAATCGTCACCACGAAATTTACACTATTTGTGGATTTTTTTAACCATCTTTTTTGCTTTTTTTTTTTTAAACACATGGTTTACACCACCTTGGTTTAAATTAGCCAACCCTGGTTCGAACCCCGCGGCCGAACATCCTGATCGAGGTTTTCCAGGGTTTCCTTCAGTTTCACTAGGCGAATCATGATTCCTTAAGTAGGGTCCTAATCGATAACCTCCCCATCCCGGTCTGAGTCAAAGATGCCAAAAGGTCGTAAATAAATTCAAATCAATTCGGGGTTGCAAAGGATCAGTTTCTGTTCTAAAATTTCGCTTAAGGTTAATCTAAAGCAATGATCTCCAACAAAAGATGGTAGCACTACCTCCGTATATGTCTAATTTCCACTGTTACACGAAATTTCGTTGCTGCTCCTATAAATTCAAGCCTAGAAAGTTCAAACTTTCAGGGAAGAAAATTCATAACCAATTCAAGAGCATGATCGTTGACGATTTTTAATTTTCGTTTTCCTTCATTGTTGCAATCGCTTCATTATTGTTGTGAATATCGAAACCTGTAACAATGAAGCTCTATCAACAATGAACAAAAAAGAAAATAAAAAATCGTCAACGATCATGCTCTTGAATTGGTTATGAATTTTCTTCCCTGAAAGTTTGAACTCTCTAAGCTTGAATTTGCAGGAGCAGCACTGAAATTTCGTGCAACGATAAGAATACATTAGACATATACGGAGATAGTGCTGCCATCTTTTGTTGGAGATCGTTGCATTTGATTATCTTTAAGCCCGAAGACTACAATTACTGAACCTCAATATAATTGAAGCGTATGGTGGTGGAGCACTGCCTCATTCAACAACGATAGGTAATTCAAGAAGTATAAAGAAGGCTACCAATCAACCAATGAACAGCGAAAATCGGGGAACCTTGCAAGTATTGTGACTGAAGTGGCGATTAGCAAAGCATCTGCCAATGTGCGATATCATCATTAGAACTTGCACTGATGCTAGGAAATCCCTATGGTAGCGCACACAAGACAAGGAGTAAAACATAGCGCTTCAACTAACATGTACGCTAAAGTGACTGCACTCTTGAGAGGAAAGCCAACTTTTATAGCTGAAAACTGTTCCTATTTACTGACGTTCATTTCATCTCTAACGAAACTAAACACTAACTAGATTCGTGCTCTTACACGGTGACTGAACGATGAAAGGGCGAAGCTTGGTACGAGTACTCAACATGGACCGTACTTCTGATTATATCAAAATTATTCTACTAGTGTACTTATGTACACTGATCTACAAACCCCATCTCATTACTTTTCGATCAGCCCTTCTAAAACTACTTGAATAATAAAACCGGATACAGTTCTTTATCATCTTGATCATAAATATATAATTAAAGCTACTTTGAGCTACGGGAAAATCTTTTATTAATGTTTTGTGAATTATTTGCCTTCTTGATTATCTCCTCCACCCTGTCAATTGTTATCGCAGATAATAGAGAATACGCTGTATTTCATGCGGTATATTAAAAAAAAAAAAAAAAAACCCCTTAATTCAACTGGCTGAGGAGAATGTCTGGAACACTTAAGCTGAAAAGGGTGGAGCGAATGAGACCAAATGTTGGATATCGGTAATGTGGTGGTCATCTTGAAAGCCACCATCTTGGATTTAGGTAGATAATTTTAAGAGGGGGTCATGTGACATCGGTTTAGGCTGGCTCGTTCTCAGAATTTCAAATATGAAGTCATTTTTCACTCACGTTTGTTTGATTAGGAGATACGGACTCGAAAGTTGGGATTTGACGCTCTACATGCGCTCAATGTGGTGGACACAAAGCAAACAGTTTTCTCCAATCCTCATGGACCTAGCGTTAACACTTCGGGTCCAACGGTGACGCAGCATGCTGGATCCGTTGATGGAGATGGTGTAGAT
Organism: Lepisma saccharinum; assembly: GCA_022664845.1. Lineage (NCBI taxonomy): Eukaryota > Metazoa > Arthropoda > Insecta > Zygentoma > Lepismatidae > Lepisma > Lepisma saccharinum. The sequence goes on from JAGDQP010000038.1 coordinate 169,279, forward strand.
GTTTGATGTTTGATACATCATGTCTTTGCGGTTGCCCGAGAGATAAAAATCAAGGGGTGTGAAACATGGTGTCTACTAATTTTGTGACTTGAAATTCCCTGTTTTTAGTATAGCGGAACATGTAAATAATACGCAATTACATTTTTTTTAATCCCACCACCACCACCAAGCATTTTGTACATTATTGGTATTTCAAAAGTGAAAAAAAAAAATCTTTAAAATACAGGATTTTAACACATTGAAAGAATCCGGTGGGAATCGAACCCAAGACCTCCGCCTAACCGGGGAAGTACTCTTACCAACTGTGGACAGGTCCACCTCATAAATTTCTCTGAATTTCCCTCACAAATTATAGATTTCCCCGAGTTTGCCAGGTTTATAAAATTCCCTGAGAATTCCAGGTTTTCCAGGGTGGTAGACACTGAGATCAGGTGAACGAGGGAGCTACTAGATCGGCCCTCACCGACCGATCGAACGTCCCAGAAAGTGGAAATCCAACCACTTTTGCACCTCTGCAGCGCAGTGCCGTGATGCACCAACTTTCCTTACGAAAAGCAGGAAAATCGCTTACTTCCAAGATTCACGCTGGGAGAGGAACATGTTCTCGCGAAGGATGTCTAGGTATTCTTCGCCAGTCAAATTGCCATGTATATGAAAATATGCTCCACGATTCGTATACCCTGCCACCTGCTTTACAGTCATCTACCCACTGTTTATTGACCTAACCGTTGACACAGAACAGAGCCTCATCGCTGAACACATACAAAGAAAACATTGGATCCTCCGCCACTCCAGAACCTATCGCACAAACTGTAACCGCCTCTCTATAAGTAATCGTCAATTACGTGTTCTTGCAGCTTATACAGTTGCCACTTATTTTCAAACATCACCTGTAATACGGACAGGTGACATCGTCTGTAATCGTCAAGTAGTGCGTGTGGGGCTCTTCAGAATGACGTCACAAGTATTGCTGTCGTGTCTCGTCGATTGTTGTTTCTCGTCGTCCACTGCATTCTCTGTCACGGCCACTCCCGTCTCCTCAAATTTCTTCAATATCTTGAACGCGGTTGCGTGTGATATGTCTGCTCTCTCCCGACGACGAACGCTAAACTCAACTGTAATCACCCTGGTACTGCGACTACTAACTACAATCTCGATCCGTTCATGGAGGGTTAGCGCCATGTTGAATCTCCTGGAATTGACAAGCCATTATCTTTTGCCAAATCAGGGTCTATATCACCTAAAAAAGCGTAGGTGCAGAATGACTTCACATCTAAATTTTTGGGAACGTGCTAGCCTAAAACGATATGTCACATGCCCACTTTTCCATTTAAAATTCTTGATCTAAATCGGAAATGGCCGCCATGGTGCCCATTCCTCCTTCAGGTAGAACCCCATGTACAGTACTGACATGGTCTCACTCCCTCCACCAGCTTTCTATTTACTAGGGTGTTTCCAATCTTTTGCCTTGCTCGGTATTTAAGTATACTTAACTACGTACCCCGCTATACCTTAGACATGCTGCTCCTAATAACTACTATTATTTTTTTCGAGTACAAACTCATTCTCCTACCATATGATGTAAACCAGACATATTGTTCAACTTTAATACGTTTATATTTAAATACTTATCCAATGTGTGGAACGCTCCTTCTACAACTGAGGTCTTTCTGCTTCTCCTACATACCATGTCGTCAGTTAAAATTTGTCAACGAGTTCAGCTAAAATAGATCTTTTGCATTAAATTAAACTGAACATGCAGGCCAAACCTATGCTTCCCACTACGGTGGCGAATGCAAATTAATCATTTGCAATAAAACAAAACATTATTCTACTGCAATAAAACGTCTCTAAGTTCCAAGGAGTCACAAGTAACTCACGGAATCTGTCCGTCTATAAACACTGGAGTCTGGCATTGGGAACTGAGTACAAGAAATTAGCTTTGAAAGAACTATTATAATCAGAAAAGGTTTTATTATAACTGCGATAAACATTGACAGCTGTTTGATAAAGTACCGTTTGCTTCTTCACTTTTAAAGGCTTTAACAAATTCTAAGTTTACTGTTTTGCACTTTGCATTGAGAAATGATTCTCTACAAGACTTGAAAGCTAATTTTCTTTATAGAATATCTTGTTTATACGAAGAACTTGTGGACGGTAATTGGTCACTAAAGCGATACATTTTTTAAATATGTTTTCATACACAGTATGTGTAAAAAAAATATTAAGTCTCTTGCACTGCAGAAATATTCCTCAATGCTATTCACGAATAGTCAGTATTTTTTCCAGAGCTCTACAAACTTGTGGGCATACCCTAAACATCACGATTATGACGTACAGAAATTAACTTACTTTCTCAAGGACACAGGGAAATCAAACTTCCACCATTAGTCCCTTCTCCTTGCAGGTGATCTTATGTTAACAGTGTTGCCAATACATAGTGTTTTCCCCGTCAAGCCCAGATATTAAAATCCGTCAAAACTTTAAAAGATAAAACTCGTAATTTTTTTATAAACAATTTAAAAGAAAACCAAATTGAATTACGATACCCTAAATTTACAAGGAAATAGGTGATAGAGTCATATGGTCACCAGCGCCAAACATAGGCCTAAACTGAAAGAAAATGAACATATTAAAAAAGAAAAATAACCACAATTTCTTATCAGCGCAAATCTCCATCAAAATTGCGTCATTGATCAACGCCAATTGTTTACCCGTCGTCGAAGTTATAATTCCGTCAATTTTGATATCCACCAGAAAATGAATGAATTCTGTGCAAATACTGGTATATTTTCTAGCTCCCTCTGTTGCATCAATAAAGTAATATGACTGTTGAATGTGCAGAATCGGTAATTCAAAGACAAGGTGACTTGGTTATACCGTGCACCCTATATGTATATATTACGTATCAGTGTTTAGCGAAGAATTTTAATTTAATAACAGGAATAGTAAACGAATTGATCACGCCTGCGGTAAAGTTGGATAGAGCCCCAATTTGTGACAGCTTTAATACTTTGGTAAAGTCTCCATTAGCTTTGCGTGTTGTTCAGCAGTGATAAATCATAATGACGCAGTGTGGACGTAAGTGCGTTTAAAGCGCCCTGTTTCTATTAATAATTGTAGGTGGCATTATTGCAATTGGTGTATTTAAATGCTTGAGTAATAAATATGTACAAGGAGAGAGTTCTAAAATCACTCTTATATAACAATGCTGTTCATTGGATGTGTTCAGAAACATGTATTTCAGTGTTAGCGCCATGGAGAGTTCAAAGCTATTCCGAGGAAAAGGCACAAACAGAATCCTGTTATTGTCGAACGATATTCATATAAATCCAGGACCTATTAATTCGTACAATCAATTTCAGATTTATTATTATAACGGTATGAGTATAAATAATAAGAACTCAGCATGTGAAGGTGATTGTGAATTTAGTGCCATTTTTGTGACAGGAACATGGCTTCACTCAGGCGTGCTTGATAGTGAAATATTAAATGAACGGTATCACATATTTAGAAATGACAGAGTGGATGAAAGAAATGATACACATGGTGGTGTGTTAATATCTGTAGACTCTAGGTTTAGTGCTAATAGGATACAGAATTACGAAACTGCTATTGAAATCTTGTGGGTATCTGTTGGCATGAAACATAACTTAAAGCTGTTCACTGGTTGTGTTTACATTCCACCCCCTCCATCGATTATCGAAAACAATAAATTACATCACTCGATTATCAGCATTCAATCAAAAATGAATGATAATGATCCATTTGTATAACCTGTGTAAATGATAAGAAAACTCCATTCAGCCTTATTCCAGTTTTACAACGAAACTGTAATATCAACCGTGAGTTTGTGTATCTAGCAGACGGAACAAAGTTGAGCCAACGAAACTCATTGCCCACTAGTAATGACATATCTCGATCTTGGGTTTACTTATGGGAATGTTTGTCAAACCCGAGTGATGTATCACGAGTCGGCTGTTAAGTCAAATCATGCTGGATTGCGCTGTATTCTAGACCTACCACCACCAGTGAAAACAGTGCTTCCATCTCCAAGAGAAGTGTTTGCATGGAATAAGATAAATATGTTAGAGTTTAGAAATATTTTACATGTAACTCCATGGAATATAATAGAATCCGAGAGCGATGTCAACGAAATGTGTGAATGTTTTTATAGTCTACTAACTGCCGAAGTTATTGACAATGTTCCGAAATTTAAGAAAGTTGCAAATACATTTCCAGTATGTTATGATATGGATCTTATTAGCGCATTCAAAGCTAAGTTACGTGCGCACAGGAAATGGGAACGATCTAATATGGAATCAGATTACCTTGAATTTAGTGTGAAAAGGTCTGAATTAAAAAAGTTACAAAAATCCAGGTAGAAGGAATATTTGTTAAACTTGGATAGTGAATTTAGTACGAAACCTCAGAATCTTTGGAAATTCCTATCAAGAAAATCTAAACAGAAAAGAGTTCCAAGGTGCAATACGAGGGTATACTTGCCAACAATGTCCAAGAGTCTTGTAAGCTTTTTGCCTCTTATTTTTTCATCTTTTTACACTAATCATACAACTTTTGCATCACGTGATGACGGACCAGATTGCAATAACTTAAAGTGTTTGCCAATATCAGAGTGTCAGGTCGTAAATAAATTAAAACATTTAAAACAAGATACGAGTAGTGGTTCCGATATTTTACCGGTACGTGCAATGATAGAATGTGCAAACGAAATATCATATTCACTATTATATAATGAAATTCTGATACACGGAGTATTTCCTGAAAGGTGAAAAAAAATGCCTATGTTACGCCCGTCTTCACGTCCGGTAACAAGATAGATGTTTCAAACTATCGTCCTATATCTATCCCTCCATTGTTTTCCAAGGTCTTTGAGTCATTTGGATATGATTATTTGTACCCTCAACTGTATTTGAAGATCTCCCCTTATCAACATGCTTTTGTCAAGGGACGATCAACAATAACTAATTTGGCAGTATTCACGGATGTTCTGGCAAATTCTTTTAATAAAGGAGGACAAGCTGATGTCATTTATACTGACCTTTCGAAGGCATTCGACTCAATACATCACGACATATTATTGGATAAATAAAAGAATTATGGAGTTAATGCAATATTGTTGAAACTATTCCTTAGTTATTTGAAAAGTAGAACTCAGTGTGTTGCTTTAAATGGTGTGTTATCCGATACTTATCCAGTTGGATCAGGTGTACCACAAGGCTCTCACTTAGGTCCTCTACTGTATTTTTCTTGGTATTTATAAACGATCTTCCATCCGTATTAAAGCATTCCTTTCCTCTCTTATTTGCTGATGATGTTAATGTATTATCCGAGATAAAAGCAAATGATGATTGTTAAACATCTACAATCGGACCTTAATGCACTCAACAAGTGGTGTGATAATAATATGTATTTAAAGGTTAATGTCAAAAAGTGCAAAACTGTTAGTTTCACAAATAAGAAAAACATAAATCCATTTAATTATAGAATCAATGACCAAAACGTAGAAAGAGTGACTGAAGTTAATGACCCAGGCATAATTTTCTGTCATTTAGAAAGCATATTGACTCATTATTAAGAAGAGCTTATAAAACACTAGGTTTCATAAGGCGTAACTCTTTGTTTAATTTCTCAGCTCAAACTTCACTAAAATTATATTATGCTTTAGTGAGATCTGTTTTAGAATAGGGCAGTTTTATCTGGTTCCACATCAAAAAGAAATTGAAAATATTCAAAAGAAATTTCTTAAATGCATCTGTTTCAAAAATATACGAAATGAAGTACACAATAACTCCTACGATAATCTATGTAAAATATTAAATGTGACAAAACTCAAGAATACACGAGACATAACTGACGGTATAATATTACACAAAATTTTAAATGGATACAATGACTGTAATTATTTGGCTGTTAATTTATGTTTTTATGTACCAAGGTGAAGAGGCAGACTGACACCTCTATTTTATCCTAAGGGCTCAAAGGTAGATCTCCATAAATTTTCACCTTTGATTCGTGCGCAGAGATTGTATAATGATGTCATTATGATGGTTGATGTTGATATTTTCAGTATGTCTCTAAGTGAATATAAACGACGCTTAATATCTCACTTAGCTGACTAAAACAATGGAAGTTCATACTGTGAAATGTAAGCTGTTTGTATATTTATATGTATATTGATTGTGTAAACTTTGATTACACATATGTCACTTTCTTTGCAACTTTTGGTTCTGTAGTGGACAAATAAATAAATATGTATATTTTATGGGCTAAATAAACATTCCAGGTCCGTCAAATATTTGAAGGATGATGTCTCTCAGCTAGAACTTCTCTAGTGTTAAGGATAGGGAAGGTATCATCCTGGTACTCGCCTGGTCACCTCAGTCACACAACGCAAATGCCGGGATGGTACCTTCAACTGGCATCCTTTTCCCTCCAATAAACCGGCCTCAGCTTTAGATATCTCTAAAGGGTATAAATAAAATTCGAATTCTCAGAGCACTGCATGGCACTGGACTTTGTTTGTCCTCGACTGCATTACACTATACTAAAGAATACATGCATTTTTCTAATTACGTTAAAATATTCATACAATTAAAATTCTATGCTGTTAAGATAAAAAGCTTAACTTAGAACTTATTGTGTTAATAGTATTAGTAAAATTTACACACGGACTACTGGAAGTTTTCCTGCCTTCTGTTTAGGGACAGCTCCAGTTGCTGCGTTTGTTGACCCTGCCGTAGTGTGTAATCTTGGATGTCGTAAAGGTTGCGAATTGCGGCAATTAGAATATCTGGAATAGAAAACAACAATCCACTTCAGTTTGTGTGTGCAACAGCAAACAGCTTTGAAAAAAATTGCATTACTGATAATCCCGTAACAAAATAAGCAACCAAGTCCAAAAATAACTTATTACATAATGACTTCTTTTCGGGTTTAAACTTAAAAGTATGGCATAAATGTTGTAGGAGCCTAACTTACAATACTGTTCTCCACAAGTTACATCATCATGTAAAAGAATACAGCTCTCACCTAGGACACGTCACCTCTGCATAATAATAATAATAATCCATAATATTTCATCGAGTCTACTGAACTTCGTTGAATGGTAAAAACTCATTTATAGAGAAGGTACGCCCAAGAGTGTGGCAGGGAGCAGACTAGCTACGCGGCTAGCCCATGGTAGCAAGTGGAGATTTGATGGCACTTGGTGACGATGGATTGTAAACAATCATTGCATCAGACTAGGTGCCTTGGTTAGCCAAAAACCGATTTTATAAAAAACACTACACAGGCGTTCCATGTCAGACAGGCGAAACTATCAACGGCTTTAAAGTCAATTTTGTACGCGTATGAAAACTCGCCTCCTTCCTCTCTGTTCTCAACTTGCTGACTGAACAATTTTATTGTTCTCCTTGGCCTCAATGAAACTGCCAATGCTGATGTCTTTCTATCAAGACTAATCAACACCACGCTACACACTGCTGTAACAAGCGGATTAACTATTACGAGAATTTTAATTTAATGTTCATTTGCGGCTTAATTTGGCACCAATTTGAATTTATTTTATGCCCTAAGGTTCAGGAAGAGCAGATGAGAAAGAATGTTGGATAAAGTCAGAAAGGGCCTAAGTGGAAGATACCATCCCGGCATATGCTTGGTGTGACTCAGGATGAAACTGTCAAGATGATGGACCGCTGGGATCGAATCGAATCAGGACCTCCCGAATGCGAAAGCCAAAACTACCACTCAGCTACGGCCGCTTGGGGTAAGCCGTCACAAGTTAGACAGACTACGCCCTTTGGCGAGCACTATTCCAGCAAAAGGGAATATACTGACTGGGTCTTTGTCTAGGTACCATCCCGGTATTTGCCTAGTAAAACTGTGGAAAACCCTGCGAAAACCAGTTAGGATGGCCGGTAGCAGGATTCGAACTTGCTTGCCTCTCTAGTGCTGTTCTAAAGTCGGCGACTTGAACCACTGGGTGACAGAGGCTGACTACTATTAGGGGGAAGGAACTGTAACATCAAAATGAATACCTTCAGTAAATACGCTAACAGTAAATACCTTCATTCTAAATGAAAATGGTAACTAACTGTGTTTATTACAGGTGGGCTACTGAACCGATCTTCCTATCTTGCTTTTAAAATTAATTTAAAAATGTAAAATTAATTAATGTTTAACTTACCCATACATTGTACAGTCATAATCACAAATTCTTTCCTGCTGGTAAAATTTCTTTCGCGAATAAATTCGGAATGGATCGCCCCATTTGAGTTCAATATTTTGTAATTTACAGGAAATCAAAGAAAACCTTACTCAAATCGGTCCATCCAGTTCAACGTTATTCGAAAAAAAAAAAAAAAAAAAAAAGAAAGAAAGAAAGAAAGAAAGATCTTTAGACCGTGAATGTATTTTATAATTTACAGTGTTTAACCACTAAAATTAGCCCATAACCACGTTGGTATGTACATAATTTAACACTTAGCCATTTCCCCAGGATATAAACAACAAGATGGGGATTTGCCTATTTGGTCCGAAGCGTCTCATATTATATCAAAAAATGATTGACTACATACCCTGAGGCAGTATCTTGAGGCAGTCTTGTTCCATTGGAAAAATTTGAGCAAGATACATCACTTGTTTGAACGCCCTGTATATATTTTCCTCGACTATTAACAACTGGCTTCACTTGGTTGTAATTTGGTGCTATGAAAGAGGTTGAGAATTCAGAGTTAATTGCAGTCACAACGCACACAAAAAGACAAAATGAAAGATTCCTTCATGTTTCCTTATTTTTAATATTATGGTTCTCTCAGAAGGAGTAAAACATCCAACAGAAAGTCATACTTGAAAGACGATTCCAAAGTTACTAAGTTCAATGTGCCCCGCTTGACACAGAACCCAGGATTCCTTCCTTGATGACAAGGCGATCAGCCGAATTGCTTCCTCATCGGGGACACCCAAATATATATTTACGATATGTCATTTCTGATTTACAGTTTTGGTGTCCTCTACAATCACCGAACGAAGTTTTCTATCGATGTCAACTACTTCGTAAATAACTATTTTATCGACTACAGTTTTAAGTGTGTCACAATGTTGGTTTATATGAGACAGAGGGCGCATTAATATAGATAGAGAAATTCAGGAGTAATCACAGCGGTGTACCCAGACAACTTGTCGCGGGGGGGCACCTCTATAATTATCAAAGAACACATACTTCGTGTTTATTCAAAATAGTTGAAAGTTTATTCAACCAAGATTTAGTGCAAAATGCATCTGAAGTCATCCAACTTCGTTGCTCAACCCTTTCCAAATAATTTTTTTAAAAATATTTATATCCCTTATATAAGAATAGTTCAAAATGGGCATTCTTTTACTTTTATACCAACCGAATTATTAATAGCAGTCATTTTTGTACTGCGGCGCATACCAAAATTTGTGTTAGCAGATGTTTAAGAAAAATGCTATTTCTGCGCACTGGTTTATCATAGGATATTCAAAAAAACATTCTATACAGTAACATGTGCTTGATAATTTTAGTCCTCTGCGTGAAAAGCCTAAAATGTTATCGAACTAGTCAAAGTGGTAAGCAAATATGGTTGTCGAAATAGAAACAGTTCCGGTTTTCAGGACGCTTTTTCGCCTGGAGGGATTGAACACTGAAAATTCTCCTGGCACAAAAAGCACACAAAAACTTCACCAAAAATGAACTTTATATGAACTCATGTGAACCTACTGAAAAATAGTGAGTTTTTTGTGTGCTCAATGTGTGAGATTTTATTGATTTCTTCCCTTAGTGCATATTTGACACACATTAAGTTTACTGAAGTTCACAGTATCGAGACCACGTTTTCAGATTACCTTTAGTACATTTTCCCACTATTAAGTGAAGTTTTTGCGCATGAATTGGGTATCAGCACACCAACAGTTCATATGTTGTGCACTAAAAAATGTGGTGTAGTTATTAATTTCACGAAAAGTTCATAAATATTCACTAAAAACGTGGTAAATCTGGAACATATTGTGAACATTTTTTGGAACACAGTGTGCACTTTAAATGTACTTCTATTTTCAGTGAACTCGTTTAAAGAATGGTTGTTAAAAGAAATATTTATTACCATCAGAATAGTGAAGAACGATTTTACTATTTTAATAATAATTAACCATGCTTAAGTAATAAGAGATAAGCTGTGTAAGTACTTCGCATACACACAGAAAGGTGGCAATGTTTTGCAAAAGGCTTGGTTGTATAATGGAATGAAAAAAGACAGTGAAATGCAGAGCAGCTAGGTTGCCAACTGAACACTGGATACATATAAAATAAGTTCTCTTACAAGGATATTTCAGGATCTACTTTACGTATTCACATCTTTCTTTGGCACTCTGGTGGTAATATAACATCTACCAAAGCGCGCACGAGCATTTGCAAATTAATATATATATATATATATTTATATTTTGTCCCATCAGAGATATCGGGTATTCAAAATGCATAAAATACGAAGTTTTGAATTTTCAAAAGTTTATAAAAAATTAAGGAAGCATATACAGTATCAACCTTGAACATGCTTTGATATGTGCACAAAAAATTAACTTTGATATTCAATTCCCTCTGGGCGAAAAAGTGCCCTGAAAAAATGGAATAGTTTCTATTTCAACAATCACTTTTGGATATCATTTTGACCAGTTCGATTGCGTTTTAGGTTTTAAATGCGGAGCACTAAAATTCTCAAGCGGATTTTAAAGAAAAGAACAGTTTTTGATTGAAAATCCTATGATAAACCAGTCCGCAGATATTACATTTTCCGTAAACGTCTACTAACACAAATTCTGGCTTGCGCCGCAATACAAAAATGACTGCATTAATTAATAAATTGATTTAAAAAAAACTTGTTTTGAACTATTTTTATATAAGGGATATAATTATTACTAAAGGGGTCGAGTAGACAAGCTGAACGATTTCAGGCATCGTGTACGAAGTGCCTGAAACTTAGTATATTTATTGTATTAACCCAATTTTTCATTGGGAGGGGGGGGCATGCATTATTTGGGGGCCCGGTCCTCTGTGGCTACACCCCTGAGTATCCACACAAATTATTTTATCAGAAGAAATAACTGTACAAAAATATGAACATTTTAGAGCAAAATTTTAAATATTGTTTAATAAAAAAAAAATACATATGTTACACAAAAACGAAACTAAATAAATACACTGTACACTCCTGGACAAAAAGATTGAACTCATGAAAAATCTGGACAAATATAAACACACAAAACTACTCTCCAGACCTAAAACTCAAAAATGTGCAAAAAATATTACTATTAAAAATTAATTTAAGGAACCTATTTTTAAATACGATAGCAATGTAACAGCCATCTGCTGGTAATCAGCGCCATTATTACAGTTGTTAATGGGTATACTTTGTCGGACGAAAGAACTTTCGTAGATTATTGTATTAAATATCGAAATTTAAAGGTAAATTCATAACATAAAAAAACTTCAGAATTATTTACGTCATATACAGACAAAACTAAATATAAATAAAAAACATGGTTAACTTAACTGCATGGAGTAATCAATGGGGGCAGAAAATTAGGTAGGCTGACGTCAAGTAAATATACTGCGCTTACATTCTGGTGACCAGAAGTTATTCGCTAAATAACATATCGTCGCCCTTCATTCAAAACCCGCTATGCGGAAAATTCTTAACCTTACAAGATGGAGAAGAGAACAAAGTAGAACAGATTTCCAGTTTCAAGGTCTCGGAAGTGCATGAAACGTGAGAAAGCGAGTACAGAAATAGCGAAAGAGTCCTTTACTAAGAAAAACCTCTTCTGTGGGCCGATCAACAAGAAACGAGGAAAAGATCCTTTAAGTGTTTTTCTACAGAGTATTGTGTTTAATGGTGACAAAACGTGGTTTCTACGAAAAAGTGAAGAAAAAAAAAATTGGAAGGCTTCGAAAAATTTACATGTAGGACAATGGGAAAAAGAAAATCACCTGGCCCACAAAAGATGCATAATGATAAAATCCTGAAGAGGAGACACTAAAGAGCAAAAGAAACTAGTTCGGACATAGGCCACGCAGAGATTGTACACTAAAGGATGAGACTGAAGATATGATTTATGAAAAAAGACGAATCTAACTCCTTGGTAAGGAAGATAAATTGTACGCCAAGACACAAATAAGACTTCATGATTGGGAATACATGGAGAGGGCTTAAAGCACCTTCAAGGACCTGTCGATTTCGGCGGAACACTAATAATGATGATTAGTGAATTGGTTCCGGGTTGGAGTTACTGGTCTCCCACCAGGCGCCTCCCCCAGCTGGCGGATAGGTGAATGCCGACCAGATATGGTGGGTACCGGAAATATTCCGGGGCGTACCAAATCCAGTACTGCTGTTTTGCAGTTAGTCGAGGGATCTACAAAGGCTAGGGGAAGATAACACCGAACAAAAATATCATGGTGAGGGGAAGCAGCATCACCATTACCACTCTGAGGCTGACGATGAATGACATCGGCAAGGCTCAGAGATGGACAGAGGACGACATCTTGAATGTCTACCTTTACTGCGAGGTCGTAGAGCTGACAACTCTACACCGCTAAAACATGTCAAGAAATAGTAACAGATGGCTCATGGATTCTCCTGAGGTAAAATATTCCGGAGGTAAAACTGGCTTGATGTTGCCCAGAATGGAATTCAATGGCGAACGTTTGTTACTGCGGCGATGAACTTGCGAGTTCCATAAACCATAGAGTTAGTTAGTTAGTGAATTGGTTGAATTATTATTAACTTCTAAACAAGCTGACGAGATTCTAAGGACAGGACCTAGTTTTTTTGGTAAAGTGGGCTTACAACCACTCCGTTCAATTGATTCTGGAGGGATTTAAACCCGTGATCACGCGATTACAAAGCTAGCGGTCTATCTTCTCCCCTCCCGAGGGGGAAGGGGTCGATTAATATAAGTAATAGCAAAATTAACAAATATTTCATTTCAGATATTACTTAATTTGCCACAACTTTTTCAAAATTTCGTTTACACAAAAATCTTGTAAAATACACGACTCCAATTGTAGTATAAAGAAAGAAAGCTACTAACCTACGCGATGAATAGGTAAGTTATTTTCTTTTCTACTCCCAAGGAGCGGTCTTGTTGCATTGAGTGAAGCACGCATCTCATTCAAGTAGGTACTGGTCTCTTCGACACTGTTCTCTCCTTCAGACGCTTTACGAGGGAACAACGGGTGACTTCGCCTTGGCTTCACGTTAGGTTTCCCCTCCTCTATCACAGCCTTGTCTTGCACAGCCAACGTTGTGTTGATATCAGTTCGACTACTATTATTAACTTTATGTAACTGTTTCTCTACACCAGGCTTATGAACATTTTTCTCCAGTTGATGATCAAAGTTTACAAAATCATTATTTCCTTCAGGCGCTGAAATACGCAGATCGGTATTGTCTCTTTCTAAAGGAGAAGCAAAAACATCCGGATCCTGTTGACGACGAATAACACGTCGTAACGGTAGAATTGGCGACGCATCCGGAGATGGAGGAGAGGCAATCAAATTACGAGTTCTCGTCCGAACACGGGGTTCAGGAGTCACACTATTTACAGACAAAGCATTTTCATTCAAGTCGCACACAATCTGTAAAGAAAAAATGCACACATGAAATAGAGTAAAAATTAGTGTTTCATACTATATAATATACATATAAAAATATATAGTGGATGATATAGGACACGAGAGAGAGAGAGAGAGAGAGAGAGAGAGAGAGAGAGAGAGAGAGAGAGACGAAGTTATTGATAGCTTTCACGTATATCTGTGCAAGATTTTCCATTATCTGGAACACAGTGGGAAGAGGCGTGTCCCAGAGTGTACATATGTAAACAGCAGTGAATGTAAACAATGGCGAAACAAAGTTTAATGTAATGAAGATGTAATTATGAAACGGATTAGTTAAAAACCGTACATTAATTCTTTTGGCTTAGCTTTAGATAACCAGACGTATTAAAAACACAATAACTACAAGAATTTTCCCGTTTCGATACGGAAGAACAAGTGAAGTGAGCGCTGTGCTTCTACTAGGAATCGCTAAGGTTCTAACGGTCCCTTCATAGCATTACACACACGAATATTCATTTTTATAAAATACGTTGGCAAGACTGATAACTGGGGTACTTAGGGATAGGAACACCCACGTATTTCTTTTTATTGTAGAGAATACGATTTATAGCCAGTTTGGTACAGATATGTCTAACGGCATGGAAAATTGAATTTTAAAGTACGATAGCAACACTGACAACTGGGGGTGCTTGGGGACGGAGAACCAACAATATTTCTATATTGTGTCGAATAATGATGATGCGGATATGTCCAACGGTATGGAACAAATTTAAAAATTAGGTTTTTAAATAGGTGTTGACAACTGGAGTGCTTGGGGACGGAGTTACCCACAGTATTTTTGTGTCGAATAATGTTTACAATTCCAATATTGGTGCAGCTACGTCTAACGGAAGTGGAAAAAATTTGGAAAATTGAACAATGACCCACTGCACTAATCAAAACTGCTCTGGTGATTAGTCTAGTCAAGACCTTTTAAACGACACCTCAAAATCATCCGCCACCAAATACAGAAATGCCACTACTATGTTGCGAAACAGATAAAATGCTTTTTTTAACGTATTAAGCAGTTTGACGGATATATTGTATCGGAAAGATTCCGTACTTCATCTATTCTTTCTCCGACGTGGACAACCGCCATCCATTTCTATTGCAAGGATTTACACTTTAGACAAGGTTATACGAAATACTTATACTTTTGTTTCCCATATGAATCTTCAACTGATGAGACGTTCGTATCGAAACGCGAAAATAATTTAGGTTATTGTGCAATCATTACGTATATTTTCTCCAGTGAGGAACGTCTGGTTACCTAAAGGTTCCTTGTTACGAAACCAAACCGGTAATTCTTTTTGGAATTATTCACGGAACACTCTGAACAGAACATTAGTGGAAATCTTTAAGCTTTCTTCACAAAAGCGCAGTATAGTTCGTTGATTATGAAAACCATCTTCACGAAATATCCACAATTTATAGGAAGTGATGGGGCCACGGTGGGTCAGTTGGTAGAGCGTTCAGTTGGTGCTAGGGGTCGTCGGATCGATCCCTGCTCATGCCATGTGGGCTTTGTGGTGGACAAACACCGTGTGCGTGGGTTTTCTCGGGGTACTCCCGTTTCCTCCTACTTTCTTCATTTCACCAATTCATTCATCATCATCCACACGCCCTAAGTCATAGTTGCCTAAAGGTCTTAAAATAAATTCAAATTCAAAATTATAGGAAGTGATGACGAGGTAATATGCTCAAATTATTCAAGCACTTTCTTAATTTGAATCGAATGTTGACACAAGATAAAGATAAGCAAGAAAAAATTAAATTTCACAATTTACATGCCTCATTAGATATACTTAATTGAAACACAAGGCGGGTTCTATATAAATAGGTTCTCACAGCATGCTAAAAATAAAACTCTTTTGAAAGTAAATTTCCTAATATGTCAAAATGTAGCTTCAAAAATTAGTAATTTTTTTTCGATTGCTTATATTTTTAGTATACTAAAATCCTGCGAAAGTTAAAGGTTATGTGAAAGTTTTTTCCTTTTCTTTTTTTTCTTGAGTGAAATTTAGCAATTTGTTGACCTTCCTTACGAGTTTTATATAGATCGCTTTTGAATAATACTTTCTTTTTCGATATATTATCGATATATGTGTGTGGTCACGTGTTCAAATCCCGTCGAGGTTTTTAGAACGGAGTGGTTCGGAATTCACTTTACAAAAAAAAAAGTATATCCCGTCCTAAAACCTTACTAGTTTACTTATGTTGCTAAAAGGTACAGGATACTAAAAATAGAAGCTGCTGCACTACTAACGTATAAAACTTGTATGAAAAATTCAAAGTATTGTCGCTCCTTCTTCCACCAAAAGGATCAAAGTCCAGATATTAACAGCAGTGCATTGTTGTAACATTTTTCTCTTTTAGTTTAATATACTGGATAGAAACCCTCTTTCCTCAACAATAGGTTCTAATACGGATGCTCTGTATTCTTTATTCCTTCAAATAAAACATAACAATGAGGCCAGCAACGGAACGAAACTTCCAAATTCTATATCTGACGGTATGTACTTGGTATGTTTTCCAGAAGAGGTCACTATCTTCTGTCTCATCACCACATAATCTACAATAAATCAAAATGACTAAAATCTCAAAAGTTACATTGAAAAAAAAAAAAGTTAGTGACCACAAGAAATTTCCAGCACCAATACAATTCTCCAACAATACCAAGTCAAATTGGTGCAAGCTCAAAACAAGGTTTTATCCCTAAACTTTGATTGTTGAGCAGTCATTTTTATCAACAAAACGAGGTGACCTGGAAAGTGAACTTTCACATGAAGTCATTCAGTCACAGGGAAGGTTATCCAGGCAAATAGCACTGAATCACCCCTTAAAAGAGCAGCTAACTCTAAATGGTCATACTGACCGATATCATGCTCTCTGGTACTAAACGAACGTGCGATTTAAGACTTTCAGAATAGTTTCCCGTAGGACGAGAACTTGATGAGAACAATAATTTGAATCAGCGAATCAATTGGTATTCCTGCACGCGATTCACAGACTGTTTCTTTAAATAAAAATGAATAAATAAATAAATAATCTTGATCAGCGATAGTTTTCGAGTAGTTTTATGAAGTGTTTTCAATTTAGTGTTTTGTTAAATTCTACTGCACAGAAGACCTGTCTCCCACTACTGTACGGTAAGGCAGAGAATAATCCTTTGAAAGTGCCTGAAAGGTAAATTTAGCACATCCAGTGATTTATAATATACATTTTGACAGTCCATGAGTTTCATTTCTATATATCTGCTCTTTTTGTCTCTTTCCTAAATCAGTCATACATTACTTCAAGTAGAAAATCATAAATTGACCTTCCTTTGTTACTGTTGTTGAAAAGAGTAAACTATGTTAAATTTACTTAGGACTGGTGTTATTTGAAGTCTCCTAAGTGTAGGACATTTAATAATTTTTCGACTGTCTCGGTGTGTAAACCTGCACCATTATCTGAAGATGACCGACAAAAATTGTGTTAAAAAAATATGAAAAAAAAAAAGTTAAGAATAGAAAAAGATATTAAGCTTGTGTGCTCTAGCGCACTACCCCGCATCATAAACTCTTCCTAAAATCTGTTGATTTTAATAAAATGAAATAAGAGGCGATACCTTAAAACTGAGAACGTATGCTACGAACGCTACCTTCTAAGTACCACTTCTCAACCTTAGTGTCTACTAGGCAGTCGTCCCCGTAGTCAGAAATAATAGAAAAACGAATTACATCGCAGGATTACCAATGAGATACTCGAAGAAGAAAATGTTCTTCCACAGTGATTGATTTAAAATTTGTATGGAAAGCCAATAAACTGTTTTCTTTTATAAAAATAAAAGTAACAAAATCTCTACTTTCCTCAAAAATACTTTTAAAAAAATGATAAAATACTAATTTCAGAAACTATACAGTGTGTCTCTGAAACAATGGGACAAACTTCAGGAAATGACTATTCACATCAAAACAATACGAAACTTCCTGTATAGAAATTTCGAAATATGCCTGTCGAGTTTCGGAGATACAGGCGCTCAAAGTTAAGGCAGTATCGTCACAAACGACGTCATAGCTCGACACACAATTACGTAAGCAGTGTCGGTGTGGCAAATCACAATTAAGTAGTACCCAATACACCTATTCAAACTATTGATATGATTGCAGCTTAGAGGTGATTTCTATGATGGCCCTATTGACAAAATTCTTACGCTGCGAAATCTGTCTATACGGGACTTGCCTACGTATATGTATCGGAAACTATTTTGACTGTGATTTCCTAAAGTCGACACCGCTTATGTCATATGTGACGAGATTTGACGTCATTTCTGACCATGCCGCCATACCTTCGAGCGCTTGTAGCTACGAAACAAAGTATAATTTTAAATTTCTTCAAAGGAACTTTATTATCTTGTTCTTCAACGAATTCGCTCCCAAAGTCTACGCCATTATTTTCGGGACACTCTGTATACCTTTCGCTACATTAAGAAATTTACTTCACCATGTTCTTGATCAAATCCAATGCTTATGGGCAGCCATTCTATGCAGATCACATCCGGCGCGCTGGCCGTAGACCGTAGGTAGTAAAGACCCATACTTAAAGAGTAAAGTACGCTTCATAAACTTTTGACCCACCGATTTCAGTGCGTTTTCTTCTTTTAATAATTAAGAAACATGGTACGACAGTACGATCAACACAAATATAAAATCTGTATCGTTTTGCAATACACACGAGTCTCATAAAATTTGTTCTTTTAATATGTAGTACAGTACAAAACTACGGTATGTAAATCACTATATGTCTCGTTTAACCGAATCGCCCTTGGTCCCATCAAATTCGGTTAAACGAGGCTTTACTGTATTAAGAAGTGAAGTAACACGTAGAAGTGAAAATCTGATTTAACATTTAAGCATGAAACACTATCTTACCTGATGCTGGAGTAAAAATTCCCCTGGGAAAAGAGAGCCACAAAATTCACAGGGCAGTACTAAATCTTCAGATGGAGAGGTACTGCGAGGTGCTGTTTCACGTGACAAATTATTCAAAATATGTGGATTAGGCTGAACAACCGCTGGGTTTTGCTGGCTATTATTCATAGAAGGCGGAGGTACTACTGGAGGTTCCGAATTGCTTGCTGGAAGTTGTCTTTGGGTCAGATCGGGACGACATCCAGTCTACAAGAGTCAAAGGGAAAGAAGATTAGTAACCATTTTGAATGTTTCAAGACAATCAAGTTCCTCTTGTAACACACTTTTTTTAAGAGTTAAGTTTATATCCGAAATAATGCTCCTAAACGGAGAAAGTCACAGAGAACACGAAGAATATAAACCCATCAAAATCTAACAGAGCAGCTGATAAAATCGTGATACAAATCTATCCATTTTCTAACTAGATCTATTTCTATTCTTTTTTTTAATAGCTACCAACAGCTTCAGTAGCCATTTTGGGGTTTCTACTAGTCATGTTCTGTTTTCACAAATTTGCTTAGCACCAATCGTGTGTTCAAAAGGCTATTTTCTTTTTTTCGAAAATATACAAATTTTTAGTAATAATACTATTACTCCGTATTGTCATTTGTTATACAGCGTGCTTCAGAATTACATCCACAAACTTCCAGGGATAGTACACCAAAAACAATTTTAAAAAAAGGCTCCAGTCAACCTGGTGGAAATTTATTTGACTGCGTTTCAGAACTACAAGCTGCCAAAAGCGTGGGAAAATGAACTTTAGAGCTTAATATTTCTAGTATACTAATATAACTAGTACTGATGCGCCATGGTACCGTCAAATACCTTAAATCTTCTCTATTTGAAAATTGTGCGATGGGTGCGCAAGGGATTCCTCAAAGGAAGTAGACGATTCCCGGAATTTTTCTGAAGTAGAGATCAGCATGAATTAAACGACTTTCTGTGTGAATAAAGACGACATACGCCATCACCGGCTTCTAATTGGTCAATGATATTCGATCTATTTGATAGTAAATAAACAAAACGTTCCATGAAAAGATGCAAGTTTTCCTCCTAATTGATATGCGACCACTTTTTAAAAAGATAGAAAATTGTTCGGAATATGGAATCTGCTTGAAATATCGACTTGAAGCAAATGAGGATTGTTTTTTTTTTTTTTTTTTAGGCGAAAGCCGTCCCATTCACACCCATTTCGATCCATCTGTGCGTCAAAGAATTTCCGGAAATCCCCTACTTCCTTTGAAAATCTCTTGTGCTCCTATTGGACAATTTTGAAATATGCATTTTTGGATAGTGCAGATTTAAAGTCTTTGACTTTACCATGCCGCATCAGCTCTACTGTTCGTGGTGTTAGAAATATGAAGCTCTAATTTCATTTTCCCACGCTTTCAGCAGCCTGTAGTTTGAAACCCGGCCGAATTTCCATCCGACCACGTTGTATTATTAACAATTTCTCTTGCTGGTAAAATACCAGAGGAGAAGGAGCAAAACATGATGGATGATCTGTGCATTTCAGCTGTTTCTGTGACGAAATCTTATGTATCGACGAAAACTACAGAACGAGTCAAGTGTGGTACATTATTTTCCTTTCACGTGTTTCAGCGTCAAATATAGTTGTTAAAAATGGCGTTATTGGTATCCAACATAATCACCTATCTGTAATTGTCTTCAATCATATCTCAGAACATATTAAATTTCTTTACTACATTTCTGAGCTGTGTGAGTATGAATATTTGCACGATTTTTGCAACAATATGAAATACGTTGTTGACTTCGAACATGAATACTCTCAAAGCTTAAGAATAGTTTACTAAGTCCACTGTTTACTGTTTTTTTAGCCGAGCGAAGTACAACAAATCTAAGTCGTTAAACTACAAGCATCATAACGCAGAATAATTACGCACCTACTTACTTCACAAATAGTACGAACTAGTGCAAATAATTACAAGCAAAGAATTTAATTTTTATCACATACTTCGGTGCCGTCAGACCTATTCTGTGTGATACGACTTCTGGGTCCAAATAAAGTATAAAAGACACAAATGCAGATCATCTAAAACAAGAAAGTATAAAATACGTTCATGAAAATTCTTTTCGGCTACGATTAGATACCTACTTACAAAAACTAATTTTACTATTTTTCTCTTTTAATTTTAACGAATGTCATTAACAAGGTAATCAATAGAAATCAACGATTGCAGCCCAAATTGTTATATTTCAGTTTCATTTTATTTCATTATACGAGTTGGACAGACTGCTACGATCAAGGTCATCGTAAGCTGAAGGAATGGACAGTTGTGGGCTGGGATATACACAGATAAGGGCTCTATGGCTTACGGGGTTTGAGAGAGATATAGAACCGAAGTGGGATGGAATGACCGGAAAATCGAGGAGACTGCATAATGAACTCCACGGACTGTACGACTCACCTGATGTTGTAAAAATAATGAAATCGTGACGACTGAGATAGGCAGGCCATGTAACTTGGATTTGCAAAAAAACGAAGATTATATTCCATCGTGGTTGAAAAGCCGGAGGGAAAGAGCCCGTTGGAAGACCGAGACATTATTGGGAGGGTAATATTAGAGGACATCTTCGAGAGGTAGGTGTTTGGGATAAAAACTGGGCTGATGTTGCCTAGGATATAATCCTCTGGCGAACTTTTGTTGCTGCGACGATGAACTTGCGAGTTCCGTCAGCCAAAGAGTTAGTTAGTTAACCTAACTATCGCTATTTTCAACACTCTTTCTTCAAGGCCAGTAGCAAATGATTTAAACGTAAGTGTATGTAACTGAAGAATGTCACACGCACGGAAAATACAATTATAATTAATATTCGAAATTCACCTTAAGAAGCAAGGTGTGGAAATGTCCAATTAACAGTTATTTTAAATCAAAATTCCAGGATGGCCTTTCGAAACTAAACTTGTTACATCCTCTGGCAGAAAAGAGATGTAATGTGAGTGTGTCTTAAAGTCTGTCTGTGTAAAACTTGTTATTATGTAATGATAAATACAATGTATATGTTGAATATGTAATGTTAAGTATATACAGTTAAGGAACTGTACAGTCAAGATAGGTGAATTCTATTTTAAATCTGAGCCGTTCGTATAAGCGCAAGTCCGATCTAATGTATGGTTTGAATATTTCAAAAGACCTAGTTACTAATTGAATTTAAAATAACTGTTAAGAGGACATTTCTACACCTTGATTTTTACGGTGAGTTTTGAATATTAATTGTAACTATATCCAGCCTGCAAGCGCTATAAAGGTTTTAAATTTAAGTTTACAAGCATGAGGAATTACTCTCTCTCTCCTTCGGGACGAGTATGGGGAAGGTAGCGATCAAGGTCTTAGTCTATTTATTATTCCGGCATTCGTATGATGAAACTGGATAAAGCCCTTAGAAACTACACATAGTACGGTCTCAAATTCCCGACCATTCTGCGTTTCTACTTTAAATATTTACGGAAGCAATACCTGAAACAAAATATCAGTAGCAGAACACTCGTAGGAGAGAAATGATAGAGCTGACATATGAAGGATTGTGAAAGGAACTGAATACATACGAGGTTAATATCTCAGTACGTTTAAGACTATCGCCTCGAGTGAAAATTCTTTTGGTTTAGGCTGGTAAAAGGATATTGGAAGGAAGTCACCCAGGGCCTACTTTGAAGGTATGATCCTGGCACTTCTCTGGTGGGACTAAGGAATAAACCTAGAAAAATCTGTCAGATCTTTCTCATGATCTTCCGATTGCTAAACCAATGCTCTAACAACTCTTATACGTTCGTTTCGATCGTATTTATTGTTTAAGTATAGTTTACATATAAGAACATCATTATTAGCGAATAGTAAAAATACATGTAAGTTGTTTATTTATGGCCATTTTAGTAATTATAATAGACTTCAGCCCGTCTCAAGTCAATAAGCTAATTAATTTTAAAATTACGCCAACATCCAATGCCCCAGCCGACCTGTAACCCCGAAGATGTCTGATGGTGACGCGAAATCTAGCGCTTCACACCAACTGAATTGTGAATTTAATTTTTAAGGCCTTTAGGCAACTTTGGCTCAGGCAGTATGGATGATGATGGGAGAATTGGTTGAATAAAAAATGAGAGAATCACACTCCACCACAAAACTAACATGGCATGACCTGGAATCGACCCCAGAACCCCAACACCAGAAGTGAGTTCTACCACTGAACCACCGTAGTCCTCACACCACTCGAACATCACAGATAGAGTGAATAGTTACGTAAACAAAGCAAACTGAAATCGATGTGAATGTGTTTAATTCAGCAACCCCTCTCCGTTCAACTATATATTGCAGGGTTTCTTTAGTTTTTGAAACGTTTGTTGCACATGAAACTAGTCATGAAATTAGTTTACGAACCGAAACAGTAAGGTCCAAAATAATAGTTGCTGTAGTGCACCGAAACTCTGTAGTGTAATGAAGAAGGTCACAGATCTGGTCAAGCCGGACAAATTTGAGCCTTGCTTTGCACATTTTGACAGAATTTTCTTAATTCCACTTGTCGAATGCCTGAAGGACAGACACCTGGCCTCTATACTTCCATTAATTTCCCCGAAAGATGTGCTAGCCGAGGGGCGTCATCTTACTCGTAACGCCATACATCCGGTATTGCATATTAATGTACGAGGGTCATCCAGAAAATAAAGACCGTTTAATTATACAAAATGGAAAACACAATGCTGTTACATACCTGAAGTTTCCTTCACTTCTCTACATAATCACCGCCTTCATTTAAACATTTGTCGTATCTGTTCACGAGCTTCAGAATTCTCATGTCATACTCTTCTGCCGCCAGTTCATTCCTCGCCTCATGTTTTGGATGGCTCGCCGTGGTGGTCTTAGAGCCTCACAATAACAGTTTGCATTGATCGTAGTGCCTTTTTGGAATTAAATCTACCAAAAGAACACCTTTACGATCCCAAAAGACGGTTGCCATGACCTTTCGTGTTGTGAGAGAGAGTTTGAATTTTCTCGGTTTTTTGGGTGATGAGGGATGATGCCACTCAAGTGATTGGCGCTTGCTTTATGGGGTTATGTGACACACCCAGGTCTCATCACCAATCACAATCCGATCAAGAAAGGCGTCTCCATCTGTGTGATATCGTGTCAAGAATGTCAATGTTTGAATGCAGTGACCACCTGGCTTAATGAATTGGCGGCAGAAGAGTATAACATGGGAATTCTGAAGCTCGTGAACAGATACGACAAATGTTTAAATGAAGGCGGTGATTATGTAGAGAAGTGAAGGAAACTTCAGGTATGTAACAGCATTGTTTTTTCCAATAAATATTGTGTTTTCCATTTTGTATATTTAAACTGTCTTTATTTTCTGGATGACCCTCATAACTCTCAAAATAATAGGCTTGTGCATAACACGAACCTTTTTTACCACAAAATTTCCCAAATTCTTAGGTAGCGCGTTGTACACGATAAATACTATTTTTTTTTTTAAAGTATCCTAATTATGAAACATACTACGCTTATGTGCACACTGCAGACAAAAAATATGGTTATGGTATTAACCGTAATTACGATAATATATATCAATAAGCGACATAAACAATCACAGCATCTCGTACATAATCTCACTTCAGATGAAATGCGGTATAATAATTTGTGTTCACAGAAGAAACATGAAGTGCTAAATGATTCACTGTCAAGC
Organism: Lepisma saccharinum; assembly: GCA_022664845.1. NCBI lineage: Eukaryota > Metazoa > Arthropoda > Insecta > Zygentoma > Lepismatidae > Lepisma > Lepisma saccharinum. The sequence continues at coordinate 193,627 of JAGDQP010000038.1, forward strand.
AGCTGCAAGATAAGCCTCGTTTTCATTTCAATTCCCGTATTCAGTTAAAAAAAAAAAAAAAAAAACTTTTAGTTGTAAAGAAAAACGCTGGGTAAACTTTATTATAAATGGGTCATTTCAGTAACTAAGGACTTCGGTCCGTCACGAAGCAGTTTAAAATCATGCACCAGGTGGGATTCGAACCCGCAACCCTGCGCCCTAGTCCACACGTCTACCGAGGTGGGTAACTTTTTAGTGAATATAACTGTAACGTACGGTAATTTTATTAACTCTTGTAGTGAACGAATTTACGGTAATATTTTCCATAAAGTTGATACACACGAGCATGTTGAAGGCTCCGCCTGTTTTCCCCACATAAAGGTTATATATATATTACGTTACAGGTGTGGCATGTATCCTTGGAAATTAACGTGTAGCGGCCACTAACAGTATTGATATTGACTGTGGGACAAGTGACGAGGATGAATCAGGTCCCACATCTGGTGTCTCTTGCTAATGTGGGCGCAGATTTGGGGTAGTAGAAGGGAAGAACTCGTACGGACGAAGATGTTTCTAAGATTGTTGGGGATAGGGGGGACGAACTACTCTAGGTTTGGTGGGAAATACTGATCTTGTGCCTGGGTCTGACTCGAGAAAGTGGAAATGAATGTAGGACTTATTTGATCTTTGTTAGTTTAGGATTGAACTGGATGATTACAGCCGGTAGGTGGACTTTTATCTGTGTTGGAAGTGTGGGTAGGTTGAATATACGAAGATGGACTTCGGATAAAGTTTCGGTTGCAGATGGCGCAAGGAACTTAGGATTTGCTTTAAGGATGGGAACTTAATTAGTGGAACAGGAACCGTACTCAAGGTCGCGTCGTTTTGTATATATAAGCAATTTCACTGGCTACCTACCCAGCAAAGAGAAAGAATGTATGCGAGTTGAATAGTAATCATCCGTGCACGCTTTCAATCCTAGTAGGATATTACAAGTGAAAATTTCTACAATTCTTTAAATTATAAGCTCAATATCTACAAATCAACAGGTTTGATCAGCAGATAATACAAAATAGAACAAAGCATCTCTCTATGAAGGAAGTCCAATGTTCGATTCCAAGTACAATCTTAACTGGCCACTCGTCACATAGTTCTCTTTGTTCGAGTAAAGCTATATACTAAGAGGAAAAATAGTCGATTCTATGTCTTGACTCGAAGATTCAAACGCGACTACAACTTGACAGAATAGTTATCCTAACTTTTTAGACTTGTAGTGTGTGTTTTCGCCACTATGTATGTGTGCTATGCGTCTCACGCAACACCGACCCGAGAGATATCTTGAAAAAGCAGAGGTCGCAAATGACAGTGCGGCAAGGAATCTAATTCGGCTCGTGGTCATGTCGATCAAATATTTACTAGTTTATATAGATGCAGTGAACACATGTTTGGAAGTTCCTAATGTGTAACCAGTTATTTTCGATTATGATGCTGAATAAAAGTAAATGAAAATCTTTACAGAAAATAAAATTCTACGTCGAATCTATTCTAGTGCCTACCTGATGCAATACAAGCTGATCCGCTGGTACCATTGCCTCACAAAATTCGCAAGGCAGTGCCACTATATCTTCTAACCCACTTTGAATTCCTAAGGGATTCCTAATACTTTGATGATCACCCTCGCTCCGAACAGCAAAATTAGGCCTTGGTCTGTTGATAGCCGCCAGTAATCGAGTAACTGCCGACCGACTGTCTTCATTTATCCCCAAAGGCAGTGCTGGTGAAATATCTCGTTCTATCGAAGATGAACGCAGTGTCGAGTTGATGTCATGATACGGTGGAGCAGTGGGTACTGGAATTTCAGTGGCACCACTAAGAATAGCAGCTATTTCTTCACTGTTTAAAGACTCAAGATCTTCTTCAGCCAGATGTAATGCCAAAAGACGATCCAAATCTACTGGATCCAAATCACTGGGATTAGGTGGAGGCTCACCCAAATCATCTACAATAAATAATTATTTCATTTTCATACTTCTACAAAAGATATAACATTTTACGAAGAAAAAATACATATACTAGGGTGAAAAACAAACACTAGGAGAAAGTCGAAAAATCTGTACGTAATGCCCATTTTAACATTACTTGTGTGCTGCTATGTTGTAAGAAGAAAATATTGCCTTGTGGGTGGTTTATGACACCTCCCTGTCTATATTTCTGTCCTGTCCCTGCTTTTCTTCCGTTCAATAAAATTGACATAGCGAACTAATCGAAGCATTGTTCCCACGTCAAGATTCCAGCGATGCTCGTTTTATTGCACGGATGAAAAGCAGGGGCAGAACAGAAATAGTTCCCAGCATTTGCCTGGATATGACTGAGGAAAGAAACTGGTTAAACCCCAGTCAGGATGGTCGGCCGCTGGGATAGATCCCAGGACCTTCCGAATGCATTAGTATGTTAAGTTAATGCTCTACCACCGAGCGGTTTTGAATCTCAAGTGTTGCGTTTTATTTGCACCTCAGTGTATTTTACAAAGACCACCTACAAAATAATTATTTAACCAAGAAAATCTAGAACTATTTTTATTTTATTTTACCAAGATCATCTAAAAGAAATAATTTTACAAAGCTTACCTATAATGCAATGACATTTGTATTTCCATCGAAAAAAAAAAAAAAGAAAATTTTTATTAGCCAATGAAAGCAGCATGACGACAGCATAAAGCTATTCACTACTCTTCTGTATTGATACTACACTTTATATTACTGGAACACAGCCCAGTGGAAGTCGCGGACAACGGACCCTGATTGACAAGGTATCTGGGTTCGAATCCCTACTCACGTCGGTGAATCTGTTTAAATTTTCTTTGGTTTCTTTCAGTCACACCAAACGAATGCCGGGATGGATCCAGTAAGCGGGTTTAGTTTGATGTATCTCTTTCCTCTTCCGCTGAGGGTAATAAAATCTATTTTACATCCATACTGCTTATCATACTTAGAATCTTGTTTTAAATGTTTCAGTCCAATTCATTTACAAAAAGAAAGGTACCAACCTCACACTGAAGTTCAGATGCTGCAGTAAAAGTAGCGGTTTGTTTATTTATTTAGACTGTTATTAGTGTTAAAAGAGGCTCACCTATTATTCATGTATAATAGGGATGGCCAAACAAACAGATCAGAATCTCGGAAATCTGGGTCCATCAAGATCCGATGAAGGGCTTCGGATATTCTTATCTTCAAATCCAGATCCACACAAATTCTCCTTAGATCGGATCCGGTCATCCGTAATGTTAATATCTCAATCAACAACATATTCTCGAAATTTAATAAAAAAACATAACAAAACTTATCATCATAACACCGGGTTAGAATTTAATCCGTCAAAGCTCTGAATTTCAGTCAAATTGTCACGTAAATTGTAATTACATTCATGATATAATGGTCACTGCTCAATAAAAAAATATAGGACACGAAAAATTAACTTATTATGAATCTGAAATTCATTTATGTGCTTTAGACAAATATGGCTCAGACCGAATTAAGTTAATCATAAAACAAATTACAATAAATATAATAAAAGTTAATAAAACTCATTAAAATAATGACGAAAAACTTGGCAACATTAAATTTTATATAAGTTAAATTGTTTAAAAAAAAAAGTAATTCTGAACATAAAAAAAAAAACGATCCGACAAATATCAACAAGCAAAATAAATCAATACTAGTACAAAATGTTAAAATTAACCGAACTGAATAAACAAAACTATACAAGAACTATTAGTCGCTTAAATTACTGGAATGAAAGGAAGAATGGAAAACTAAATGTTATAATGAACAAATAAATAAAATAACCAAGCAACATGCAAGTGGAGGCTAGGAAACAATTGCATTAGCCACAACACTACTGCGCACCTACGAAATGTTTGTCACTGCACGAGTAAATACGAATGGCACGATTTCGTATAACGTGGACTCAATTAAAGTGTTAATGTATTTGTTGTACAAACCGCTGCATTGTACTTAGAATACACTCACCTTGAATACTAGTTTTATAAACATGTTTGGATATGTTTCCAGATAACGAAGAATTGATCTGCGGCATGTCATTTGTTCTTTTGCTAGGAGAGAGTCTATTGGTAGCTGCTGTAGGGCGTGTCGCGTCTTGACTGGCGTTCGAAACTTTGCGACTTCGCAAAGCATTCATGTTTGCACTTGGAAGGACAGTGGGTTTACTCTGTCCTGTGTTCTTCCCAGCGTGCCAAGTAGGAACTGGACCCGGTTCTAAAACAGGAATCAATTCTAACCATTCACATTTAAATATACACAAATAACATTCATTAAAATAACAAATTACTATCATGTATACAGCAACATTTGTCAGCATGTGAGGAATCCACTTTTAGTAGTTACCTGAGTGAAATCTAGAAAAGACAAGACAAAATGATTCAACAAAGAATAAAGCAAGAGTAATTACGTTTAAAAGGACATGGAAATTATTCAATAAAACCAGTAAGGTGAAGCACTGGGGGATTATGCAAGTGCATACACGCTTATCCCCAGGCTTCAGCAACGAGTATCCTATTTGGAAGCTTAATGTTTGTTTGGAAAAATTGCAGCCAGGTCCTTTCAAGCGACACCTCAACCACCTTCCTAGTTAGTAGTTCCGAAGTTTCAAATTTTCCTCCTAACTCCAGACCCGCCCCTGCCATGTGCATGATCTTACGGGATTGAACTCCTCTCGTAGAGACCTTTCCAAAGACACCTCAAAAACCCTTCTGAGTAGAAAGCTGTCGACAGACGGACAAAGCCTTTGTATATATTTCATAGCACTTGCTGCTGCAGCCTCAAAATAATGGTTATCAAATTTACGAATCTACCGAAAGTAAACTTTCCAGTTACTTCTTTATTATGCATTTCCACCTATGTCATTGAAAAAAAAAATCACTTGATAAGAGCTTGGTTTGAATAAATAAAAGTCCATGATCACCCCTGTTTCAGAATGTTACAAACCTTATCTTTCCATATTTTTGTTCCAATACCTTTGCGTGTTTGATGATAATCAAGCGCATTCGATTGCTAACTATTTCTTGAGGACTAAAGCGGGAAAGAAATAAAATTAAGTTGAAACGAACTTAATATAGCTTTCGAGATATTCTTCAAAAACCCAAGCCTCGGTATAGCTACTAGAGGGACGATGTGATTAATATGTCTGTGTGCTCTTCGAAAACACGTTATGGGTTCTGTGATTTTGATGCGTCATAGCAATAAACAAGAGATTCTGTCATCGTGAGATTCTACTAATTTTGTGACTTGAAATTCCCTGAGATTTTCATATTACTTTTTTCAAAATTCCCAGAGTTCTTAGTATAGTGGAACATGAACAATTGTACATAACGCCCAATGACATTTTTTCAATCCCACCACCACCCAGTTCAAGCATCTTCTACATTATTAGTATTTCACAAGTGATATAATTTCTTTAAAATAGAGGATTTTAACACTGAAAAAATCAGGTCAGCAGTGGGAATGGAACCCACGACCTCCACTTTGTCGGGACAGTGCTTTTACCTACTATGGACAGGTCCACCTAATAAATTTCCCTGAGTTTTTCAAATTTATAAAATTCCATGAGTATTCCAGGTTTTTCAGGGTGGTAGACACCTTGTAAAAATACGTAACAATCTACGTGTAAAAATAGAACACCAAAGCTTAGCACTTAGAAATGTACGTAATGTTCGACATTATTTCATTCATTACCCAAATCACAACTAAATCATCAACTTCAGTTTAGCTTATCAATAACAATAAATAGTTCTAATTGCACTATGATATTTACTAATTATGTTCCCTCCATTTCAATATCAATTCCTTGACAATGAAATTCATCGATTGCGAAACCTGTCTATACGATACTCTCAATCAAAACATTGCTCAAGTAGGCGTACTAGGTTCTGCTTCCGAGTGTGCTTTGGTGAGCCGACACCGCATAACGTCATTGTGTGTGAGCTATGACGTTATTTGTGACAATGCCGCCGTGAGTTTGAGCGCCTATATCTCCGAAACTATGCATAATTCTGAATTTCTTCAAATATAAATATTTTTCTTGTTTTGATGTAAATAACCAGCTTCCGAAAAGCGATTTTCACACCGAAACAAGGACAAAAGTTACTTTCCAGGTGGGTCAAAATTCGCTTGATTTTCGAGATACAGGGTACCAAACTCCAGTCACAAATCGACTTATTACATGGTAAATAAAGGGAAAATTTATCAAAAAATCATAAACGATGCGTTAAAGTCAAATTTAGTTTCATGGGGAGAAGATTTATCAATAGATTTTAGAGCTAACATGTGATATGATCGGGTTCACAGTATTTCTAATCTAGTACACTTTTCTTTTTCTTATTTTTTAAAGGGTCTACCTCGCTTTCGTAGATATTTATATTCCCGATAGATAATATAAATCATCTGTGAAGCACAGACTGTAGTGTTCCACACTATAAATAAACACTGTATTCTGTGCTTCACGTATGTTTATCATTTCTTCAGAATATCAAATATCTACTCCACCGACGTAGTGTCATACAAATAAAAATCAGATTTGCAGTACACTATCATTTTCACTGACTTAATATAACACTTTTTGGCAGTTTTTCGACAGTATTTACAAGTGTAGGAAACTTGTGAAGATCACAATATCGATGATTTGAGATTTGGTACGGTTTGCTCCACGCGGTTTGACCTTGGTTGTGGATTATCCCTGCTACCTCCCTTCCCATAGTGTGCAACTGCGCGTTGGGACAAGCTTCCAGGGAATCAGTCAACAACAATGGAGCAATGAACACCGCAGTACCGTGCTTTCACTGGGCATGTAATCGGTAAGTCAGGGAATGTTCCATGGCTTGCTCGTTTCCCAGATCTGACCGTGGGTGACTATTTCTTCTGGGGGTTACTTACAGGCAAATCTCGAACACTACAGGAGTTTAAAGCAGGTCACAACCCAATAGATTGGTGCTATTCCCCCAAGAAGTGATACGCAGGGCACGTCAAAACTTCACTCAAAGACTCAAAATGTGTTCAAGTAATGGTGACTGCAATCTTGGAGATATTCTCTTCAACAGTTGAGACTTTGGTACTCATGATCAGGGCTCGAAAAATTTTCTTATGACCTGGGCGCCAGTTCTCAAAACCAGGCCCCACAAGAATACAAATTCGATCTGATGCTTAGGCCTACACGTTTTGACCTTAGTTACTGGTATAAAAAGTACAAGCTATCCCTCGAAGATCACAGCAATTGAAGATAATATAAGTGAACTTTTACAAAGCACACGGCTGTTCTGTAACTCGCTGCTTGACGTCTGGGTTCTGGGTATACAAGGGATGTAAACGAACACCCGTAAATCAATGGCGACCTGGCCCCCGGGATTTTTCAAGCCCTGAATATCGGTAAAGCCTTAGCTGCAAACTTTGCGGAGTCTGCAACGCCTGCAGACGTCTACAAGCGATCGTGCATACGAACAATGAAATACGATAGAATGTTCGATAAAGCAGTCTGCAAAAGGTTTCCGCGTACCTACCATAAACGATGTATCTGATTTTCGGCATTTAACATACCCATAAAAAATAAAAATTTTCAGTCCAAGCAAACTGCATTGTTGTACTGTACAATTAGCAGAGCTAACAATCGTCAAGCGTCGATGTACTAACCATGCAACGAAGTACAACAAAGGATATATTTTATTAACAATACCCTTTCATTATCACTGAATCTATGACTACATTTCTTTTTCCACATTCGAAAAATATTTACACTCGCATTGTGCGTCAAGACACAAATGACTTGCTGAAGAGTACCCGGCAAGGATCTCACTATCATGGCTTCAGAAATAGTAAGGTATTTGCCAGATCAGTTTTGGCGAGCCATTTGTCGGTAATCGCGACGGGATCCCTGAAGTTAACAAATTATTTGCTAAAGAGTACTCGGCAAGCATCTCGCTATAATGGTCCCAGAAATAGCAAGGGGTTTGCCAAGTCAGGTTTAGTGAAGCATCTGTTAACTTCCACAGGAACGAGAAAACCTACACACTGGAGAACACCAGCCGCGTACACACAGTCGACCAAATGCTGTGTGAGTTGGTTCTCCGGCGTAAGATCGTACGGTACAAACGATCTTGCGTCTCTCTACCAACTTTAAAGGCCCTCACAGAAGGTAAGAGACCTTGACGAGATTGTGAGGCTTTCAACCAACATCTTACCTGTACCACAAATATCTAAAACGTAACATGGGTCGCGGTGGCTCAATGGTAGAGCACTCACATCTGGTGCTTGTGATTGTCGGTTCGATCCCTGCTCGTCCCATGTGGACTGTGATGGACTACCACCGTATGCAGTGGATTTTCTCGGGGTTCTGTGATTGCGTAAAGGCCTTTCAAATTAAATTCAAAAGCAATAACTTAACACACTGAACAGAAATAAATTACTTCAGGTTGAACCTGCAATACTAGTTTTAGCGAGCCATCTCAGCAACCAAATCAAAGCAAAAACATTGACGGAACGGTTTGTTTGGACAAAACTCCAGTGGAGACAGGATAACGTGCGGATGAAATGCTCATTTCGTCTTCCTGTTGATTGACACTTCCACGAAGACAAATCATAATCAAGAAGCATCAAAACTTGCATTCGCAAAATAAATCGCCACTCACCACACAGACGCTTTGCAGTTTATCAGAGATGTGTCAAGAAGACTCTCCTGAACCACTTTCACGCATTATGAGAGTTCGGAAACTGCAGATGCAACTTCCAGCAGCGAATAACCACTCATATTTCTTTTGTACATGAATATACAATATTACATGATACAAAAAATGTCTCTCTAAGAAAATGTGAAGCACGTTCTCATCTCAAAGGGTAAAAGCTAGGCCAAACCAGAACTGGGCCCACAGAAAAAAATGCTAAGCGCTACAAGAAACCCGAATTTCTTTTAGAAACAGGTCTATAATTTATACCTTATATGTTGCGTAACGGCCTTCTTCTATTTGTACTTGAAATAAGAGACTTTGCTACGCGAGTGTCCTCTTGATAAACCCCTCTGTGCCTCACCTAGCACTTATAATCCATTGCGTACCCGAAGTTAATCACGGTGGGTTTCATGCGAAGGCGGTTTGTCACTTTGCAGTCTCTGGATACGACGAAGCGATTGCAGTTTGTTACGGCTAGGACTAGAAATTTGATGAAATATAGTCACCTTTCTGACAGTTGGTGAACGGTTCAAATTATAACAACAGTAATTTTAAGTAAAATTAAGCTTTTTTTTTTCTTTTTCTTTTTCTGATCATTTCCCCGCTTTTATAGATCACTTTCGGGATGATTTCTGAAATTGCGCTCGTATTCTGCAACTTTCCCCTCTCTGTATAATTGTATATGTTTTACACACTTTTTTTAAAAAAAAAAAAACGCTTTCATGGTGTCTACTAATGTTGTGACTTGAAATTTCCTACGTTTTCCAAGTTTTCCATGATATTTTTTTCCAAAAACCCCGAGTTCTTACTACAGTGTAACATGTAAATAATACACAATGACATTTCTTTTAATCCCACCACCACCCAGTCCAGTATCTAGTACATTATAGGTATTTCACACACTGAAAAAATCAGGTCAGCAGTCGGAATCGAACTCTCAACCTCCGCCAGAAATTCCCATGCAAAGGTACGAAAACTAATAAAATATTAAGTCTTTTGCATATTAATATGTATTAACTTCTAGACTGATACAAATATGTGTTTACGGTAAATATTCAACATAAGCATACTTTTATATACGTGTAAACAGCCTACGGATTATTCCATGTCAATTCGTCCAGGGTATGTAACCCATGGTCACTGATTTAGCTGAAATTTCGGGCGTGGCTTCTGCTAGTCATATAATGGAAAAGCCTGAATTATTATTATTGCAGTATGTTAAGTAGTTTAGAAATAACAGTGGTTTGAATTTACAAATGACAAGTTGCTCGTGTGGTTTATCATACAACACGAGAATGTTCCCAAAAAGTCATTGCAGTTGCCACATTTGACCTACCTGTTACGGTGTCGGAGTTAGTTGCACGGAAAGGGTGCTGCTGGATAAATGAACATAATAATATGCACTGCAAACTATCAGTGAAGATAACTCCGACACCGTAACAGGTAGGCCAAATCTAACACTTGGAATTATTCTCTGGGAACATTCTCATGATGTCTACTAAATTTGTGACTTCAAATTCCCTGAGTTTTTCAGGTTTTTACATAATATTTGTTCCAAATTCCCTGAGTTCTTAATATAGTGAAACATGTGAATAATACGCAATGACGTTTTATAAATCCTACCACCACCCAGTTTAAACATCATTTACATTATTAGTATTTCACAAGTGAAAAAAAAAGTTAATTTCTTCAAAACAAAACATCAGGTCAGGAGTGGGAATCGAACTCACGACTGCCGCCTTACAGGGCAGTGCTTTAACTAACTGTGGACAAATCCACTTCATAAATTTCCCAAAGTTTCCCCTCAGAAATTATAATTTTCCCGAGTATTTCAGGATTTTCAGGGTGGTACACGTCCCCCCTCACTTTCTTTTTACACTTCAATGTCAGTTGGAAAGAAGGATAAACCTTAAGATGCATGTTTTTCGAAAGTAGGCCATCTTGTAAGTTCAAGTGTTAGAAGGAGTCATGAGAAGTAAAACAGTATGGATTATTTCATTACCGAGTAACTAATGTTTATTGAATATTTAAACTTTTGAGAAGAGCATTGCGCAATCAATCGTGCATTCACCAACACCGCAGTCCTCCAGTTTCAGATAACGTAACTGCTTTTTTTTTTTTTAATAATTTAATTTATTTATGGCCTTTAGCCATCTCAGGACTCATAGAGGGTGTTGGAAGGTATTCGGCCAGGGCCAAATTGTTAGGTACAGCTGTGCGCGAAAGTATTGTCGCATGTCTTAGAATCAGGGTATTTTTGAAGAAAAAAAAACAGCTCACCTCGGCCCAGGTGGGGTTTTCAGGTTTTATTGTATTTTTAGGGGGGGGGGGGTTAGAAATAAAAATGTGAATGCATGTAAATGTAAAGCTGTGTACAGAACTCAGTAGCTCAGTCGGTACTACTGTGGAATCAAGAGGTTTGCAGTGGGCCTGTTCTGTATGGGGGGTGACCTCACTTCAAGGTATGTTCACTAGATTCAAGCCACAGCGTGGTTTGGGGACCAAGATAATTATAGGTTCGGCATTCCGCCATTCACAAGCGAGACTAAGGAAAATGAGGAAGAACCCCATTCGGGGTGGTCGCACTGATCTGCCTGAGCAGGGTCTGATTTTTATTTTAGATTTCTTTGAAGACCTTTATAAAGGCGGGTGATGATGGGAGAATTGGTGGAATGAGGGAAGTGGGAGGAAACGGAAGAACCCCGAAAAATCCCATGCACACGGTGTTTGTTCACCACAAAGCCCAAATGGCACAAGCCAGGATCGAACCAACGACCCCACGCACCACAGTTAAGCGCTCTACCACTGAGTCACCGTGGCCCGAACAGGGTATGAATTGCTGGTTAACCTTCCCACTGCCACTTGGCCGTCCGGAATACTAACTACTAAACCAAAACAGAGTACTCGGTCCTTGTCGTCCAGGCTATTATGTCGCGGACTTAGGATCGGCAATGGGTAGGCACATGGGTTCGAACCCCACGGCCAAATATTCCCTCAGTTTCACCAGGCGAATGCTGGAATGAAGAAAGTGGACCTTAAGAAATGTGCTGGCTAAACTCAAATACTTCCTTGTGTTTTAATATCTCAAAGTGTTGTAGAATGTTGATTTTAGATAGCAATATTATTCCAGAGTTACAATTAAAGTTGTGATTGCACTCTAACAATATAAAATGCAACTGTTTTCATTATTACACACTTCTGTGAAATGTCCTCACATAAGTAATCATTTAAAAACAAAAAAAATAATGGAAAAAACCACTGAGTTTATTGGGCTGGGCCCACCTTGGCAAACCCTGCTTAGAATATATTCCAAATTGCCCTCGAGCGACATCTACTAACGGCAATTAAAATTACAATTAATAGTTACCATAGACTTATAAAAATCTCACTCCCAGAGATAAAACGAGTGAAGTATACAATTTGATAGATTTTAGAACTTAGGAATCTTTTGTCGATGACAAATTATATTTTTGCAAATACCACCATCGTTTAGATACATGGCAGGACAATATTTTCGTCAAAGGTGCGTCATATGTCTGTAAATTAACGAATTTATACTATGCTTCAATATATTTATTTCTGAAGTAAGAAAAGTCCATAATATACATGCGACAAAACTTCCGTCCATAGCAGTACCATCTCGACATTTGAATGATATGACTGAGGAAAATCCTCAGCCGCTGGGTTCGTTCCCAGGATCTTCCGATTGCTAAGCCAGTGAGTTATGATCGCTCGGTATCAACATGTTATATCACGTAAGCTGATGATTAAATGTGAGCTTGAAGTTGAATACCAATTATATAAACTTACATTTAATCATATTGATTACACTACACCACACCAACTATACCTATGAGTGATGCTTTAGTTGTTAAGTGTTTGCTAGTGTCGTATGTCGTACTCTAGTCTACTTCCATTGCTTTTAAAATGTATTAAAATTGCTTTTAAGTACGGTTTACATTCAGGTACACCAGATAAGATCTTTATTCCTTGTTCTAAATGCTTGCTCCCTGCATATTTCTGTAATTTTGGTTTGTTGTAGGATTCCAAGTTTTGACTGACATGAAAATTATGAGGAAAAAAAAAAAAAAGGAAATGATTGGTTCTAAATATCTAACTCAACTGTATGTACGTCATAATTTACGGTTGAAATACTTCCGTGCAGTCATATTAAAAAAAAAATAAAAAATCGGTTATTCATGCATTAGTTATTTCTCCTGAAACCTAAGTATTTCAGTACTCTCTGATTTTTATTCTTAACAATAATATTTAAGGATAATCTAAAGCAACGATCTCCAACAAAAGATGGCAGCACTACCTCCGTTGTCTAATGTATTTTCACTGTTACGAGATTTCCTTGCTGCTCCTACAAATTCATGCCTAGAGAGTTCAAACTTTCAGGGAAGAAAGTTCATAACCAATTCAAGAGCATGATCGATATCGATTTTTAATTTTCTTTTTTGTTCATTGCTGAAAGAGCTCCATTGTTATAGGTTTCGATATTTACAACAATGAAGCTATTTCAATGAAGGAAAACGAAAATAAAAAATCGGCATCGATCATGCTCTTGAATTGGTTATGAACTTTCTTCCCTGAAAGTCTGAACTCCCTAGGCTTGAATTTATAGAAGCAGCAAGGAAATTTCGTGCAACGATAAGAATACATCCGACATATACGGAGATAGTGCTGCCATCTTTTGTTGGAGATCGTTGCTTTCGATTATTCTTAAATTTCAAGAAATTCTCTGTTAATGCAGACTTGAAAAAAAAAAAAAAAAAACTTGGTAAACCTTTTGCTCACTTTTCATTTCGCTCTATAACGATTTTACGAGCGCAATGCTTGTTAAAATCCATGAACATAAATGGTCCAGGCAGCCTTCGAATCCACAACACTTCAGACCACAAGACTACCTTGGGCGGTAGAGACTTTAAAATTAAGAATAAGTTATATCCAGTAAGTTATTGCATGTTTGAGTGAAATCACGGAAAAGTATCTACATGCATGAAACATTTGATATACGGTGATTCGCCCCTTAGGAAACCCAAACACACCCTAATAACATCATCACTTTACGGTTTCTCATGAAAATTTACATATCTATCGAAGAAAAACCACAACACACTTCAATGAAATAAACTGTATCCGTGACCGTCAAGCAGCCCTTTGACTCAGTGTGCTATGAACATGTACGCAGTTGAACAGTGCTGCTTTATTGCTTTGGTGAAATTCACTTCAACGATGTCAAAGGACATTTCAGAATATGTATGATGAAGGATATGTGACGTCAAAATCCTGTATGCACAAATTGATAAAAAAAAACAAAAAAAAAAAAAAACATAAATAATGATAAAATACAATAGAGACAAACGGAATGTACTTCTGTCATTACTGATGTAACATTACCCCATGTCTTCGCTTGTTTACTGACGCATACGAAAATGTCTGGATGCCGGAAGGCACAATTTTCAACATATGCTCTCGGCAGGCCTCGTTTTACAACATACAAGGTAAGGACGTATCAATTTTCATGCAGAACCACACAAAAATTAGAAAGTTATTGAGGAATATTAGGATTCCTTTGTAAAAGAATCATCATATATTTACATTAATGGGCGGAGTCAACTGTAATTTATTATCTGCACGGGCGGAGGTTAATAGAACCTTAATAGTTAACATTTCAGGTCAAACTTCTTTTTACGGCGGTTCTTATTTATTTCTTAAACATACGTTAATAGGGTACTTCGATAGCGAACATGAGAAACTGAACTTACCATCATCTAGTTTAATGAAACCGTGGTTACTATCAAGATGTAACTGCTGATATTTCAGCATTACATATTCTCCACATTCAGAACACTTCTCAGTCCGACTTCCACAGTAGTTCTCGTGCTCTGCTAACTCGGTGGCAATGACTTCAAGATCACAAAAATGACAGCCGGTCAGACGCTTAATACAAACTTCAGTCTGAAAGAAAGAAAAGACAATAAATACACGAACGAAGGTCACATTTCGTTTTTTGAAAGAATTTTCAATGAAAAACTCAGAAAAAAATGACAACTTGACTAGACCCGGAAACCCTGAAATTTACAGTGTGCAGGGTCAGTTATTTATTACATGAAAACAGTGAAAGAGAGATTTTCCATTTTTCCCACAATGCAAGGGTATAGTTTGAATAATAATAATAATTGGAATACACCACTAATACATCTAAGTTTTCATATAGGGAGTTCTTTTCTTGTGTGCGATGAGGAGTCAGACTCTCTAGCGACACCGACAAATGTCACAACCAATTAAACCAATGGATTCTGGGTAAGAATATACACAGTTCGCAAATTCTTTAACCGACTCGAGCAACATTTTCTACAACCTAGCTGAATGATGATGGAGGTTTCGTTGGTTAAGTTCTTCAAAGGGTTATATTTCAGTGCGAGAACGATGTCTCTGTGTGTTTTATTTAATAGTTACGTACTATGAAAGAGCGGCTTACGTGACTTTGGAGATACGCGGTGTGCATCTACTTATTTATTTATTCAAGTAAATGAATTTACGTATGCATAAAACGAGAAGTATTTGCATATTTTTAACACTTGTCGAGGGATCGGACACTGACGCCCTTTCCCGTTGTTCATGGGTACACAGAACTGTTAAGCTGCTAGCGATACGACCACATCTTGTGTATACATTGTATTCCTTCAACCTACCTATGACATTCCTACTCGTCTAGTGTCGAAAGCACAAGCATTCCACCCCGCTGAGATTTTTTAAAGCAATTCTTCTGTGAATTGTGCCAGGAAAATGCCTGGATGGTACCTACAAAATACGCCCTGGCCGACTACCTTTCAACATCCTCTTCCCCCACTCTACCCCGGCCTGAGGCTGGGATGTCTAAAGGCTTCAAAATAAATTCATAGAATAATTGCTTATAATTTCTCTTATACTGCAACCTTTGTAGAAAAAAATCCTAAACTATAAATTTTTACACAACAAGAAATAATAAGGAATCCTTCGTATTTCTGAACAAAATAACGGCGGATTATTATAATGCTAATGTTTCCATCTTCTTTAAGTAATTACGTCGAAACAAACAAAGCCTAAGGCGCAAATATACCAAGGTATAAACAGTGTAACGTTTTACGAAAGACTACAACATTATGACCACCTCCTGCGTCGGAAATAACATTGTCCAATTCGTAACAACTGTGCATATCTATATAGGAATATTCCCAATTATAAGCTGATAGACGGTACTGCCTCTCCACATAGGGAGTACTGTTGAAATGGATGAGTGCAGAGATCTCAAGGGTCAAATAGTTATGACCATACGACTGGGTCGCAGAATATCCGAAAGGGTATGACTTGTGTGATACACACGATCTTGGATAGTCGAAGACTGGTAAAACAAGAAAACATCCACAGAGTGTTGGGTGGCCAACATTCACTGATGCCAAAGATGAACCCTAACTCTACCGCAGAGAAGGAACCAACGGAAGCACTACTGTGGCATTAATTGCTAAGACACGTGACGCAAGTGACGTGAAGATTTTTTTTAACACACAGTGCATATAATACTTCTGTGTATGAGCTACATAGCTGCAGATCAATTGAGGCGTCCCTCCTGCTCACTGATTATGGTCGTCAGTGCCTACAATATGCACGGGAAAATGACAACTGATTTTAGGATCAATGAAAGATTATCAAAAAAAAAAAAAGTTGCATTAGTGGACGTGACGTTGTTTTTTTGTTGAAAGGTTGATACGAGGGTGAATCGTAGCGGAGGAGATGGTTTGGGCCATGCTCTGCCGGGGAAATATCGGTGCAACCATTCCTCTGGAGCAACACTTGATGATTACACGTGCGTGATACTCTCGGCAGACAACGTTCTTTCGTTCATGCTAACGCTACTACTCTCCGCACTAATCGTTCCAGAAAATCTTGACAAACATAACGAAGAGTTACAGGTATTGGTCTGGCCTCCAAATCCTCCGGATTGTATGATTTGTTATGGTAAGTCCACCTAGCACCTACTAACCTAACCTAAATTACAGAATCTGAAACTAGATACCACAGTACAACTTACGAAACTTTGAAGAGTCCATTGGATAGGCGTAAGTTATACTACTGTTATCGCCTATACAATTATTTTTATCTTATCTTATCTTTGAAGACTATGTCCTATCGGACCCGGACTGTCTTGAGGAGACCCAACATCATATTAGGTAGGTAAACACAAGGTTTGGCTTATCGAAGTAGGGCAGAGAGATTATTTACTTGAAGAAGATCGTTTATACATACACAGGCACAATTAACTCTTAACAATTAAAACTGTATTGAACAATTTCAGCCATCAACGAACATTGCACATTTGCAATAGCTTAGCCGCATACCAACTGAGAAATATATATATATATATATATATATATATATAT